>BGZK01000569.1:0-355284 GCA_005406025.1 Eumeta japonica
AAAGTTTATTTAAATAGTGCCATGTGTTAAATCGCGAAATTTAACTCAAAATTTTATTTAAATAGTACCATCTGTTTGATGGCAAAAATTATTTAAGTGTTCTTTGTAAATACTAAGATCTGTTGGATCGGAACATTTATCTCAATATTTTATTTAAATAGTGCCATCTATTGTATCGCAAAAATTTATCTCAGTATTTTATTTAAATAGTGCCATCTTCTAATTCGCAAAATATATCGTTATTAGCGCAAAATGGTTTGTAGGGGCCCTTAATTAAAGGAAACTTCGATTTTATTTTCAGGGAAGGCCCTTACAAATATAGTGTATGGTAAGTATATTTTAAATGATATATTTTCGTAATAATTACTTCGATTATTCTAAAAAAGGAGATTGTGAAAATTTGCGGAAATATGCATGATCCATTCCATCTATCTAAGCCCTTTATTCTGAATTGTTTTCTAATTTTTGTTGGATTTGTGGTGTGTTATAATATGTCTCTCAATTGAGCATGCTTCCTAGCAAAGACTTCCTCCAGCTGTTTCCGCTGCAGCCTATCACGAGCAACTCTCCTCCAGTTAGGGTCCACTGTCATTTTCAGTTCGTCTTCCCATTTTTTTTCTGTTTTCCCCTGCTTCGCTCGCCATTTCTAGGGTACCAGTCGGTAATTATATTATTCCACTTCTCTAGTGATTTTTCTTCAAAATGTGCCCAGTCCACCTCTACTTTTGTTGGTCAATTTGGGTTAAAATATCTGTCAATATTCTTTTTAATCTCAGTAGATCGTTTCTTATTCTGTCTTCTTTGCGTATTACTGTCTTATTACGATCTTTGGCAATATTTGAATTTGTTTCTAAGTTGTTTAATGTACAGTGCTAATACATGTGCTAAAAACTTTCCGTTTTATAGAAACACTTAGGTTTCTAGATTTCACAATTCCTATTGCCTTACTGTTTTTGTAAATAGTTTTGATTATATTTATATATGCTTCTGGAGTTCTTTGACATGCCAGACCCTCCCAGGATGGCTGCATGGCTTATGGTATCAAACGCATTGTTATAATTTAAGAAAGCGATGTAAAATGTTTTATTATATTCTTTGTATTTCTGTATGATTTGTTTCACAATGTGGATATGGTCGATTGCTGAGTGTTTTTTTTTTTTAACTTCCTGTTCTATAGGCTGATTTTCGTCTAATTTTTGTTTTATTCTTTCTAATATAAATTTTGAAAATATTTTATAGATGTTGGACATGAGACTTATGGGCCTATAATTTCCTATGTCTTCCTTTGAACCTTTCTTGTGTAGTATAATGATATGTAAAATCTCCTATTGAGTTGGTATCCGTTGATTGTCTGTCATTCTGTTGAAAAGTTTTGCAAGTGTAGGCACCAGTTCTTCGGCCGTACCTTTTATCAGTTCGTTGGAGATTTTGGCTGGACCAGGTGTTTTATCTAACTTTTGACTTCTTTTTGCCCTTTCAATCTCTTCCTAGTAGTATTTGAGGCTCCAAATTTTGTTCATCTAATTCAGATTGATTGTATTTCAGTCGGTTTGAATTTTAGATTAGTTCCATTAAAGATTAGAGGGTTCTTAGTGTCCTGGTACTCAATGTTGCAATAACGATATATTCACAGATTTTTGCTGAAAGGTTTTGCAGAAGTTTTTTTTCTCCCTCGGGAACCAGCCGTGGTGGGAGAAGATTTTTCGTTTCTGCTGCTAGATTAAGTTTTCCTTGCGTTAGTTTGGTTCTAGATTTAGTTGTTATTGATTCTATTGTGTTAATGATTTTGCTTTTGGTTTCCGGTCGTATGTTGATAATCATAGTTTGTCTGTAATTAAATAGTTGAATTTGTTTTCTTGATATTACTTGCAGTGTTCTAGTATCTGTATGTGTTATTGTAGAAGAGGGAGGACGATCTCTCTTGAAAAACATCACTATGTTTTTTCTGCACCATAGAAGTAGTCGGGTTTTGGCTGGTGGGACTTGGGGTTTCAACTCTTTTTCCTTTTTCATTTTCTGTCTTATTTTTGTTTTTAACCTTATTTTATTTTTCTTTTAGTAAAACCAATTTAGGTAAGTCTTGAGTGATGTATGTGTTTTGTTTCATTTTGTTTTTGTTTTTTATAATATTTATTTTCTTCTGTAAGGTTGTTGACGTATGTCCTCATAATTATTTTTTTGATTTTACCAACTTGTTTTTTCACTTTTACTTTGTTGTTTTAATGGGATTAATTGATTTTTTGTTCACATTTTTATAAACACGATCAGAATAGCACTTTTACACAGAGTAGATATTATTTCTCACTAATTTGGGGGATTATTAGCAAGAGTATATAACAAGCGTTTTATCTTATGTCACACCGGAACCGATATCAGCAACTAATATCAATTTGAATTAGCGAAGAAAACATTAGAACCAAACTTCTAAGCCAATTCGAAGGTGCTGGATCGATTATTCTGACGGGTCGCATAGATCTGTGAAACATTTTTAGGGTTGAGTCTATATTGATGCATTGTAATAGGCCAGATTATGTATGAGAAATTGCCAATTAGTGCGCGTGAAGGTATATGAGACTTGTTGTTAGATTGTACATTTTATATTGCTTTTGGCCGGCTGTTATAATTTTAGTTATTCTAATAAAACCCTAAAAATATATTATATATTCTTCCATTGACTTCTGACTATTTCCACACAAGACTTTACTTGAAACTGGTAAAACTACAAGGGTTTTAATTATGTTTAAGGAATTGTAAAGAACTATTACAAATTCTTCCTTGATTTTCAATTGTGCACACAAAATTTTAGGAAAATCTCTAAAATCATAAATACGTATCTCTAAAACGTATCGCATATCCTTCCATTGGTTTCCAGCTACCTCTATACTTTTATATTGAATTTTAAACTAAACTCTTATATTGAAATAATAATAATATAAACTCACGCCCATTTCCCAGAAGGGTAGACAGAGACTATAGATTTCTACATGGTATGATTTTTGTATATCTCTCTTGCCTCATTGATATCCATAAATCTTTTCATGCAAGCTCGTCGGTTTCGGGTGCTTAAAATTTGGCTCTTTTTCAATATGCCACCAATATGGTCTGCGTAGGATTTTCTAGGGTGACCTTTATCGATCTTTCCATCACACATTCACTCCATAGATTTGTTTTGTCAATCTACTTTCATTCATCCTTTCCAGATGGTCAAACCACCGCAACATACCTCTTTCCAGTTTAGTTACTACATTTTCCTCCAAATCACACCGCTTTCTAACATCACTTTTTCTACATCTATCTTTCCGAGACACTTCACACATACTATGCAGCAATCGCATCTCCACTGCATTGATCCTATTTTCATTTTTCATCTACCATACCCAGCTTTCACTACCATACATAAACATAGAGATCAGGACCCCATTATGAATAGCCAAGCCATGCGTTTGTTGTGAGACGCTTTTACCATTCATAATAGCGAGCAAGGCCCGATTCATTTTATTTCCCGCTTTCACTCTCCTTTCGATATCTCTATCATGTTTACCGTCATTTGTAAACAGACTACCCAAGTATACAAATTCTTTCATTTGTTCGACTTTCTCACCTTCTATAAGTATATCACTTTCAGTCGTGCTTTCGCGCCTTTCAAACACCGTCACCTTAGTCTTACCGACATTTATTTCATACCCCTTTTCTTAACAGAATCATTCATTTTAGTTACTGTCTCCTGCAGCCACAAGGATTATTTAGTCATCGGCGTACAGGAGGCATTTGACAGATAGCTCACCCACCTTGGTCCACATTCGTACTTTTTCAAATCATTCAAACCATGAACATCCACGAATAGGTAGAATAGTCACGATATAGCTACACATCTCTGCCTGACACCCCTACGAATGTCAAACCAGTCAGTGTATGCCCCATTTATTCTGACGAAAGCACTGGAACCCCTGTATAGAAACCGATCATCCATAATTATAAAGTCTATAATGATTTTGTCTTCTCCTCTCCGTCAAGTATATGAGTATATCGTTCTGTGGTTAAACATAGTGTTTTTCACACACAAGTTAAACACTTGACACAGTAATGGAAGGGAATAACCATTCTCATTCACTCTTTCATCTCCAAATTTACCTAAGACTTTCTCATATCGATCCTGTTGTACACCCACGCAGCCATTAAAATCACCCAATATTAGTATCCTTTCGTTTCTATCACATTCCATTAATACGTCTCTTGCATAAACCCAACACTTCTCCTGCTCTTCGAGCAGCTTGGACACATATGGAGCGTATACGCCTAAAATAAAAATCCGTCCCAGTCCAATTTTAACTCAAAGCCAGAGGAGCTTTGGGCTTAGATATTCGTAGCCGTTTACACATTCAGATAATCTTTCTAGTAGCATAAAAAGCAACACTGCTGTATATTTAAAATATTTTTTTCAGCAAACGTCAACATGTGACACAATGCAACAGTTCTTTTAAAAAAGGCTTTAAAGTTTCGAATCAATATGTATAATTGCGTAAATAATTTTGGAAACAATTGCTTCAAAATTGGCAAAAATTTTGTCCCCCTTTCCTTTATTTTCTAAACCGTATGTTCAAAAAACATGAAAAAAATTACAAATGTAAAGTTTAATAAATACTTCTAATGAAAATTATATCGAATGTGATCGGATACACTGTTTTGAGTTCTTTCCGAAAAACTGCGCTTCTCAACAAAAGGACATAAGTGCCATGAAGATATACTCTTTTGCTGATGCACTTTAGTTTACACTAGTTTAATAGTAATAGCCGACATAACTACTTGTTTTTCACGTCATAAATAACTAAAGTGTTTATAATTGTCCTGTGTGGGAGATATGGAAAAAGTGTAACAGTGTACGTTTTTCATCTGTAGTGTATTTCTTTGAAATGATAGTTTCGAAACCCTATAATCAGCCTTGTTCGACATGCTCTTAGCCAGTTTTATTTTGCTACTAGGTTCATTCCTCTGCCGATAAGAACCTACGGATCACAAAATGATGAGGTATACGATAAACTTATTTTATTCAGGCAACAGACACGTAAAAGAGATTTTTTCACTTGTAGTGCATTCAACACATTTTGATCTACAATAAAAAAGTACCTACGACAGGACAAATGCATAATTCAATCATGAAGGTTAATACCTAGGTTAATTTGCTTTTACTATTCACCTACAAATTTTACCATTTTATGAATAAATTATACTGTATCAAATTCACATTATATGAATTGAGCTCTTGTTCTATTGTCAATATGTTGAGAAAAACAAGGGAAGTCTAGTTTTATATAAATTAATTTACGAAAGGTAGAAAATAAATCTTAACGTTTCTTTAAGTTTGTTTCCGGAGAAGTGCCGAAATCGTTTCCCCTTATAAACTTATTTTTTTGATGAGTTTGTTTGGACTGATCGTCTCTCGTCACGTGGTAGGTCTTTCTGCTTTATCTGAATGATTAACAGTTCTTTCATATCTTGGTTGCAGGTCACGGGCGTATCTTGACTTTATCATCAGGTGTCGCTCTTCCATAGAATTACCTAATACAAACATCAAGCAATTGAGACTTCATTGATCCTTCTCCGATACCACCAATGTTTCCATCGGGTTATTTGATAACGTACACAATTATTGTCCTGACTCTCTTATCATTTCCATCCTACTTTTTTTTTGCACATGGTTCCTATAACTTTTTTACTTTTTATTTATTAAATAAACTATAATTAACGCATTTATGAATTAATTTATATCAGTCTTTTAACCATATATTGGCTGTTTCCAAAATCTTTGTTTGGTTGACCGCTAGGTGTCCAGCATCCCGCATGTGTACTGGTTCTGGTCTTACAAATTGCAGATTAAACAGAGAAGCCATTAGCACCTAATACCAAATTCACATTGTATGAATTGAGCTCTTGTTCTATTGTCAATATGTTGAGAAAAACAAGGGAAGTCTAGTTTTAGTATAAATTAATTTACCGAAAAGGTAGAAAATAAACTTAACGTTTCTTACAAGTTTGATTCCGAGAGAAGTGCGAAATCGTTTCCGTTTTCCATAAACTTTATTTTTTGGTGAAGTTTGTTTGGACTGATCGTCTCTCGTCACGTGGTAGGTCTTTCTGCTTTATCTGAATGATTAACAGTTCTAAAATATGGTCTGGGTCACGGGCGTATCTTGACGTTCAGCAGGTGTCGCTCCTTCCATAAATTAATACTCATATCAAATAATTGAAACTTCATTAATCCTTCTCCGATACCACCAATGTTTCCATCGAGTTATTTATTAACATCACAATTATTGTCCTGACTCTCTTATCATTTCCATCTCTACTTTTTGTTGCACAGGTTCATAACTTTACTTTTCTATCGCATTTATTAAATAAACTATAATTAACGCATTTATGAACTAATTTGTATACCATTCTTTTAACCATATGTGAGCGTGTCGTTCCAAAATCTTCTTCGATAAACCGCTAGGTGTCCACATCCCTAACACTGGTTCTGGTCTTACAAATTGCAGATTAGAGAAGCCATTAGCACCTAATACCAATTCACATGTGTATAAATTGAGCTCTTGTTCTTTTGTCAATATGTTGAGAACAAGAAGGGAAGTCTAATAAGTGAATTTAGAAATTAGAAAATAAATCACCCATCGTTTCTTTAAGTTTGCTTCGAGAGAAGTGCCGAAATCGTTCCCTTTCTATAAACTTATTTTTTTTGATGAAGTTTGTTTGGACCGATCGTCTCTCGTGCGTGGTAGTCTTTCTGCTTTATCTGAATGATAACAGTTCTTTCATATCTTGGTCCGCAGGTCACGAGCGTATCTTGACTTTACTCATCGGGTGTGCTCCTTCCATATAATTACCTAATATAAACATCAAGCAATTGAGACTTCGGATCCTTCAAATACCCACCAATGTTTCCATCGGGTTATTTGATAACGTATACAATTATTGTCCTGACTCTCAACATCTCTTTTATTGCATGGTTCCTATAACTTTTTACTTTTTCATCGCATTTATTAAACGTTCGCCACTTAACGCATTTATGAATTAATTTCAAATCGTGCTATTTTTTTAACCATATGTGAGCTTGTCGTAAAATCTTCTTCGACAAACCGCTAGGTGTCCAGCATCCCTGTGACACTGGTTCTGGTCTTACAAATTCTGGTTAAACAGAGAAGCTATTAGCACCTAATACCGAATTCACATTGTATGAATTGAGCTCTTGTTCTATTGTCAATATGTTGAGAAAACAAGGGAAGTCTAATTTTAGTATGAAATTAATTTACCGAAAAGTAGAAAATAAATCTTATCGTTTCTTTAAGTTTGCTTCCGAGAGAAGTGCGAAATCGTTTCTCTTTCCATAAACTTTTTTTTTGATGAAGTTTTTGGACTCATCGTCTCTCGTCACGTGGTAGGTCTTTTCTGCTTTATCTGAATGATTAACAGTTCTTTTCATATCTTGGTCCGCAGGTCACGGGCGTATCTTGACTTGCTCATCAGGTGTCGCTCCTTCCATAGAATTACCTAATATAAACATCAAGCAATTGAGACTTCATTGATCCTTCTCGATACCCACCAATGTTTCCATCGGGTTATTTGATAACGTACACAATTATTGTCCTGACTCTCTATCATTTCCATCTCTACTTTTATTGCACATGGTTCCTATAACTTTTTACTTTTTCATCGCATTTATGTAATGTCTATATTAACGCATTTATGAATTAATTTCAAATCGTGCTATTCTTTTAACCATATGTGAGCTTGTCGTTCCAAAATCTTCTTCGATAAACCACTAGGGTGTCCAGCATCCTGTGACACTGGTTCTGGTCTTACAAATTTGCAGATTAAACAGAAAGCCATTAGCATCTAATACCGAATTCACATTGTATAATTGAGCTCTTGTTCTATTGTCAATATGTTGAGAAAAACAATGGAAGTCTAATTTTAGTATGACATTAATTACCGAAAAGGTAGAAAATAAATCTTATCGTTTCTTTAAGTTTGCTTCCGAGAGAAGTGCCGAAATCGTTTCCCTTTTCCATAAACTTATTTTTTTTGATGAAGTTTGTTTGGACTGATCGTCTCTCGTCACGTGGTAGGTCTTTCTGCTTTATCCGAATGAATAACAGTTCTTTCATATCTTGGTCCTGCAGTCACGGGCGTATCTTGACTTTCCTCATCAGGTGTCGCTCCTTCCATAGAATTACCTAATATAAACATCAAGCAATTGAGACTTCATTGATCCTTCTCCGATACCCACCAATGTTTCCATCGGGTTATTTGTTATACAATACAATTATTGTCCTGACTCTCTTATGATTTTCATCTCTTCTTTTTATTGCACACGGTTCCTATAACTTTTTACTTTTCATCGCATTTATGAAATGAACTATACTTAACGCATTTATGAATTAATTTCAAATCGTGCTATTCTTTTAACCATATGTGAGCTTGTCGTTCCAAAATCTTCTTCGATAAACCGCTAGGTGTCCAGCATCCCTGTGACACTGGTTCTGGTCTTACAAATTGCAGATTAAACAGAGAAGCCATTAGCACCTAATACCAAATTCACATTGTATGAATTGAGCTCTTGTTCTATTGTCAATATGTTGAGAAAAACAAGGGAAGTCTAGTTTTAGTATGAAATTAATTTATCGAAAAGGTAGAAAATAAACCTTAACGTTTCTTTAAGTTTGATTCCGAGAGAAGTGCCGAAATCGTTTCCCTTTTCCATAAACTTATTTTTTTTTTGATGAAGTTTGTTTGGACTGATCGTCTCTCGTCACGTGGTAGATCTTTCTGCTTTATCTGAATGATTAACAGTTCTTTCATATCTTGGTCTGCAGGTCACGGGCGTATCTTGACTTTACTCATCAGGTGTCGCTCCTTCCATAGAATTACCTAATATAAACATCAAGCAATTGAGACTTAATTGATCCTTCTCCGATACCCACCAATGTTTCCATCGGGTTATTTGATAACGTACACAATTATTGTCCTGACTCTCTTATCATTTCCATCTCTACTTTTATTGCACATGGTTCCTATAACTTTTTTACTTTTTCATCGCATTTATGTAATGAACTATACTTAACGCATTTATGAATTAATTTCAAATCGTGCTATTCTTTTTAACCATATGTGAGCTTGTCGTTCCAAAATCTTCTTCGACAAACCGCTAGGTGTCCAGCATCCCTGTGACACTGGTTCTGGTCTTACAAATTGCAGATTAAACAGAAAGCCATTAGCACCTAATACCGAATTCACATTGTATGAATTGAGCTCTTGTTCTATTGTCAATATGTTGAGAAAAAGGAAGTCTTATTTTAGTATGAAATTAATTTACCGAAAAGGTAGAAAATAAATCTTATCGTTTCTTTAAGTTTGCTTCGAGAGAAGTGCCGAAATCGTTTCCCTTTTCCATAAACTTATTTTTTTGATGAAGTTTGTTTGGACTGATCGTCTCGTCACGTGGTAGGTCTTTCTGCTTTATCTGAATGAATAACAGTTCTTTCATATCTTGGTCCGCAGGTCACGGGCGTATCTTGACTTTACTCATCAGGTGTCGCTCCTTCCATAGAATTACCTAATATAAACATCAAGCAATTGAGACTTCATTGATCCTTCTCCGATACCCACCAATGTTTCCATCGGGTTATTTGATAACGTATACAATTATTGTCCTGACTCTCTTATCATTTTCATCTCTTCTTTTTGCACATGGTTCCTATAACTTTTTACTTTTTCATCGCATTTATGAATGAACTATACTTAACGCATTTATGAATTAATTTCAAATCGTGCTATTCTTTTAACCATATGTGAGCTTGTCGTTCCAAAATCTTCTTCGATAAACCGCTAGGTGTCCAGCATCCCTGTGACACTGGTTCTGGTCTTACAAATTGCAGATTAAACAGAGATTAGCACCTAATACCGAATTCACATTGTATGAATTGAGCTCTTGTTCTATTGTCAATATGTTGAGAAAACAAGGGAAGTCTATTTTAGTATGAATTAATTTACCGAAAGGTAGAAAATAAATCTTATCGTTTCTTTAAGTTTGCCGAGAGAAGTGCCGAAATCGTTTCCTTTCCATAAACTTATTTTTTTTTGATGAAGTTTGTTTGGGACTGATCGTCTCTCGTCACGTGGTAGGTCTTTCTGCTTTATCTGAATGATTAACAGTTCTTTCATATCTTGGTCTGCAGGTCACGGGCGTATCTTGACTTACTCATCAGGTGTCGCTCCTTCCATAGAATTACCTAATATAAACATCAAGCAATTGAGACTTCATTGATCCTTCTCCGATACCACCAATGTTTCCATCGGGTTATTTGATAACGTATACAATTATTGTCCTGACTCTCTTATCATTTCCATCTCTACTTTATTGCACATGGTTCCTATAACTTTTTACTTTTTCATCGCATTTATATGTAAATGAACTATACTTAACGCATTTATGAATTAATTTCAAATCGTGCTATTCTTTTTAACCATATGTGAGCTTGTCGTTCCAAAATCTTCTTCGACAAACCGCTAGGTGTCCAGCATCCCTGTGACACTGGTTCTGGTCTTACAAATTGCAGATTAAAAGAAGCCATTAGCACCTAATACCGAATTCACATTGTATGAATTGAGCTCTTGTTCTATTGTCAATATGTTGAGAAAACAAGGGAAGTCTAGTTTTAGTATGAAATTAATTTACCGAAAAGGTAGAAAATAAATCTTAACGTTTCTTTAAGTTTGCTTCCGAGAGAAGTGCCGAAATCGTTTCCCTTTTCCATAAACTTATTTTTTTTGATGAAGTTTGTTTGGACTGATCGTCTCTCGTCACGTGGTAGGTCTTTCTGCTTTATCCGAATGAATAACAGTTCTTTCATATCTTGGTCCGCAGGTCACGGGCGTATCTTGACTTTACTCATCAGGTGTCGCTCCTTCCATAGAATTACCTAATATAAACATCAAGCAATTGAGACTTCATTGATCCTTCTCCGATACCCACCAATGTTTCCATCGAGTTATTTGATAACGTATACAATTATTGTCCTGACTCTCTTATCGTTCCCATTTCTATTTTCTTTTGCCCATGGTTCCTATAACTTTTTTACTTTTTCATCGCATTTATGAAATGAACTATACTTAACGCATTTATGAATTAATTTCAAATCGTGCTATTCTTTTTAACCATATGTGAGCTTGTCGTTCCAAAATCTTCTTCGACAAACCGCTAGGTGTCCAGCATCCCTGTGACACTGGTTCTGGTCTTACAAATTGCAGGTTAAACAGAGAAGCCATTAGCACCTAATACCGAATTCACATTGTATGAATTGAGCTCTTGTTCTATTGTCAATATGTTGAGAAAAACAAGGGAAGTCTTATTTTAGTATGAAATTAATTTACCGAAAAGGTAGAAAATAAATCTTATCGTTTCTTTAAGTTTGCTTCCGAGAGAAGTGCCGAAATCGTTTCCCTTTTCCATAAACTTATTTTTTTTTTGATGAAGTTTGTTTGGACTGATCGTCTCTCGTCACGTGGTAGATCTTTCTGCTTTATCTGAATGATTAACAGTTCTTTCATATCTTGGTCCGCAGGTCACGGGCGTATCTTGACTTTACTCATCAGGTGTCGCTCCTTCCATAGAATTACCTAATATAAACATCAAGCAATTGAGACTTCATTGATCCTTCTCCGATACCCACCAATGTTTCCATCGGGTTATTTGATAACGTATACAATTATTGTCCTGACTCTCTTATCATTTCCATCTCTACTTTTATTGCACATGGTTCCTATAACTTTTTTACTTTTTCATCGCATTTATGAAATGAACTATACTTAACGCATTTATGAATTAATTTCAAATCGTGCTATTCTTTTTAACCATATGTGAGCTTGTCGTTCCAAAATCTTCTTCGACAAACCGCTAGGTGTCCAGCATCCCTGTGACACTGGTTCTGGTCTTACAAATTGCAGATTAAACAGAAAAGCCATTAGCACCTAATACCGAATTCACATTGTATGAATTGAGCTCTTGTTCTATTGTCAATATAGTGACAAAAACAAGGGAAGTCTAGTTTTAGTATGAAATTAATTTACCGAAAAGGTAGAAAATAAATCTTATCGTTTCTTTAAGTTTGCTTCCGAGAGAAGTGCCGAAATCGTTTCCCTTTTCCATAAACTTATTTTTTTTGATGAAGTTTGTTTGGACTGATCGTCTCTCGTCACGTGGTAGGTCTTTCTGCTTTATCCGAATGAATAACAGTTCTTTCATATCTTGGTCCGCAGGTCACGGGCGTATCTTGACTTTACTCATCAGGTGTCGCTCCTTCCATAGAATTACCTAATATAAACATCAAGCAATTGAGACTTCATTGATCCTTCTCCGATACCCACCAATGTTTCCATCGGGTTATTTGATAACGTATACAATTATTGTCCTGACTCTCTTATCATTTCCATCTCTACTTTTATTGCACATGGTTCCTATAACTTTTTTACTTTTTCATCGCATTTATGAAATGAACTATACTTAACGCATTTATGAATTAATTTCAAATCGTGCTATTCTTTTTAACCATATGTGAGCTTGTCGTTCCAAAATCTTCTTCGACAAACCGCTAGGTGTCCAGCATCCCTGTGACACTGGTTCTGGTCTTACAAATTGCAGATTAAACAGAGAAGCCATTAGCACCTAATACCGAATTCACATTGTATGAATTGAGCTCTTGTTCTATTGTCAATATGTTGAGAAAAACAAGGGAAGTCTAGTTTTAGTATGAAATTAATTTACCGAAAAGGTAGAAAATAAATCTTATCGTTTCTTTAAGTTTGCTTCCGAGAGAAGTGCCGAAATCGTTTCCTTTTCCATAAACTTATTTTTTTGATGAAGTTTGTTTGGACTGATCGTCTCTCGTCACGTGGTAGGTCTTTCTGCTTTATCTGAATGATTAACAGTTCTTTCATATCTTGGTCCGCAGGTCACGGGCGTATCTTGACTTTGCTCATCAGGTGTCGCTCCTTCCATAGAATTACCTAATATAAACATCAAGCAATTGAGACTTCATTGATCCTTCTCCGATACCCACCAATGTTTCCATCGGGTTATTTGATAACGTACACAATTATTGTCCTGACTCTCTTATCATTTCCATCTCTACTTTTATTGCACATGGTTCCTATAACTTTTTTACTTTTTCATCGCATTTATGAAATGAACTATAATTAACGCATTTATGAATTAATTTCAAATCGTGCTATTCTTTTAACCATATGTGAGCTTGTCGTTCCAAAATCTTCTTCGACAAACCGCTAGGTGTCCAGCATCCCTGTGACACTGGTTCTGGTCTTACAAATTGCAGATTAAACAGAAAGCCATTAGCACCTAATACCGAATTCACATTGTATGAATTGAGCTCTTGTTCTATTGTCAATATGTTGACAAAAAAGGGAAGTCTAGTTTTAGTATGAAATTAATTTACCGAAAAGGTAGAAAATAAATCTTATCGTTTCTTTAAGTTTGCTTCCGAGAGAAGTGCCGAAATCGTTTCCTTTTCCATAAACTTATTTTTTTTTGATGAAGTTTGTTTGGACTGATCGTCTCTCGTCACGTGGTAGGTCTTTCTGCTTTATCTGAATGATTAACAGTTCTTTCATATCTTGGTCCGCAGGTCACGGGCGTATCTTGACTTTACTCATCAGGTGTCGCTCCTTCCATAGAATTACCTAATATAAACATCAAGCAATTGAGACTTCATTGATCCTTCTCCGATACCCACCAATGTTTCCATCGGGTTATTTGATAACGTATACAATTATTGTCCTGACTCTCTTATCATTTCCATCTCTACTTTTATTGCACATGGTTCCTATAACTTTTTACTTTTCATCGCATTTATGAAATGAACTATACTTAACGCATTTATGAATTAATTTCAAATCGTGCTATTCTTTTAACCATATGTGAGCGTGTCGTTCCAAAATCTTCTTCGATAAACCGCTAGGTGTCCAGCATCCCTGTGACACTGGTTCTGGTCTTACAAATTGCAGATTAAACAGAGAAGCCATTAGCACCTAATACCAAATTCACATTGTATGAATTGAGCTCTTGTTCTATTGTCAATATGTTGAGAAAAACAAGGGAAGTCTAGTTTTAGTATGAAATTAATTTATCGAAAAGGTAGAAAATAAACCTTAACGTTTCTTTAAGTTTGATTCCGAGAGAAGTGCCGAAATCGTTTCCCTTTTCCATAAACTTATTTTTTTGATGAAGTTTGTTTGGACTGATCGTCTCTCGTCACGTGGTAGGTCTTTCTGCTTTATCCGAATGAATAACAGTTCTTTCATATCTTGGTCCGCAGGTCACGGGCGTATCTTGACTTTACTCATCAGGTGTCGCTCCTTCCATAGAATTACCTAATATAAACATCAAGCAATTGAGACTTCATTGATCCTTCTCCGATACCCACCAATGTTTCCATCGGGTTATTTGATAACGTATACAATTATTGTCCTGACTCTCTTATGATTTTCACCTCTTCTTTTATTGCACACGGTTCCTATAACTTTTTTACTTTTTCATCGCATTTATGAAATGAACTATACTTAACGCATTTATGAATTAATTTCAAATCGTGCTATTCTTTTTAACCATATGTGAGCTTGTCGTTCCAAAATCTTCTTCGACAAACCGCTAGGTGTCCAGCATCCCTGTGACACTGGTTCTGGTCTTACAAATTGCAGATTAAACAGAGAAGCCATTAGCACCTAATACCGAATTCACATTGTATGAATTGAGCTCTTGTTCTATTGTCAATATGTGAGAAAACAAGGGAAGTCTAATTTTAGTATGAAATTAATTTACCGAAAAGGTAGAAAATAAATCTTATCGTTTCTTTAAGTTTGCTTCCGAGAGAAGTGCCGAAATCGTTTCCCTTTTCCATAAACTTATTTTTTTTTGATGAAGTTTGTTTGGACTGATCGTCTCTCGTCACGTGGTAGGTCTTTCTGCTTTATCTGAATGATTAACAGTTCTTTCATATCTTGGTCCGCAGGTCACGGGCGTATCTTGACTTTGCTCATCAGGTGTCGCTCCTTCCATAGAATTACCTAATATAAACATCAAGCAATTGAGACTTCATTGATCCTTCTCCGATACCCACCAATGTTTCCATCGGGTTATTTGATAACGTATACAATTATTGTCCTGACTCTCTTATCATTTCCATCTCTACTTTTATTGCACATGGTTCCTATAACTTTTTACTTTTCATCGCATTTATGAAATGAACTATACTTAACGCATTTATGAATTAATTTCAAATCGTGCTATTCTTTTAACCATATGTGAGCTTGTCGTTCCAAAATCTTCTTCGACAAACCGCTAGGTGTCCAGCATCCCTGTGACACTGGTTCTGGTCTTACAAATTGCAGATTAAACAGAGAAGCCATTAGCACCTAATACCGAATTCACATTGTATGAATTGAGCTCTTGTTCTATTGTCAATATGTGACAAAAACAAGGGAAGTCTAGTTTTAGTATGAAATTAATTTACCGAAAAGGTAGAAAATAAATCTTATCGTTTCTTTAAGTTTGCTTCCGAGAGAAGTGCCGAAATCGTTTCCTTTTCCATAAACTTATTTTTTGATGAAGTTTGTTTGGACTGATCGTCTCTCGTCACGTGGTAGGTCTTTCTGCTTTATCTGAATGAATAACAGTTCTTTCATATCTTGGTCCGCAGGTCACGGGCGTATCTTGACTTTACTCATCAGGTGTCGCTCCTTCCATAGAATTACCTAATATAAACATCAAGCAATTGAGACTTCATTGATCCTTCTCCGATACCCACCAATGTTTCCATCGGGTTATTTGATAACGTATACAATTATTGTCCTGACTCTCTTATCATTTCCATCTCTACTTTTTGCACATGGTTCCTATAACTTTTTACTTTTCATCGCATTTATGAAATGAACTATACTTAACGCATTTATGAATTAATTTCAAATCGTGCTATTCTTTTTAATATATGAGCTTGTCGTTCCAAAATCTTCTTCGACAAACCGCTAGGTGTCCAGCATCCCTGTGACACTGGTTCTGGTCTTACAAATTGCAGATTAAACAGAGAAGCCATTAGCACCTAATACCGAATTCACATTGTATGAATTGAGCTCTTGTTCTATTGTCAATATGTTGAGAAAAACAAGGGAAGTCTAGTTTTAGTATGAAATTAATTTACCGAAAAGGTAGAAAATAAATCTTATCGTTTCTTTAAGTTTGCTTCCGAGAGAAGTGCCGAAATCGTTTCCCTTTTCCATAAACTTATTTTTTTTTTGATGAAGTTTGTTTGGACTGATCGTCTCTCGTCACGTGGTAGATCTTTCTGCTTTATCTGAATGATTAACAGTTCTTTCATATCTTGGTCTGCAGGTCACGGGCGTATCTTGACTTTACTCATCAGGTGTCGCTCCTTCCATAGAATTACCTAATATAAACATCAAGCAATTGAGACTTCATTGATCCTTCTCCGATACCCACCAATGTTTCCATCGGGTTATTTGATAACGTATACAATTATTGTCCTGACTCTCTTATCATTTCCATCTCTACTTTTATTGCACATGGTTCCTATAACTTTTTTACTTTTTCATCGCATTTATGAAATGAACTATACTTAACGCATTTATGAATTAATTTCAAATCGTGCTATTCTTTTTAACCATATGTGAGCTTGTCGTTCCAAAATCTTCTTCGACAAACCGCTAGGTGTCCAGCATCCCTGTGACACTGGTTCTGGTCTTACAAATTGCAGATTAAACAGAAAATATTAGCACCTAATACCGAATTCACATTGTATGAATTGAGCTCTTGTTCTATTGTCAATATAGTGACAAAAACAAGGGAAGTCTAGTTTTAGTATGAAATTAATTTACCGAAAAGGTAGAAAATAAATCTTATCGTTTCTTTAAGTTTGCTTCCGAGAGAAGTGCCGAAATCGTTTCCCTTTTCCATAAACTTATTTTTTGATGAAGTTTGTTTGGACTGATCGTCTCTCGTCACGTGGTAGGTCTTTCTGCTTTATCTGAATGATTAACAGTTCTTTCATATCTTGGTCCGCAGGTCACGGGCGTATCTTGACTTTACTCATCAGGTGTCGCTCCTTCCATAGAATTACCTAATATAAACATCAAGCAATTGAGACTTCATTGATCCTTCTCCGATACCCACCAATGTTTCCATCGGGTTATTTGATAACGTATACAATTATTGTCCTGACTCTCTATATCCATTTCTACTTTTATTGCACATGGTTCCTATAACTTTTTTACTTTTTCATCGCATTTATGAAATGAACTATACTTAACGCATTTATGAATTAATTTCAAATCGTGCTATTCTTTTTAACCATATGTGAGCTTGTCGTTCCAAAATCTTCTTCGACAAACCGCTAGGTGTCCAGCATCCCTGTGACACTGGTTCTGGTCTTACAAATTGCAGATTAAACAGAGAAGCTATTAGTACCTAAAACCGAATTCACATTGTATGAATTGAGCTCTTGTTCTATTGTCAATATGTTGAGAAAAACAAGGGAAGTCTATTTTAGTATGAAATTAATTTACCGAAAAGGTAGAAAATAAATCTTATCGTTTCTTTAAGTTTGCTTCCGAGAGAAGTGCCGAAATCGTTTCCCTTTTCCATAAACTTATTTTTTTTTTGATGAAGTTTGTTTGGACTGATCGTCTCTCGTCACGTGGTAGGTCTTTCTGCTTTATCCGAATGAATAACAGTTCTTTCATATCTTGGTCCGCAGGTCACGGTATCTTGACTTTCCTCATCAGGTGTCGCTCCTTCCATAGAATTACCTAATATAAACATCAAGCAATTGAGACTTCATTGATCCTTCTCCGATACCCACCAATGTTTCCATCGGGTTATTTGATAACGTATACAATTATTGTCCTGACTCTCTTATGATTTTCACCTCTTCTTTTATTGCAATTGGTTCCTAAACTTTTTACTTTTTCATCATTTATGTAGAAATATACTTAACGCATTTATGAATTAATTTCAAATCGTGCTATTCTTTTAACCATATGTGAGCTTGTCGTTCCAAAAGCTTCTTCGACAAACCGCTCGGTGTCCAGGATCTCAATGGCACTGGTGCTAGTCTAACAAATTGCAGATTAAACAGAGAAGCCATTAGTACTTATTGACGTCATTGTTTACGAGCGCCATATATAATAATACTAATTGCCGTTTTGCAAGAATCGATGATATAGAATTTTTAGTGATCAATAGTACATTGTTTTTATAACCGATTATAATTTCATTTTTCCGTCAAAAGGTAACAAAATAAATCTTAAACATCGATACACTACGCTGTTACAATATCTTATGATGTGGAATTTTCGAATTGAAAATCACACGTGTTCTTTTCCATAAACTTCTTTTTGATGAACAAGATTTCATTCGATGCGTAATTGAATCTAGAAAGTTTTTGAAACAGTTGAAGTCCCACATAAAAAGATTTCAAAAGTTATAAAAAATATATATTTAAAAAAGAAGGGAACGGTGTTATTTACATTACTATCAATTATTGCAGGCCCTCCAAAGAAAAACCTAATATAAAATCAGGAAATTGAGACTTCATTGACCTCTCCGATACCACCAATGTTTGTATCGGGTTATTTGATAAAAAATACACATGATTGTTTTCATTCGTACTTAACTATTTAAAAAAATATAGTACGATAACTCTATATACATATACAATTTTATATACAATTTACTTCGCATATATAGTAAATTTTATATATATAACGTATGTATATGAATGTAATTTCAAATCGTTTATTCTTTAAAGGACATGAATGGGCAAGAGAAATAATGACACTTTCAAAATATTTCGTTAATATTATGGTTGCCAAAAATATAATTAATTTATGCCTTTATAAGCTATAACTTTTTCTTGTAAATCATAATTTTTATCAAGGATTATATTTCCAAAAGAAAATTATTTTCATGATATCACCTAAACAATGAATCTGTTTATAACAATTATTCTATTATCAGAGTGAAAAAAAAAAGGTATTTTATGATATTAATTTACGAAAAAATAGAAAATAAATCTTATCGATTTCTTTTAAGTTTGATTGGTAGATTTAAGTGCCAAATCGTTTCCTTTCCATACAACTTATTTTTTTTAAGAAGTAAAATTGGATTGATTGTCCTCGTCACGTGGTAGGTGCATTATAGTCCGAATGAATAACAGTTCTTTCATATCTTGGTCCGCAGGTATGTCTATGACTTTGCTCATCAGGTTTCGCTCCTTCCAAACAATTACCTAATATAAGCTTCAAGCAATTGTCTCTATCATTGATCCTTCTCCGATGACAATACCAATATTTCCAATCGCGTTATTTATAACGTATACAATTATTGTCCTGACTCTCTTATGATTTTCCATACTTGCTTTTATTGCACACGGTTCCTATAATTTTTACTTTTCAAGCGCATTTATGAAAAACTATTACTTAACGTTTTTTTGAATATTCATTTATCAAATCGTGCTTTCTTTTTAACCGTTTGCGAAATTTTGCTGACCGAATAATCGTTTTACAAACCTGCTATTTCAGAAGTGACTGCAAACATTAATCTGTTTACAATAGTAAGTTTGTTCGCAGAACAAGGGTTGCGGTCTGATTTTACATTTATTGCAAGAAAAATGGTCGTATGATGTCCAAGTAATTTAAGAGCAGACTCGTGTTGCTAACAAAATTAAATTTTGGCAAAAATTTAAATGGTTCTCATTAAGAAATGTCAAATTAAAGTTTTTCAATTTTTCCAATGGTATTCCACTTACAGTTTTCTAAAATTAAATCCAAAGAATGGAAATAATCGACATGACCACGAAGTGATCTTACATAATTTTATGCTTTGAGGTACAGAACCATAAAATAGAGTAGGAGCATATGTTTCAACAATATTAATATCTGAAATTATAATTGTTAAGTAGTACGACAATACGAGTTGTACGTCGTTCTAGTAGTACGACGATAACAAACTACAAATAAATGTAATATTCGTGTGTATGGCTTTACTAATTATTCTATGAATTAGGAAGCACGTGTCGATGAGTACATACAAATAAGTTAGGTTCATGAGCTTGGTTTCTCTGTAAACCTCATTGGATGGTTTCAGATAGGAGTGAATAATAGAAATACAATTTTATCAATTAATTTTATGATGTCTGTAATTTTACTACTCGTAATATGGGGGCAATTCCCTATATTTCAATCAAGTAGAATTATGAGGTTTCACTAGTTAATTATCTATTGCTGATCGTATTTCCGTTTTCTCTCCGTAATAGTTTCCGATTTGCAGCTACTAACCGTTAGAATGACGTACTGCCACTATTGAGGAACACCAGCAAATTATTTTATATGTAATTTAAAAAAATATCTGCTTTCATTACAAAACCCTACCACTTAGATACCTTTTACAGTGATATAATTCTTGGACCATTATAATCAATATTGTAGTATCTTTTTATGTTAATTTATTAATATTTAATTTATTAATTTGTATTCGGCCACGCCACCACCTTCTTAGGACTCCATTGAAAACCAATATTGCAACATTTTATAAATGCTGCAACCAGTGGCGAAACTATAGGGCGGCAGGGCTGGCAAAATGCCACGGGCCGCCGACCCAAGGGAGCCCCGGCCTAAGAGGCCGCGATCTCAGAAATATTTTTTTTAATTTTGTACCTAAGTAGGTAGGTACTTATTTTATTTTATTTTTTATTTATTTATTTTATTTATTTTTTATTTATTTAATTCCCAGAAAATAGTTAAATACACATTGATAAGTATATTTAAATCCTATAGAGGAAACATGATGTTCCCTGTGCATAGGTTTGGGAGAAATGAATAGGCATATATGATTCATTTGTCATATATGCCTATTTAACAAAAAACAACTTAATACATATATAACTTAATTACTAATCTCAGCTATTTTAAAGTGAAAAAATAACAATAATAAGTAAGTGCTCAAAAGTATAAAGTTCCATGTGAGATGTTATACTCGACTTTAAAAAGCAAAGACAGAAATGGGATATGACCTTTATAGAGATAATAATTGCTTTTGAGTGAGCATTAACCATTTTTAATATTATATTTAATTGATTTAGTTAACATAGGTGTATTCTTAAATTCATTTGGTAACATATTAAAGTATTGATAGCTGTATATAAAGGACTACTTTGGTACTTGGTCTTGGTAATTTTAGTTCCCTGTATATATTTTGTGTCTGGATCTACCATCGTAGTTATTATATTTATGTGCGCACGTTTTAAAGTATTTGATCAGACTACAATAGACAAATTGTTGCTTGATGTTACATATATGATTGTTTTCTATTTTAATTTTTTTTTTTTAATTCTTTTTTGGATTGTAAATAATCAATTACTTTTATATTATAAAATTTAATTTTACTTAAAAATATATATTTAAGTGAGACAGCTAAAGACCATAATACAAATTCAAACTAAGCATTAAGATTTCAACACATCACGTTCTAAACAATAAGATGTTGATCAATTTTAAAACGCATTCATTGGTTACTTCATTTTATGTCGCGGTACGTTGGTAGCGCGGGTGAGCATTAACGGTCGGGGAATTCCCTTATTTTGTTAACCAAGAAAGTTCTTTTCGTGGCGTTGGCGTTAGAGCGAGCTAGCAAGACTATGTTAGGGAATCTGTTTGCTATTTTACTGAGGGCTCTACTGCATTCTTTGTTTAAAATCTTTTCGTAGTTGCTGCTTTAAGGAAGCAAAGTAATTGTGAAAGTTACATATTAAAATGTCTAGTTCTAGAAAATATCTAAGTGGGAGTGAAAAACGAAAGAGAAAGAGGGAGACTGAAGAAAAACATAAAAAGTTACCTAAAATTAGTCGGTACTTGAAGAATGATGATTTTATTAGGAAAAACGAGAGTGGACAGTGCTCTAAAAGTGAAGAATTGGATCTTACTAAAAGTATATCAGAATTACCAGATGCAGCACCCGACACCAGTGTCTATCCAGATCCAGAACAACCACAACAAGGAACTAGCAAAAATCAAAGTGAACCATATTTTAGTGTGAATAATATGGCATCTTCACCACATGTTACTGATAAGAGTAATTTTAAAGAGCTAACTGATCAAGTAAAACGGTTCGTGATCGAAAACAGACATTGTAAACCTAAGGGCCTTATCTTAAAAGATAGTGACAATAGATCTTTTCTAGAAAAACATTACTATATTGTTTCCAAGTCTGGCGTGAAACTTGAACGCACATGGCTTCATATTCTTTAATACTTCAGAAGGCGTATTGTGAACCGTGTTGGTTATTCGCAAATCGGGCATCTAAAAAAATACAAAATGTTTGGATGGAAGGCTATGACGACTGGAAACATATTGGAGACGCCATAGAAAGACAAGAGACATCGAAAATTTATCTGGATTCTTGTTTTACGTATCAACAGTGGCGGCTACACGGAATACTTGATGAAGAGCAAGAGTCTGTGATCAAAAAGAAAAACCTTTTTGGGGCCAAGTACTTTCTAGACTACTTGATGTTACTCTAACACTTTCAACGTGTAATTTAGCCTTTCGTGGCCAAAGAGAAAAGGCAGATAGCAATGATCCGAGCTCCCTAGGAAACTTTTTGAATATTGTTGAGTTATTAGGAAAATACGACTCGATTTTACAAGAATTGCTAAGCAAACCAAAAGGGCAGATAAAATACTTAAGTCCAAAAATACAAAATGAGCTAATTTCTGTTCTGGTTTTAAAAATAGAAAATGCACTCATAAATGAAATAAATACCGCACCATTTTACTCTATCATATTCGATACAACTCAAGATATTTCAAAAATTGATCAAATGTGTGAACTTTACCGTTATTGTATGATCGAGAAAGATGGTAATGGAATGCCAAAGGCACTCGTCATTAAAGACTCATTTTTAGGATTTCATGAAGTTAAGGATCAAACTGCTTTAGCAATATCCAAGAAAATTATTAAATCCATAAATGACAAAAATATTCCTCTAAATAAGTGTCGAGGACAAGGATATGATGGTGCTAACACAATGGAAGGGACTTATGGTGGAATTCAAAAACTCATAAAAGATATCGAGCCAAATGCCGTATATGTTCACTGTGCTGCTCATAATTTAAATCTAGTACTTTATCATGCAATAAGAGAGGTTATTGATATGCAAAATTTTTTTGATACAGTTCAACAAATTTATAATTTTTTTGGACATAGTATCAAAAGATGGAATATACTATCAAGTTTTATATGTAATAAAGAAACGGAGTCTTCAACTTCAATAACATTAAAAACATTAAACCCTACTAGTTGGGCTGGACGTTATGATGCTGTTTTTGCTTTAAAAGTTCGGTTTGTTGAAGTCCAAAAAGCGCTTACGAAAACAATTCTGTTAAATTCCAAATCAGATGAAAGAAATGAAGCTATTTCACTCAAGAAGAAGATCGAGAACTACAGTTTTATTATTTTATTGGTTTTCTATTGCAAAATTCTACAAACTGTCGATGCTGCCTCCAAAGCACTTTAGTCTAAAGCTATCGTTCTTTCCAATGCCTTAAAATTTTTGAAAATTTGTCTAGAGGAATTGGAAAGGTATCGACATGAATTTGCAGATTTAAAAATGTAAGCAAATAGTGTAGCAGAAAAATGCTCCATCAACCCTGAATTTTCTAAAACTCGTCAGAGGAAGGTAAAACGCTATTTTGACGAACTTTGCGAAGATGAGCGTCTCCAAGTCCAAAAAGTTAGTTCAAAGTGAACATATTTTATCGAGTATTGGACATCATTATTAAGCAAGCGAAATTGCGTTTTCTGCCGATGAATGAAATTGTTTCCAATTTCAGTGTTTTGCAACCTTCGACTTTGCAAATTTTAATTGACACTGATTTATTAAAAAAAGCTCTAGAATTTATTGATATATATAAAAAAGACATATCTCAATCATTTGCTAGGGAAATTCTCAGTTTTCGGTCCACTTTCAGAGACAAAATAAAAAAGTCTTCGTGTATTAGAGACCTTGCTGATTTATTAATAATAAAGAATTATTTTATGTCTTGCAGCTTTCCTGAAGTATACACTGTTATTGTTATTTGTTACAATTCCTATGGCTACACCTAGTGCTGAACGATCATTTTCCAAACTAAAATTAATAAAAACTTATTTAAGAAACTCTATGGGACAAGACAGATTACGTAACTTGGCTATTCTGTCTATTGAAAATTCTATGGCCCGATCTTTAAACTATAATGATGTTATAGATACTTTTGTGGAACAAAAAGCTCAGAGAAAAGATTTTTTTTTAATAAATATCTTATTGAAATTAAAATGTTATTTCATTGTTAATGTATAAACCTGTGCTCTTGAAAATAAAATTTAATTAGTTGGGTAACTACATAAGTGGTTTATTAAAATCAAACTAAGTAGGTACTCAAGTACGTCAAGTACAACGTGACGATTTGTACCGATAAGGCCCCACCCAAAGAATTTGCCCCGGGCCCCAGATGATATAGTTACGCCACCGGCTGCAACTGATTCTGAGTGGAGCCCATGTTGACCAGCGACAGCAATATACAGTTACAGGAATATACAGTTTCATTTTCTCCAAAATCCATTTCTGATGATGAAACACATGAAAAATGGAGAGGCATCTTCAAACATTATAGTTAGACATATATCGATGTTGATTCATTTAATCATGTCTTTGAAAGCGGTTGCTTTTTCATTTATATTATGCAGATATTGTATTTATTTAAAATAAAACAGGTATTCTCCATAAAATGTTTTCCATAACGCTTCTTTTACCATGAGAATTAATTAATTAATGAACTTCATGAATATATGCCCTGTTTATTGCATATAAGTTTTATGTGTTCATTCGCCTTTTTCACTGTCCATTCGACTTGCTTCTACATTCAACTAGTATATAAGTATATTTAAGAACATGTTATATGTTAAGTCACAAACGCTTAACGAAATTTATAACGTTGAGCAACAATGCAAGTTACATTCACGTCTTGTGTGGTCTTTTTAGAAAAGTCAACATATTGAAAAGTGTTCAAGCTCCTCATCAGATGCAAAGCTGCGAGCGTTGAAATTCTTTTTAAACGGTTTGAACAACAACGAATATCTAGGTTTTAAAACAATAGTGACACAGATGTCAGGTTTTAGACGAGAAATTATCGTTTGAGTGCAAAATCTTAAGTGGTTTATACATTTTCGACGGCAGTGGCGCCAGAAGTGCCGAATCTCCCTGCTGCTTTTTGGAGTCGATTGTAAATGGCGTCCGAATAGACCGCCTCCAGTGCCTTATTCAACAAATCTATGCGCGTGCGCGTCGTCGTACTCACACCAGTTCCAAGTTTAGACTTCATTTTTTATATCGCACTGTCCAATAAAATTTGAGTCGTAAGTGGTTATTTCTATTATTTTCGTTCCTTTACGATACGAGAATACGAAAATCTCGTTTTTATCACAATAAAACAACGCAAGTAAACGATTTGTTAACTAAAAAATACTGTGAAATACAAATTCATAAAATACATCAATAAGAATTATATTTTTTTTTTTTAATATCGTACCATTGAAGTTTATATCTGTATATTAACATGCTATTTTGCCCGACTACGGAGTATCATGATTATAGCAAGTTATATTGGTATTTATATCCGTTGATCTTTTCCCTTATTGCTCCTAAGCTATTTATTGTATTTGCAAAAATTCTGAAGTGTTGTTAACTGCGTCTCAAAGTTCTGCGTGTTATAGGCCTTTGACGTCATCGTCAAACCAACATGGCGGATATGACTTGCATAATACCAGTACCCTAAGCAACAATTTCACGAATGAATCAAGATATTTTTTGTTGAGAAATTCGGACTAGATCCAAGTCCTTCAATCTAAAGTAAAATTGTGTGAGTACTTGGCCCTGCAGAGGAGTGACAAATATCCGATGACAGTATTTTAGGGGTATCATAAAACTTGCAAATATTTCAGACAGCGTACTCATAACACTATATGTAAAGTATTACGATGCGAATAGTTTACCTCATCTATTAGGGGCCATTTAATTTTACGCAAACAACAAAGGGTGGTGGGGACTTTTTGCTTTGCTTACTTTTAATGACAAGGTCTGGACAATTATTAAGTCAGCAATATTTTTTTACTTTAAGTACCGGATTTACCTGGAGATTCCCTTAATTACTTACTCGCCCTCACGCGGTAGCTTACAGTTAAGTTAAAAAGAATCGAAATAGGATTACCGCGCACTTGTCTTAGTTTATTCGATCTCATATTAGTTCGGTTCATTGAGTTTGACGTCTTTTTAGTTTATGGTTGTTTTATATTTATCTATAAAAGATGCACAATTCCGCGCTCAAAAACGGCCGCGGTAAGAGTGCTAAAACAGACCGTTTAGCAGTCTTTGCATTTAGTGTTGTTTCCTCTGCCTTTCCGTTATGATATTGAAATGTTCTATCAAAAATGTATAAATAACACCTTAAAACCTTTAAAAAAATGGGATTTCTTATTGTAGATAAGCAAAATTTAGGTTACTTAGGATAAGTGCTCAATCGTGTATCATAACGACGATTTGATAATATCTATAGCATTTAATTTTCTTCATTTAAAGCACCATCAAAATCTGAAATACAAACGTACTTATAAAAATATACCTAATCAACACTGGTCTCGTACTTTTTGCGTTGTCACAATATTCGTTCATTCATCAATAGAGACGCTGTTTTTAGATTAAATTAGATTATAGAGTGGCCTTTGTAATTTATATTTTGTTTTATTTTTACGCAGTATTAAAATTACATCTAAAAGACAGTTGTACAACAAATTGACCCTATTTCAAGAAAATTGATATGACATCTATTTCGATTTGTTTTTTTAACAGTATATAATATATTGCTTTTCAACAAAAAATACTTTAATATTTATAGAATTTTATGATACAAGTAATTAGAAGCACTTGTATTACTATAATTTACACAGCTTAGTAATTGTTTAGTGCTTTAATGTATATTTTAATCGAAACAATAAAATTAAAATTTTACAATAACTGTATCATGTTATTACTACATTAGGTTTTACTTTGCAGAAAAATATGCTACGGTTATATTCATCCATTTAAATGAAAAATAAAAAAATAAAACAATGTTAAACCGCTCCACAGATGCATTATTGCTTTAAAATAGCACATGCAAATTGTAATTTTATATCTTATTGTGTTCCAGTAACAAGATGGTCGTTTTTTGTACTAATCGTATTTAAAAATGAATCATTTTCTTGAACCATATGACAAGTCTTATGATAAATAATGTTTCTTTCCTTGTTTTTCTTTGGTACTGTAAACTGCAAAACGGTATTGTATATGTAAGACACAGATATTGTGTGGACTATGAGCCGCTTTTCGAGATTAAAATAAGCTACAACTGTGTATTTTTCGTTTTACATCTATGTTCTTTCACCACTGATCCGTTTTGGCGCTGTTGAAATATTTTCAAAATACGCGGGCTAAGTTGCCTGTTAGACATTATTATTTAGATTTTTATTTTTACTCGATTTTAATATTATCTATCTATAGATGGATGAGTATACTCAATTTAAAAATTAGGTATATTACATCAATTTGTGGAAAGATGCATGATTTTATTAAAGCTCTACATAAAACCCATAAATGTATTTACAAGGTAAATAGTCGTCTCACTTCTAAGACAGTCTTGGTGGTGATTTTGTTATTATTTAAATAAAAATATTCATTTTGAATTAGTTATTTTAATAATTATATTTCTATAATGTGTAAAAAATACTTAATAAAAAATTCGTTCGTATTTGCATTTTCTTTTTCCCCATACATCCTATACGTTTTATTAATCATTACCAGATGAGATAAAAACTATGGGTAAATCCTTTTTCAACTTTAACTTCTTCTTTCGGCCGGGGTGTTCTGCTGAAAGATGCCGAGCGGTGACAGAACCAGGTCCGTGTTGGTACTCGCTATTATTGCCCTCATCAGCATCATGTCATCCGGAGTGAATCTCCAACCGCTCAATTGTCCCAAACTTTGGAGTTTAGGACAGCATTCCATCAACAACTCGACGGTGTCGCGCGTCAGCCGTGGCGCGTTCGGAAACCATAGACCTTCGAGATTATCGAACTTGTATCGATGCAGGATCCTGGAATAGTTGAAGAACCAATTCAATTTTCGGCTATGATTTCAAATTTATTTATATCGTGAAAACTAGACATTTTTTAACCATCTTGTTTCATCGAATCCTTTTATATGGGTTTTATTTAATTATCAGTTTTTCTGTGAGAACTAGTGGTAAAATTTATTTTTCCTTAACAAAATAAAAATAAATTAAATATGACGATAAAATGTTAAAAGAAATGAAAACCTATTACATAGACGACGATTTGTGAGACTTTAAATAGTTTTTATACCGCAAAGAGAACAAAATCCATTTTTATAATGAAAACTTCTTTTGAATCAAGTGAATTTGAGTCTCTTAAATTCTGATTAAAAGAATTAATAAAATATAAATGTAAACTATAAATAACATTGCACTCGGATGAAATATATGTAACAATATATTCACCTCACCAACAAGTAAAAATTTAATTATATATTATAAGATATTTAAGAATAACCTTTTAAAAGTTATTTAATTATAACCGATTATAACGCTATATATACCTACTTATTTTTTCATTTAAAATGATTCTTTAATATTCGTCACATATATCATATCATAAATTCTTAATAAATTTTACAAACGACAAATATGTGTTTTACTTCCATGAACTAATTTGATTTATATCTTAACAATTTAGCTCATAATGTATCATATTTTATAAATAATTACATATTTTTTATATAATGAATCACGCTGGCAAGACTTTAGCAGTACAATGAACAAATTTTTTTTTCAGTCAAAAGTGAATAAAGTGTATTTAAGAAAATAACACTCATCTTGCATGCTCAAGTATCTTCAGCAGCTGGTCTAATAAATCTAATAACTCCGTGACAACTTTGAGCGACAACATTTTGACATTTAACAAAAAATATGTTAGGATATGTTAACTCCAAAATTTTATTACCTCATAAACACTGAACACAACACAGGACAATAGAGAACACATCTGAATGTAAGCGTTTCAAATCCCTGTCTTGTGTCTTCAGAATAAGTAAAAAGTAGAAAAAAGTAATTAAAAAATAATAAGTAAAAAGTGCTGTAGGTAGAGTATCAAAAACATCAATCGAAGCTGAAGAGGTGCAAATATTATTAATTTTATTTTTTTCGTAAAACGTTACTTTACAATAATTCTGAACATTTCGTTTTTGGTTTTTTGATATTTTGAAACATTTAAACTATGGCTGTTTCTAGAAGCGTATGAGAAATAATTGTACGGGTACTTCTTCATATACACTATCTTTAATTGAACTAGTTATAAGAAATCGTCATGTGCGGGTCGTATTCGTATGAACTGTTGCGTATTAGAAAACGGTTTAAATTTCAACAAACAAAAATAAATTTGACAAGTTTCGATACTTTTATTGGGACATGGAACATGTTTTTAGAAGGCATTAAACTTATACATAAATAAAACTGTATAAAAAAATCTGTAAATTAAAAGTTTTTGAGATAAACTACTCGGAGAGACGTTGGAAACGTTGATAAAATACATTACACTGTTCTTAGAGTTTTTATTTGTCTGTCTGTCTACGAATTCGTTCGCGAACTCCACAAAATCTAATGGACAGAATGTGATAAAATTTGGTATGGTAACGGTTTATACCACGGAGTAACGAATAGGATAATTTTTATACCCTTTAACTGCTCTTTCTTTTTTGACTTTATGTATATTTTGAACAGAACTGGAATCTTGTTAGAGACCAGAATTGGAGCCAGGATTGGAATCAAAAGCGGGAACAAGATACGAATCGTGGTTGACAGTGCGATCTGTCGATATAAAAATAGAAGGAATGTTTACAAAATCCACGCGAGCGAAGCCGCGGGCGAAACCTAGTAGAACAAAGATAAATAAAAAAGAAAGGACAGCCTAAAAATAATTATATCCCATTGACTGCGACAAATCAGTGACATGTCTAAAGTATATTAAACTTACTCAGCTTTGTCCAAGTGTTCAGAAAAATCCTAGAAATTAAATGCATGATGATTTTTAAAGCATTTTGCATACTCGTTTAGATGATTCTTTTGACGAAAATCTGGTACATATTACAATTAATTACTACTAGCTTTTGTCTGCTACTTCATCCACGTAAGCTACAGAATAAGACTACTAATCTTAAGTTTAACTGAAATTAAGTGAAACGAAGTTTTGATTTTAAGTTCGGCGCCAAGTTGAAAAACTGCAAAACCCCATCTAAATCCGTTCAATAGTTTTTTTCCAGATTTTATGACAAACAGGACACATAAAACTTCTAAAAACCATTTTAAATAGGATCGATCTCAATTCGATTTTGCAAAAATGTTTTTAATAGAGCACAGATATAGGCCCGTTATGGTTTCTTAGATATTTAAATTTAGATAAACAATTAAATGGATATCCCTAAGAGCGTTCTTCGCATTCAATAGAATATGAAAGACATATCCAACGTTTACATGGCTTATGCTGACAACCTACGAGGCAAAATATAGAATTGTATATTTCAAAAATGTTTACGAACACTCGTAAATATCATATAACCATGATGCAGAATATTATTTTGTTTTTCTTTTTTTATTATTATTAAATTAATATTGTCGAACCTATCTTTACACCCGCGCATTTCGTTTGATTTATTAATTAATCAAAACATTTAAACAAATGAACGCTTTCACCAACGACAAATGTGGGCAGCTGGTGTCGATACGAGTTTTAAAAAATATTTAAAATCGGACGGGTCCCTAGTATTTTTAATTTTCTTTTTCCGTGTGATTTCCATAATGTTAGTCATTCGTACAAAGTTATAAACAAAATGAGATATAATCGACAATCCAATTTGTTTAACGGACTTAAATTAAAATATATATATGTTGTGTGTGTGTGTTTGTGTACACATATAAAGTGTGCACATATAAAGTTCTTCTTAATTTCACGAGCCGTTCACCAAAAATAAACGGATTCCTTGGCGGCCCGCTTCACCACATTTCAGTAGCGACATATTATTCGAGTGAAATACGAAAAATGCAGAATCGCAGGCTAAATTTAAAAAAAAAAAAGCTCAAAACGAAAATTCCCTTACCTCGCCATGTCGTTGTCGTCCAGCTTTATTTCGTCGCCGATGACCAGCCTCTTTAGTTTCGGGCTGCCGGTCATTAAGTATTTCAAACACGACGAAGATAAATTCCCTTGAATTATTTCGACATGGTCTAGATTGTTGAATGGAATTTCTTCTTCGTGCGTCACCGTCTGCAGCTGATAGAACTCTATTGTCGATAGATTCCTGCAAGTTTCTGCTATCCTGGTGAAATTGAAGGATCCCGACGATCCTGACAGCATCAGAGTGATTATCCTCGAACCGATTTTGTCTAATAGCTGATGCAGCTCGTGACACTGGAATTTATTCAACTTGATTTTGTTTACTGACGGCAATTCCTTTACTTGAGCCAGCACTCCCTGATCGGGTTCTTCCAAATAAATAGTGAGCAAACCCGGGCAAAGCGCTACGATAGCTTTCATTGTCCTCGTGTTGGTTTTGATATCGTGGAGGTACTGCAGTTTGGTTTTGAAGTCACGCGGGCAATCGTTGTACAGATACTGGATAGCTTTGCCTACGAAAGAGTAGCTGCCCAGGTTTGTTAGATTCGGCAGCAATCGTATAAGAAGAGCCACGTCTGTATGACAGATGTTCTCTTCTCCGTACATACCTATATTGACCACTGTCAAACTTTGAGCAAGCGATGGATTCCCGCCGAGCATAGCGTCTATACCTATTTCCGTTATATCAGTTTCGCCGGAGACGTCCAACAGTTTCAATATCTTGTTGTGTTCGCCTATATATTTGAGCACCTCGTCGTTGGCTATGTAAGGTATGCTGAGGACTTCCAATTTTTTCAGATTCTTAATCAGCTCGTACATGAGAGACAGGTGGTCGTCTTTGACCCACACGCCTTTGAGGTTGAGCGAGGTTAAATTGTGTCCCTGTTCGGTGAGCAATTCGAGGATCTTCCGATAATAGGGCAGCGGGAACATGCCGGTCGCCAAAGTCTTGACGTTCTCTTTGAGCAGCAGCTTCATGGCGTAGTATCTGACGGACGGATCCAAATAGTCGGCGCTGAGTATCATGTTCAGGAGGTCTTGGAATATGTCCAGGGTGGCGCCGAGGGTCTCGTAGTACGAAGACAGCAGAGCGAACGGCATAGCGACATCTTGTTCTGAAGTGATTTGGGACAAAGTGTTTATCAGTTGTCTGGCTACACACGATAGTGTTATTTCGTGGAGGGCGGGCACAGGGCACTTGGGAGACATTTTTTCCCACTTTCCTCACTTGGAGCGAACTACTTAAAAAATGAAAACTCGATGGAAATTCAGAGAAGACGTTGCACGTAAGATTTTATCCTCATGACTGAGTTTTCGGAGGCGAAAGGCGAGATTTGTACAGCTATTTAGCTCGACGCACCTCGTGCGAGCCTGGCATCCATCCAAGTTTCATTTATAATTCAAACACATGTGTATTATTTATAGAACGCGTTTACGTTTAAAACGTGTTTACAGTTAGAACGGCCTTATTAAAATGTCTAAAAGACAATGGATGCTCAAGGTAACAAAGATAATATAACATTGACTCGAGTAATGGCCATTTATATAGAATGAATATCGATTTAGTTTGAATAATGTTAAATTACGCAGTTAACCTGCTTTAAGAAAAAAATTTTGGAGTCAACATATCCTAACGTGTTTTATTGTGAAATGTCAAAATATTGCCGCTCAAAGTTGTCATGGAGGTCATTAAATCAAGCGCTGAATATACTTGAACGTGCATGATGAGCGTATTTTTTTTTTTAATATTCTTCAACTCTTAATTGTTAAGAAAATGGCGGATGCAATACAGAATTTATTTCGAAATTTTGTTCAAAAATATAATAAAAAAAAAGCTGAGCAGTCATGAGGACTACTGACAGAAGTGAAAACTTAAATTTATGAGTAACAGTGGCTTTAATGGATATTCAAATTAATTTTTATATCATATATTAAAATTTCATAATTTATAGATTAAAACTGTAATATTAGTCTGGTTTTAACATTTATCGGCACTCCAAGCAATAATTATTTTCACTTTCATATGACTTATTTGTTACTAAAACATATGATGAACTGCGCAAGCCCAGTATTAAATATAAATACAAATTAATGAACTTAATAATGTTATAATGTAATAATAATAAAATAACATTTTCAATTATGTACATACATATCATTTGTATTCACTTCACTCTCTGCACCATTATCATTCACTTCAAAAATATTCAAGCTTTTCGTACTGTCCATCATTTAATTAAGATGTAGAATGTATAAAATAAAATAGAAAAACAATAAATCTATATGTAAACTATATTTCCGTATGAAAATACTAATATATTTTATACTCCCTTTTTGCTGCACAGTAATGATACGCTTGGGCATTTAAAATAACAATCAAACGAGAACACGACTTAATAGACATAGTGTACCACGTCACGTGACCGTATCGGTCCTGAACGCTTCTAATTTACACGCAATACAACCTGCTTAAAACCTTTTATTTTCCGTTTTAGTTTCCGATGATAACGATTCCAATCATCGTTCTTAAATTTCTAATGCAACTCCAGCTCGCGCGCAGGGTGTACCTACACTTTCTCGCTTTCCTATCCCTTCCAAAATACAATCGACCTTAAGTACCTATCGCGCCACCAGAAAGAACATATTGAACGTATGATAAATATACATTTCTAAAATTTAATAAAACCCTGCATATTTTTAATACGTTTTCTGTAAAGAATATAAGTACGTACCTACCTACCCGTTTTGCGTGCACAGATGTTAAAGTGGTTTATTTCAGTTTTCTCAGAGTAAGGGAAGAGCGCTGAACTTTTAATAATATGAGACTGACGTGTCGAGTTTAAATATACTTTAATACCTCTTCAGCTGTCGTGCGTCGGTTCTCCAAAAAAAAATGAAAGAAAAATTTTAAATTTACATCCTATAGGTATGTTATTTCAAATCACTTATCGTAATTTATGCACGAAATTTATGTGAACACTTATTTGCAATAAAATTTTATTTATTACTTAAATTTCAGAGTTTAATAAAACTATGAAATCGAAATAATAAATAAAATCATATAGTATTTTCGTTTTCTAATAAGACGAAAAATCTTCTTACCTCATTCTATTACAATGATGCAATTTTTCCTGCAACTAATAGTGAGTCACCATAAAGAAATTATATACACTAGAATATTATAGACTAGCTTTTGCTCGCGGCTCCGCCCGCATAGACAATTATGTCTATGCGGGCGGAGCCGCGGAGCATTCTATTAAGAATGAAAGTTTTTTTTTGACTAAGATTTGCGTAAATCCCATTCTCTGTGAGTGTCTACATCCCTAAAAGAATAACTACGTCAAATTTTAAGTCCATCAGGCCTATAGTTTCGGAGATCTCGTGATGAGTCAGTCGATCAGTCAGTCACTTATATGATATATGTTGTAGTAGCTGAGCTACGTGTAATGGCATATAAGGCATTCGGCCTCCGTGAGTAATCTCGTGAATGTGAGTTCGCGTTATATTTGAAATTTGATTCTAGAATTAGAGAAGAATCTATATGCTCTTCGACATTAATCACAAAGCTTATGCAATAAGTTCAACAAATGGTTTATTAACCGACTTCAAAAAAAAAAAGAGGCAAGCGAACATAGTGGTCTGTAATTTATTTTATGTATGTTCAGTATTGTTCAGCGTCAATTGTGGGCCCATTGGGAACCTTTTGTTTGAAAGGATTTTTTTTGTTTAAAAGGGTATCACATTCTCGACGCGGTCCCATAGTCACCAAATCAAAATCTGGTGATGAAATCTCAATGAAATCGACCAATAGGTACCTTCTACTTTTATAGGCACGTATACTGTGTTTGAACACTTTATTAGTTATTCGTGTGTTTACGTTTGGTAGCCCATCATCTAATGCTGCTGAGCTGAAGTTGAAAGCCACAACACTACTTCTTAACGTTTTGGAGTTAGGGGATATCACTAGTAGTACCTAGTACACACAGAATTCATATTACTTATTAATCGATCTACATATATTTATACAATTCCAATGTGACAAACTAAGCAGAAATACAAAATAATATCAGTAAAAATTCGGTGAATTAATTTAATTTGCGAGTGAAGACGAATGAGGTCTGCCCGAGTTGTAGAACTTTTATATTGCACATAAAGAATAGGAATAATTTATATAGTTTTCTGCAAAAGTAATAGTCTATAATTTGATACTGGCAAATTATACACCATCATAAGCACTGGTTATTTAGTGATAAATTAAAAAATAGAACATATTTTAAGTTAAATATTTTTTTTAACTGCTTATTTTTTTGAGAATCTGCTTGCAACAATGGAACTTAGTCGACGTGATTTTCGCGCTATGATTTACTATCATTAGTAAAAAGGTTTAAAGCCCCAAGTAGGTTTTGAACTTATGATTTCTACTTTTGATGTCTGCTTGTTCACGAGTAAGTTTTTAATTGTTTTACTGAGATTACAAGAGGACGGGGAAGCTTTGTAGATGAAGCGAGGACAGATCGGCCGCAGACCGCAGTCACTCAAGATGTTCAAGCAGTTTAAAAATTGATGAGAGAGAACCGGATATTGGATCAGCAACGGTGCAACGATCATTCACGATCACCTCTCTCCATATAGCCTTGTTCGAAATGGGTGCCATACAAACTGACTGATGAGCAGAAAAACCGTGTGGTAGATTGATGCCGATTTATGATAGAGAAATTAGACGGAGACGAGAAAATAACGTATAGGATATACTTACCGGTGACGAAATATGGCTGTACAACTACGACTCCGAAACAAAGCGACAATCTACCGTATAATGCTTTAAAAATGGACCAACACCAATAAAATGTCACAGAACCGATGGCCATGTTTTTGTTTTGGTAACATCAGTTATATTGCTACTATGGTGCTGAAGGATCAAAAAACAGATTATTATTAGTATGAGACAGTTTGTGTCCCTGTAGTATTATCAGCTTAGTGTGACAAGCGACGGAAGTCACGAACACAGGTGACTTCTTTGGTGCCAGGAAGCGTCGCGGCGAACACGCCGGCCAGAATATATTTTTTTTTTTTAATTCAAAAAATGTGCCTGTCCTACCTCACCTACCATATTCCCTTGACTTAGTACCATGCGATTTTTACTTGTTTCCCAAAACAGAGAATAATTGAAGGCAAAAAATTTCAGAGCAAGGAAGGTGCAGTGGCTGCCTGTCATTTCATACCAGATGTCTGAAAAAGAACGGCCAGAGGAAATTTTTCTAGTGGTTCTAACGCATGAAAAAATGTACCTACATACGCTGAAAGTGAATACTTTAAAGACAGATATTAGTGATAAATATTATAATTTTTGTATATCTAGGTTTTTTTTACACAGCCTTCGTGTAAGAATAATTCAGTAGGTGTATTCCATTTAAGAATATAAAAACCCTGGAATGATTTCCGGCGTCACCGGACGATTCATTCTGGATCTGTAATCAACAGGAAATCACAGCAGGAAAATGTGCTGGCTCGACCAGTGAAATACCACACTTTAACAGAACAGAATGTGAAGTAACAGGTTCTGCTGTTGCGATTCATCCATTGAATGAGATCCGGTGGCCCACGCCCCTTCCATCTATCACCACTCTTACCCCTCCATCAGACATCCTATTCCTATCCAAGAGGCACTGGTGGTTTCTCTGGGGTTGCAAATGTGCATGAACTGAGATGACCATCTGCTTTTTCGTGGCTCGAATGGCTTGTTTCCCCCCTTGGTCTGCTATTAAAAAAAAGCATCATAACTTATTTTATTTTCTCTATACAAAAGTAAAGGAGACACCTGGTTTATTATATTAACCATGGCTTCATCCCCGTGCAAAGTAACTAGATAAACAAAATTATAATTACTCGATAACTAAAAACCTTAAATTAACTTTCATAAAAATAAATAAAAACCGCCTTCAAAACCTATTTAAATATCAGTAATTAGTTGTTTTGGAGTGGGTCTCAACTAAAGTAAGCAAAAGAAATATATCCCATAAACGAATACAAAATGTTAAATATTGAGTTTAAAAGATATCTTCTTTTTCAAAGGAAACACAACTGCGTCTGATTTGTCTTTAGTTGGAACCGACGCCAAAAAAACTAATTAGTCACATAAGTTTTTGAAGGCGATTTTTACTTTATTTCTGTTAGTTATTTTTTCTGCTAATCAGTTTTGGAATCCTCAAATACAAAGAAGAATGACTAATGTATAAAAGATTAAAGAAGTACTGGTATTAAAATTATAAGTGGTAAGGTAAAGTAAAGGTAGTAAGGTAGTAAAGTAAAATTATAAGTAAATTACAAGTACTAGTAAAATTATAAATTATAAGAAAGTAATAAGGTTTAAGAAAAAAATAGACAAGCGCGAGTAAGACCCGTGCGCTAATGATTCTGTAATTTATTAAAAAAAGGAAACCTTTTTAGCTTTTTTCAAAATTCATTAATTCTCATAGCAAAAAGATAAAACAATGTTCCATATATATCGGTCTACATCACGGCCGATATTTTAAAATTGTAAACATCAGTTGGTAATCAATTTTTTTATGTAATACAACTGCAAATTAATAAATTTCGGATTTTCCCTTCACTTATGACATGAAACCTTGTGTTTTAACCAAATCATAATTCTACTTCAATGGGAAGTACCTCAAAATATATAGATCTTGATGAATAATTTTGCGCATACAAAAATTTGGTGCAAAATAGCCGTAGATTTTGCCGATTGCTTTGACTTAAAAGCTTGAATTTTCTATACCTCCAAAAGACTATAGACTTTTGTACATTGTATCAGTTTAAACTTGATTTTCTATCGTTTCCTGCGACAAAAAATCTTGATAAGTGGACAGATAGACAATAAAGTGATCCTATAAAAATTGCGAAATCCTATAACAATCGAAAATGAAGCTTTGATAAATAAAAATGATGTGATGAAATTAAAAAACAGTAATTCTAAAAAATAAAATGTGAAGGACAATAATGAAGAATATGGAAACCTGATGAGGAACAAAATACATAATCAAACTTTGAAAGCAATAGTCATAGCAACGAACGATAAGTCATTTTCGATATGATAGGTTTGATGAATTCATATATTCATACAAGAATAACAGCAGTATTATTTAAACGGAAAGATAAAATTTTCTTCAATATTATAGAAAATTAAATCCTGAACAAGATTGAATAATTGATCAATGATCAGCAGTAAAATTTACTACTGAGAGACGATGAAACATTGTATCCATGAGATGTTGATTTGACGTTGTGAAGATAATCTGGTTACTAAAGCTGAAAAAAAATTAAGTACAACTACTCAAATGATTCTGCGTTTGTCTTTCATATTGTTAAAGATATTTGGATAATTTACAATGAATTAGTTATTACTATTCTCCGTATGCCATTATTTAGTAGAAGAGAAAATACGTTTTACTGTTTGTATAGTATCTTCAATATAGATCTTCTGTGATAATTAATTATATTATAATACATATTAAAAATTATGTTCTTACTTTTGTAAAAAAATTACAATTAATTTTGGATGGATGCCTAAATTGAATAAAAACCATAAATTTTAACTGCATAATTTGCTTTTATACAGCTCTAGTTGAGACCGGTGATTTTAACACAATATTATCCTTTGCATTAGCATGCATATAATTCTTGTGACCAATATGCGCATAATAGCAAGATGTTTCCCAGGAAATAACCAAGTATACGCCCCAATGGAACATGCGAATTTCAAAATACTGATAGAATAAATGTCAAGGTGCTGAATAATAAACAAATTTTCAAAAATTTTATCCCCCTCTTATTCAAGACTATAGTTTCAGAAGGGACCAAAGGTGATGCATCAACAAGTCATAGATTTTATTCTAACCTACATTTTATATAGAAATCAGATACATAAAAACACACAGTCATGAAGAATATTCAAATTTACAATATGGTTTTAAATTGATTTCTGCACGCCTCATATATACAGGGTGTCCCAAAACTCGACGTCAACCCGAAACCGGGTGAAAAGGCAAGTCATGCTGGTTGTCAGAAAAATATAAAAAAAAATCTAAGTTGCATGATTTTAAAATTATAGGCATTTTAAGAAAAACGCAAAAAATTCACACCCTGTGACAGTCTATTCACTCCTGTTGCCACAAATCATAACTTTTTCCAACTTTTTTTTTTGCTGTGTAACCCTGAATAATGCTTCTCTAAACTGTAATTAAAATTTTGAAACCAGCTGCTCTAGCTTTCACAACACTACGACTCATTTCTTAGAAAAAAAAAATTAAATAAAAAATTGCCCAGATTTAACCGACTGTATTGAAAAAAAAATGTACTACGCGAGTTTGGCAAGTTATGTCAAAAGTTGGCGCAATTAGTAGGGATTCCAAAATGGTACAATACTTGGTGATTTGTAGCTGCTATCGTGGACAAAAAATTTTTTTTCAGTAAAATCCCAGTTTTTTACAAATTTTTCCTACTTGGTTAAATGGCAAAACTTATTACTTTTTACATTGGAGCCGATTCCAATGCACACACTGAATAAATTTAACTCACTTGTACCTGTGTTTGTCTATCATAAACAGACTGAATAAACAGATTATGCACTAAATTTAGAGTACTGTTAGTGTGTGCATTGGAATAGGCACTATTTTTTTTTTGTGAATGTTTTAATTTAAACTGAAACAAAATTTCTAATACTAAGGTTTATTTATTAAATTTACAATAAAACAGTTTCACTACAGCAAACGTTCGAAATGCCTTCCTTCGGCGGCAACACAAACCCGACATCTCTTTAAAAGAGATCGAGCTATCTTTCGGGCGAATCGTCCATTATTTACGAATTCGGCTGCTTCAGCTATTCTTTGCCGTAGTTCAAATTCGCTTTCGATTGCCTTTGAATACACTTTTTCTTTGACTGCTCCCCAGTAAAAAAGTACAATTGATTCAAGTCCGGTGAACGGCCCGGCCACGAGGTCTACTTGGACTTTCTACAGAACCATCTACCAAGTTTACTTGACGGTCTGGTTCAATCTCGTGTATATATATATACACACGCACACGCGCGCGCGCATGCGCACAGACACATATATAAAGCAAAGATATTTACTCACTTCAAGATGATTACAATCTTGAATATATTTATTTTCATTTCCTAACATGGGAAAAAATATTGAATCATAGAAAAATGGACAAACAGTCTATTTCCCCTCAAAAAGTTCTTTATGCATTACAGTAGTTGGGAAAATAAATGGTTTACGTAATAAAATATATTTTTTGTATATATTCCAGTGATTTTCTGGATAATGACTCTTTAATATTTTACATTTATTTTAGCTTAACTTCATATAATTTTTCATTTAAATATGGATTACAATGTACATAGACTATTTGTTTCTATTAAATTAATTTGAAATGGAACAGAATTTAGAAACATTTGTTAATCACATTAAATTGTGTATAGTTATTAATAAAAGCATATTATCTGCCATGAACATTATCACTTTATTACATGAATAACAATTAATATTTTTTTATTCATTACACTATTAATTTAAAAACCTGTTTTAGACATTTTTCATTAAACAGTTTTAAAAATGATATATTCCATCCTTTATGTTGCTTTGGTATTTATGTCAAATTTATCAGTAACTTATTCAAATAAAAATATATTTTGATGATTAAATTTTGATTTTATCAATTTTGAAAATAAACAAAGAAAGTCGGTATCAGAAAGTGTGACAACGACTTTGAATGGTAAAATCGTGAATATTCATTCGTATAATGAAATAATAGTAACAATTTAAAACATTTATTTATACAAAGAATTATATTTAAAACATTAATTTATACAAAGAATTCACTGAATTTCATATTAACAAAATTTTATTTTACCTTTACATACATACGTATTTATATACACATACAATTAATACATTTAAGCTATGCAATAAAGACCGATCATAGTTGACTTCGACTATCGTTACATTACAGACAATGACGTTGTCACATGATTCAGCAATGATCATGAATTGATGCTGAAACTTGTTCAGTATTGAATGATAATAAATTCAAGAAATAGTAAATCACTGACTACTTCACTTCAACTCTAATGCATATCATTATTTATTTTGAAATTCAATGCAATTACAAAGTAATCATTTATTTTGATAAGCAATTAAGAATAGTTGCTATCGACAACATCTTAACAGTAATGGAACAGGATTAAATTTACGTGGGCACTGGTAAGTTTTTAGCAACCAACAATAATATTTGTTCCGTATTGAAACACCAGTTGTTTATGTCTTTCGACACCTCACACCACTTTTCACCGTGATGTGGCTCGGCCGCTTTACATCGCAACTTCACATCTTCTTGCTGTTGTTCAGTACCATTCAGGAGTTCAAACTTGTAGAAGTAAGCCCACGCGTCGCCTAGATCCGGATCAATTTTGACCTAGGTAAATAAAATTAAATTAATATTTTTATGAAAAATTTGCAATTTATTCCAACTTTGTGTGAGTGACATGATAATTCTCGAACTCCATAGAATTAAAATCGGTAATAAACGATTGTATTTATTGCGCCGTGATTTTTTCATTTGAATCATACCATTTCGAAAGAATAAAGATCTTATAAGTGTTAAATAAAAAATGGATTTGGTTTTTTAGGGCCATCCATAAATCACGTGACGTGTTACTTTTTTAATGTTTCCCCTTATGATATAATGACATGTAGACACATTGGGCATGTAGACACATTGGGCATGTAGACACATTGGGCATGTAGACACATTGTCGACTCTCCTACCATAAGTATTTCGTTATGTAGCTTTGAAACCCATAAAATAGTTACATCAGCCAAAAGGATTAAATAAATATGAGCAATTATTAATTAATTAGATTTCTTTACCCAATTCTTTATTCAGAATAAGTGCTCTCAGAGTCATCATTGGTTCCATATGAATAAGGCTAGTGATGTGAAATGATAAAATAAATATTATCAATTTTTATTGTATTATTGAAGAATAAATTGTTTAAGAACCGTGACGCAGGCGACACCTATGCTGCACCTATATTGCTCGGTACTTCTTAATGATGTCTCCTATCGTTATCACCATATAAAACAAATAGCTTACACTCATCCTGATATATCTCATACACCAACTTGATGTCCACATATAAAGCTGAAAATATTGATGTGTAGGTAAGTCCGTTCGAAAAATATAAGGCACATGCCGTATGCGAATTTATGTCTTTTCTCTTTGACACCGCTCTCTGCTGCCTTGTGTTTGTGAGGCATGTGTACCATATACATTGTTGCTTCTCCGTGTGTCTTGTATTATATTCTGTACAATATTCATTAGAATTAAAAAACAATAAGAAAAATGTATTTAATAACAGAAATCTAAATATTATTTACTTTATTCAATATTTATTTATTAATTTTCTTTAAGTATAAATTCTTTCAATAACCACCAATTTCCATATTTTCCATCTGCCATGCGTACCATGACGCCATCCTATGTTTTGTAATCAAAACCAAATGTAAAAATAAACAACACAATAAATGTAAAAACCAAAAAACCAAATGAACAAAAAAAGCCAGTTATATGGACATCTTCATAAATTCAATCAGTTCGTCCATCAAAGTTCTGGTCATGGAAATCACATACTAACTCTTTGCTAAATTTGCGTTTTGCATTGCATCTTTCTGTTAATTTTTTTTTTTAAATGCGTCAATGGGAGAAACAAAAATATGTGAGAGCAGAGGTTGTAAAAAGAGTGCTAGACATTTGACTGCTCGTACGCAACCATGGCTGACGCGACATTTTTAATACGAATATAAAAAAGCATTTATATGATTCACATGATGCTGGGTCGCATCGGCTCTTTTCCCATATATTTCCACATAACATGAGAGCATACCACTCGCCCTCCGTGAGAAGAGTTACGTGATTTGTAGATGGCCCCTTTGTTGTTAGAAGAATGTGTTTATTAGTAATGATTCTCATCCATGAACATGAAAACACTTACGGTGCGATTAAACCAATCTCTGCATTTGGCTATTTTGCGTTCGGTCCAAAACAACTGCGAGACAGCCAGCAGCACATGCGCGTCGTGTTCGCATTTCTTGAGCGCATCCACCTGTTCAGAAGTATAAATATTATGTCTATTTCTACATAAGAACAAGAAATACGACTAGCAATTGAATCTATTTTTTATGTAGAGTGGCAAATAATTATAATATTATATTGTACATTACTATTACCTTATAATTTCAATACATCAACAAAAAATAATTAATTGACTTTGAATAGAATATTTATAGGTAAAATAAAATTGTAAATATAAAATGAATAACATAATAAGATAAAAGACAATTACGCTTTTAGTTTTTCTTTGCGGTCTCGACTCCATAAATATGGCCTCGGCCCACAGACGGCCCGCATTGGGGCATTCTTGTAAAGCTTTGGCCATCATCGCATTTGCTATTTCGACGTTTCCATTTCTCTTTTCAATCCTTATACTTTCGAGCCTAAAATTTAAATTATATTATTAGTACCACTAAATTAACAAGTTTCATATACATTTACCACTATTGGAAGAGTATTGATGGAATAAAGGGAGTTGTACACTTTGATGCAAGTATGTCAAAAAAGGAAATTAAAATTTTCATTTAGTTGATTTTCGATTTCAATATAAATTGACGTGTCCAAATGACACAGAGTTAATGATCATATGAAAAAAAAGTTTAATGAATTTTGTAATAAAGAAAATCCGTTTCATTTATAGAAGAATATCATAAAAGTGTAGTGACGACATGATAAAATCAGAAAATTATAAATTAACCAAACTTCACCTAAATTAAAACAAACATATATATTTATAACATATAAAAAAATACATATTGTATAGCAAACAACTTTTGTTATCTTCTAATTGACTAATACATAACAAACTAAAAGCAACCCTCTCAGTTCGAACAAACAGGAATAACTCTTAAATGTAAATAAAAAAATAGTATGGACTTAAATTCAAATTATTTTAAAACTAGCTTATGTCTGCAATTAACCGAATGAACATTGAACAAATTCTTAAATCTTTTATAAGGACCCCATTCTCAGAAGTCCATCCTAGTCCCACTTCCAATCTCATTTCCATTTCTGATCCCCTTCATTTTGATCGTTATAATGTCAAAATTCCGTCAACCAAAGTAGTAATAACCCGTCTCACCCAGATGCAATTCTGAAGTGATAGCGATATCCACTGAATCATTATAAGATTACAGAATTGATCTGTTTTGCTATTTTTCATACGTTTCATTCTGATGCCCGCTGTAGATATCAATAACAGTCTGTCTCGCTGTCTCGATTTTGAAATTTCAGTTATAGCCTCGATACTGATCAAGAACCTAAAGTCAATGATTTTCATGACCCGTATCATAAATTTATTCCAAACTTAATACAAATATCATATGTATATTTTAATAGCTTTAGAGGCAGCCTTCATATTAAATCCAATCACAGAGAGGGGCCAATAATATGAGTATTAGTTTTATTTTAAGTGTGCAAATAAACAAAATAAACATTTGAAAATTACATAAAGTTATATTAATGGTTTAGAATTACGTACTTTATTATATTCCTTTGCAAAAATCATTATGACTTACAAAGCACCAATGAGACTCTTACAATTAAATTACAAATAACCACCTATGATTTTTTGACTGCATATGATGAAAAAAAAACAATAATCATAACATGTATATTAAGCACATACCATAATTCAGGCGATTTTGGATTCCTTAGTCTGGCTTTTTCTAACACAGACCGCGCCTTCGTAACATGTTTCAATCTCTCCTCTAATCTTGACAACAGGATCCACATGGGTTCGCATGTTGCACATTTTTTAAGCTACAAAAAATATACATTTCGCTTAAGGAAAAAATATAATGTGACAATAGAAAAATTAAAAACAATCAAAGTCTTACTTTAAACAATAATTAAAAATAACTGTTTACAAAAAAATAATGCTTTCATTAAAATAACAATAAGAAATTAGAGAAAATGTTACTATAGATATGAAAAAGATTGTATTAATAAATATATTCACACTAATAAGATAATGAAGCTTTATTATTTTTTATTCTGTACTAAAAAGATTTAATGGAATTTCAGGTCAAAATATATACAGTAAATGTTTTTTTTTATTTTATAATTGTTCTTAGTTAAACACAAAAAGTTAAGAAACATCTTATAATGCATCACAATACATCCCATAAGAACAATATAAACTAATCTGATTTGATAGATATGAAACAAAGTATGAATATCAGTCCTCACACAGCGGATGCACTTTCATGCCACACTATATTTCTAACTGAAATTAAATGTTTCTAAGAACACTTAGTCCAAATATTAAAAACAAAAGCAACTATAGAGATTAAATCCAGTTGTAATTTCATATTGACAAGTCTAGATAGAAAATAATTGCAACACACATTTATTATGATGCACAAACTGTATGGTCTGATAGTGCTTCTATGTCACAGAAATAGAAAAACTAAGTTTTCTTAAAACAAGGTGCTATTCTATTCAGAATACAGATTAAGCTAGGGTGTATATTATGTTTATATTCAAGGCTGTTCTAATGTGCTATAGTTTAACAAATATTAATGAAATATAAGAATAATGAAATATAAAATATTTCAATATTATTTTATGATATATTAAAATGGCATTGATGACATTATGAGGGAAAGATAAATATTTATATTAACAACTTACTCCTTGTGTATAAGTGTTGTGAGCGTCATCGAAACGTTCCAGTTGTTCTTCAATTTGACCCTTCATCATGTGCAACTTTGCATAATCACCAAACACTCGGATAGCTTCCTCCAATAGCTTCAATGCTACATCCAGATTTTGTAAGGCCCATTCTAGCCTTGCAGACTTTATCATTACCTATATAAAGATTAAAAGGATCAAATTGAGTAAAATTATCATGATACAACATACATGAATGGTTTTTATACAGAATAAAAATTTTATAAAGATGATTTGAATGTGTGAGTACACATGATCAGATACTGCGAGTCAGCACAATAACCTGACCACGGACACACGTGGCTGCGACACATTAACATCTTGCTAATTCATTTTATGTTATCTTGCTACCTGCTGATGAACTTAAACTTATTGGAGAACAATGAACAATTTGCTTGTCGCCCGTATTCATGGGTGCCTTTTGTATGTACGCCACTACTTACAAAAAAACTCTACTTATAAAAATTTTACTGTAGCAAATACATATATACCTAGACGCGTGATATGAACCTAACACATCTTCAGTGGCGGCGCTACACCACTCGTGGACGTCGGCGACATCAGGTTTGCGAGGCCTCTTTTTAATAACAAACTTTTTTGTTTGCGAGGCCCCTTCAGGCGCAAGGCCGTCGGCGGTCGCCGACGCCTAGCGTCGCCACTGCACATCTTCAAAGTTTAAGTGAACCTTTTCCAACATGTTTCTTATTGCTTCTTTTCTTCTAAATAGATTTGTTAACAATATGCCAAATCTCATTGGATTAAAAAATCATTCTTAATAAATAAAGTGAACACCCGTCTCCTTCATCACAACTGCTAGCACTAATTTCTATTTCTCCAATTCAGAAACGTTGTCCTAAAACCAGTACTAAGGTGGTTCTAACTAAACCAGTACTAAGGCCGGATGACTAACCTACGTCAATTCAATTCAGTCGCCTTTAAGCACGGTACTTGTAAGCATCGGTATTAGATATTTTAAATGGCAACACATAATTATGCTAACTATTCACAAATACATACTATATTATATGCATAACAAAAATTAACTGTCTATTGTAATTAGTCGCTTTAACAAGGGATTATTTTGACAGAGGTCGATCTAATATGGCATTATTGGCATACGAGGTTTTAATTTCTACTTTAATTATTGATTTACTTTACCTTTAGTAATTTGAAATAGCATTAATTAACGGCAAACCTAATGCGACAAAAAGAAAAAAAGGAAGAGAACTGGAGTGAACAAGATAATGTTTTTCTATTAACTTAATTCAGTCCAAAATTAAGAAAATTGAAGATAAATGAACAAACATCAATAATCACAAAACAAAGTTTCAAGTACAAAGTAAAAATTTTGAATGGATCTATCCTTATGCGATAAATCTTCAGTTGTTCCATTGGTATTTCATAAATTTCTTTATATTCTATAATATCATTAATATCATCACACTCTTTATTTCCATAACTACAAATTTGAAATTATTTCGCATATACAACTGTTTTTAACCTGTCACAAATCCAGTACTAACACACTTAAACATGGTTCAAGGTGGTTTAATGAAACAAGCTACTCCCACCCAAGTACCAATATCAATAATAGTAACCATTTCTGAATAGAGTTTTTGTTAGTCTATTGTTAACCATCGGACTAAAATAGGTATTAAAGTTAAACCATCATCGCTGAATTAGATAGTAAGCTATTACAACTTTTGACGACTAATGTGTAATACTATGTATGTAACTTTTATATTCATCCTCTGCTTTAATTTTGTACTTACCCTAGGCGTGGGCGCCGAGGCTCTAGCTTTCGCAAGTAGTCTCCTAGCACGATCATACTCTTTATTCTCACTTTCCAATTTCACGGCTGCCAACCAAATCTCTTCAGAATTGGGATTAGCTTGGAAAGCAAGAGACAGGATACCTCTGGCTGCTGGCACATCACCTACAGATAAAATTGATTATTGATATAATTGAAATAATACTATTAATAATTAAATTTTAATACAACTAACCTTAAATGAAAGAAATATATTTTTTTAATAAGTCAATCAGCAAATTATATTAAAAGGAGTTGACAATTAAGAACCTTTTATTTCTTTAACAAGTTTATTTCTTACCTGCCAGCCATTTAGATTTAGCGCCCATTAACCACAATACTTCAGATTTGGGACAATGCGCTACAGCTCTCTGTAAGAGTGCTTCGAGTGAAGCACGAGTACCATGTTGTTTTTCTAGATATGCAGCTCTTAACCAAATAGATTTTTTAGATGGAAAGACAGACAAGGCATAACCATAAACCGCGCGGGCACATTCGAAAGCTCCTTCATTGGCACACTGCAATGAAAATGGAATAATTAATAATTAAAGAACTATATGCTTTTTAATGATTTATTATAGATTGTATTTCACTGTTTTACTTTTATTTTTTTTTTGTTTTGGTTACTTCCTTTGCCAGATTTCTTAAATAGATAAATTCTCCTATGTAAATAAATAAATTCTCCTATGCTCAAAAATATAAAATTAAGAAATTTATTTTTAATTGTGTACAACAATAATTTTATAACATTGAAGTGTTTACTGATTAATTTATTATGAGTAGAATTCAACATTGAGTAATGCCAAAATTTTAAAAAATGTTGAATGGAAATAATGAATGCATTATTAAACATATTAAATTATAATTTTATATGTAATTCTTTTATAACCTAATATCTATTTCCCAGAGAGGTAGGTAGAGGTGATAGTTCTCCACATATGGATATACACTTCTCATGCTCACTGATATCCATTAATCATTTAATGCAAGGTCATCGATTTTGGATGCATAAAATTTAGCCATTTTTTATAATGCCATCAATTTAGTCTGCAAAAGATTTTCTAGGACAACCCTTGCTGACCCTTTCACCGAACATTTGCTATATAGATTTATCAATTTTCTTTTAATCATCCTTTTCAGATGACCAAACCATGGCAAAATAGTTTTTTAACCTCTGATCAAATCACACAATCATCTTCTGACATCGCTATTTTTATGTCTATCTTCTAAAGACATTACAAACACACACCATACAGGGATCGCATCTCTAATGCATTATTGTACTTTCATGTTTCTTTTGTCACACCCAAGTTTCACTATTGTACAAAGTAGAGACATTTACTGTTCATGACAGGAAGCAAAGTCCATTTCATTTTATTTAATGCATCATTGATCAATCGTGAAGATTCAAACATATTAATTAAAAAAATCAATGTCAATGATGACACAATACCACACATCTTGCACTTGCAGCAAGTTTCAGATATATATAATTTTAGTTTTCAGATGTTATGTCATAAACACATACATACTATATTTGTATTGTGTATACATACTGTATTATCATAATTATAATATGGACTATACATGTTACTCACAAACAAATTATATGTAATATTTGCCTCGGTTTTAATTTCATTTGAAAATACACACACCAATAAAAGATAAACATGTATTTGATCATCCTTTACTTGGGATGACAAAACAAATTAAACACATAAAATTAAATATTGTCCGTCAATATCAAGAAAAGTCATAAAATTATTACATAATTTGTAGTGATAGTATGTAAATAGGTTTTATTCTAAATATTACATTTTTAAAAGATAGTTATTAAATACACCAAATTTAAATTTCCGAAAGTAATACATAGTTTGTTCAGTTTATAATCAAAATCTATCCCTGGTGAAAACCCTACAATATACAAAGTGTTTCACTATTACAACGCCACTGATCAGCTCAAAAAACCTAACCTCAAACTATAGAATTGTATTTCATTGCAAGTTCACAAAGTCTGAACACTCGTGGTTAAGTACCTGTGAACTAGTAGGTACTGGGTTCAATCCTGACTATTGTGAATTGACCAATGCGTTTTTAACTAAGTCAAATTATACCATACACTCCATGCATCGGAAAGCATGTTACGCCGTTGGCCCCAAACATATTGATGACATACATCGAATTGGTGACAGCGGTCATTAGAATCCCTCAATCAACACTAAGCTAGCAACCCCTCAATCTAAAATAAGATTGTGGGAGGAGATACCTCAATAGTGAAGAGATTAACCCTAATAAACAACATTAACAGAAGAATTAAAATAATAAATAGAATGTGCTATGATGATTAGCAAATCCACCTAAAAAAATATTTAATTTAAATATATCATACCGTTTCTGCATCTTCCATCCAAGTATGTTTTTGATCCTCAGGTTCAATTCCATGCCCTATAACTGCTCTTATAATAGCCTGTAAATAATATAAATTTAATTTATTAATAATATCATATACATTAAAACTACAAATAATTTCAAAAACTTAAAAGTATTTTGAAAGTTTTCCTTTAAAATAATTTAAAATTTATAAATATGACAATGCATTTAATAAATATTTAATTTACTTTCAAATAGGGTAAAAAAATAATGTTTATTGTTATTATTATTATAAACTCATGGCAATTTGCCAGAATGGCAGACAGAGACTACAGATTTCCATACTTTGCATATCTCTTTTGCTATACAAGATTCATAGATCTTTTCATGCATGCTCATCAATTTCAGTTGCTTAAATTTTGGCCCTTTTTTAATATACTACCAATTAGGTCTACATAGGATTTTCTAGGGTGACCTTTAGCGGCCCTTCCATCACATACATTTCTCTATAAATTTGTTATAGTATCATCTGTATATTAATTTTGTAAGTGTTCACATTTAAAATTATAAGCCAGTTTTTTTAATTGTTATTAAATAGGTGTAATAAGTAAAATATTTGGAATAGAAAGTTTTTTATATAAAAAGCTTGATAAGCACTGCAATTTTTGAAGAAATGAAAAACGTTTTAGATGACCACTTCTGCTACAAAACTAGTATGCTGAATTTCAACAGGGCCAAGCAATTGTACAAGAATAACATCGACCTGGACGCCCCAAGTTTTTATGGTCAGAAACAGTAATTTTAGAACATGATATGGTTTTGGCAAATTAACGATTGAAATTATCAAGATACAATGTGTATTTGTAAGGAAAATATTTATTACATATTGAGTGAAAATTGGGTATAAAAAAAATATCAGCAAGATGGACACCAGATTTGCTGAACATCAACTAGAAATGTCTACAAATGCAAATAAAACAAGAAAATTTTAATCTCCATCATTAAAAATAAAATTTACTTTTCGGAAGAGTTTGTGACTAATGAGATACAGATCAATTATTGCATACAAAAAAAATCCAATTAAAGCAGTGGACAGAACGAGGAATTTCAACCCCAAAGAAAGTGTAACTATGACATCTGTGCTTTGAGATGCAAAAGGATTTTCTGTTATAAATTATTTTCTAAGAGCCTAAAATGCATGCACATTATACTAACTTACATGATTAATTACAAGATGTACTCTCAAGAAAAGATCATATCAATAAAAAAAAAATCATCAAGATAATGCATATATAAAAACAAATACTGTTGCCATGGTAAAAATCAACAAACTATGCTGTGATTTGCTTTTATATTTACTTCATTTGCCTGATTTGGTACCATTAGACACTCATTACTACACTAAAAAGATCCTAGAAGGGCTGACTTATGGTTGAAAACGAGGTCAAAGTTGCTATAGAGCACTATTCTTCAGATGCCAAAGAATATTTTAACCACAATTTTGTCAACAGGTCAACTATGCTCAACCACCCAGAATCATAATTGAGTCTGGTGTTTTTGCTTTTGAGCAAGACTAACAAACACAAGGCACATTCAAAATGGAAAAAAGAGCAGATGCTATACCTCTTCAACAATAAGACCATTTATGCAATAATAAAGGAAAAATTATATTCATGGATTAAATTAACAGTTCTTTTACATATTGCGATGCACTCATAAAATGGTCACAATATAATTGAAGAAACTATTTTATTAATTTCTTCATTGCAACTTAATAAAAAGAATATCAAAACTTAAATAATATCTTATTACTAGCAAATTGAAATTAAAAACGACTTTCAGTCATACCTGACAAGTATGAACTGCACCAGCTTTCTCTGCTTCCATAGCTTCTTTGAACCATTGCTCTCTGTTAATCTCCACACCATTCGCACTCAGTGATGTAATGGCACGATCTATAATTTTCTCCACCATATGTGTGTTACCTAAAGCAAATAAATAGTATTAATTAAAAATTTCAAAAATGAATACATACTAAAATTAATACATTCCAAACCATAAACTATTACTTAACTATTTCCTAGAGTGTCACATATTTACCATTCATTGGAATTACTATAATAATATAGACAAACTTGGTTCATTATCATTGTAGATTACATGGCTTGAAATGTATTCAATATGAGAATAGATGAATAGAGAAAAATTTAATAATAAACTTTGAAAGCCTCTAAATAATATGAAATTTATTGAACATAATAATACCATGAGCCTCTTCAAGCTTAGCGGCTGTAACCCATATTTGCCTATCAGTAGGTATATTTTCTCTTGCCTTATTCAGAACCTTTCTGGCATTTTCATAGGTTTCTAATCTTGCCAAAGCTAACCACAGCTCAACACTAGTTGGACAGCACTCAACAGCACGCGATAGTAAAATACGCGCGTCTTCTGGATTCTCTAATTCTACTGCAGCTTTCCACAGCCTCACTGAATTGGGAATATGCTCTAAGGCTTTGCGATACACTCGTCGTTTCGCCTGAAAGTATAAGACATACATACACATTTAATGTATATGGAATATTAAATAGTTGAAACTATGAACAACTGATTATTCTGAGCGGAATAAAACAAAACATACAAAGGTTGTAATGTAAGTAAGTTAGTAATTTCATATAACTTATATACTTTATTAATATTACATATTTCATTATTTTGATAAAAGCAAGCTTTAAATATTGGTAAATCAAAATAATACATAATTCATCTTTTGGTTTATAAAGTATACTTTATAAAACAATAATTCACTTTTATATAAAATACTTAATTAGCTCTAAAGTTATACTAAACAATAAGTATCAATGATTACGCTAATCAAATAATCATATCTGAGGTTGTATAGTCATTTTATTGTATACAACTGGTTAAATAGTAAATTTAAAAATTACTCACTATCTGCTGTCTTGCAAGTTTTACACATATAAAAGAAATAAATATGTAGATAATTTTGGAAATTTCTGGAATTGGACATTTATAAAAGAATATAAAAAAATATATGAATGTTTTAAAATGGGTGTGGTTTGTCATTTGTATTGTTATTGTGATATTGTTTTGAAAATTATGCATTTATACCTCGGCATTATAATGAATTTAAATCGAGATATATTTTATGTAATAAGTCAATAAAAAAATTGCATTTGATAATGATGATTTATCTTGCAGCTTTGTATATTCCTTATTTGGTATTGTATCAGGTGGTGGTTTGAGCCAAGTACAAAAGATTTTGCATATACATGTGAAGGTTTGGAAGCTTTGCATCCAATACTTCACAGATAACCAGAATCAACTGCATACCGAATGGCGCCATAAATTCATTGGAAGACCATCATCGGTTATATATGACATAGTCACAGCCAACGAGAGCTGAGTGTATTGGTTTGAATCTGAAAGAAAAAGCCAATGGGCAAAATGGTTTTCCATTGAAAATATGCTATCGTGACATTATATTATAATATCGCTTAAAAACCAAAGGACAGTAACTAAAAATTGGTAAGTGAGTAGGTCTTTGGAAATATTCATGAGTTGCTTTTACCACAACGATGCATCCATACATTCATCTAACAAATAAGTTTCTGAAGGCCTCAAATGTAGAACTAATGCTGCATCCACCATACAGTTCGGATCTTGCACATTGTGATATTTTTATTTTAGAAAATTAAAGATATGCTTAGAGGTATACAATTTATGAACTCTAAACCAGTGGTGAATTTATTCCAAGAGGCTATTGAAGACATCCCTATGGAAGATTCAACGAAATACTTTTTACAATGATTCCAAAGAATGCAAAAGCATGTAAATAGTGAGGGAATATACTTCAAAAAACAATAAATATATATATTATAGGCATAATATTATTATTAATGAGGATCCAAAAATTTTCAGTATTAACCTCATATCACTGATAAAAGGACAAATCACATTAATATAATATACTGACCTTAGTTTCCTGTTCCAAATCTGCAGCTTTGACCCATATCCTGACACTATGAGGGAGGTTTCTTGCTGCATGAGCTATCACTGCTCGAGCAGTATCAGGAGGTTGTAGTCGGGCAGCTTCTAACCATAACTCTTCACTACTGGGGTTAACTTCACAGCCTTTCATTATCAAATTACGTGCTGACTGAATTTTACCTGCAGTACAATATAAATATTAAAATTTAAGAAATTCCATTATTGGTATGCTTTTCTTACTTAATCTACTTTAACCTACTTTAATCTACTTTAAATATATCTTTTGTATAATCATTTATTATAACTAAGCCTACCAGTAACTTCTTCTAATCGAGCACTAGCAATCCAAGCTGGTGGATGATTTGGATTTGTCTCGCGCACTGACTTCAAAAGCAATCTTGCCTTCTTTATATCATTAATGTCACCGCCATAAGTTGGTATCATGGATTGCAAGTCAGTCAAATATCCTTTAGGATCCACAACAGTTTGTCCTGTTACTGAATCCGATACTTGGGAAAGTTTGACATTCATCAGAGTATTCCTTGCCTGACCAATCTTCCTGAGATCCAGATCACCTGCAATAATTTTTTTTAATAAATCACCTTATATACGTTTATGAAAAATGAGCTTTATTGATTTTTAATTCTGAAATTTTGCAAGACAATATTAACGAAAATGCAGCTTAAAGCTGTTGACAATTCAAGAATACATACACTATTATAATGAAATATAATGTCGCAAAATATTCTACATATACATATCCATGTAATCCCTGATTTAACGACAAACTCCCTAAAGGTCGAAATCAATTGGCTTTAGTTGGTTTAGCTTGTCTTCCATACACTGATACACTCTACATAGCATTACACCCTGGATTCCGACAACAATTGAGTAAAAGTACCTTTTAGTTGCCAAAATTAGTAAAACTGCGCTCTCGATTCTTTTGTCGCTTTATTACCCCATGCAATAAACTCGACTGTCGGCATCATGCATACCGAACTTTGTAAATTCGTTCTTTTGTTTCAAATTGGGATTACTTTAGACTGTTGTTGACCATGACTAATACATTTGTAAGTAGGAGTCATGGAATATCTATACTTATCATATTCTTAGTTACTCACAAACTTTCAAACTGTACATATGGCTAGTAAAAAAAATCACTCTGTATTGACAAACTGATACTGCAATAAAATAGAAAGATAAGTATAAACTTTATTTTTACATTAAAAATTGATATGACCAAAGATATGTATCATTTATAAGTAATATTCTTGGGAATTTTATAAAAATGGTAAAGAAACCTAAATACGAAGAGGTAAGCTATACTATCATGGTTTCTCCAACGCCAGAATAATATGTTATCGGTGACCACTGATGAAAGCTAAGGCATAAATTTCGCTGAAGAACTTGGTTTAGCTGCTTTCAAAGCATCAGAAGGATGGCTCGGAAAATTCAAAAACGTCATCAATCAACTATTAAAATAAAAAATAATTGTTGATAAAATATGACTCATGATTGGATTAATAAATATGCAAAATTCAAAGAAAATATATGCAAGTGACATTTTCAATGCCAGATGAAGCAGGATTTTCTATAAGTTGACTCAGATAAAACTCTAAATTTAAAGGGCAAAAAGTGTGTGGAGGAAAGCCCACTGTGAATTACGTTTAGAAGGCTGCTACTATATCAGAAAATAACTCTCAGCCCTATGCAGTCACTTTTGAGCGACACAGGTGAGTACATGAGAAAGTGAATAAATCAGCTTTGACCAGTCAACTTTTGAAGAAGAATTGCGAAAGTGGAATGCAGAATTAAAACGAAAATTTTACTTGGACAACTGCGGCCACCCGTTTATATCAAACCTTCAAAACAAGAGTTGGCATTTCAAATACGATAGTTCTTACAGCCAATGGACCAGAGTGTGATTAAAAGCCTCAAGTGGTTTCTGAAGGAAATTATTGATGGAGCTTGTCAATCTGATTAAAACTTCTGTTATATGCTTCATGCAGTAAATTTTTTTCTAAAGCCTGGGAAGATGTGACACCCACAACTATACAGCACTTTTCGCCATGCTGGACTTTGTTTAATTTCGATGATTGATTACATACCTTTTAATAGCGAAGACTATATTTTTATGAGTGGATTAACAGTTCAATGTATGATTTTGAAATTTTTTCCTATACTTGTAGTATAAGTGTAGTAAATCACTTGCCAAATTTTATAGTTCTAGGTCAAAGCAAAATACCTTATAAATTTTGATTCCCTGGGAGTATCAAAAAATATGTTTTTTTGCGGAATAAGCTAATTCACATTAACTTAGAAATTTGATATTTTCACAATTTTAAGGAACTGTAGACTTGAGTATATGATTTTAATTTTAACTAGATACCCGAGATAAAGGGTGTTGACAGACAGACGGACGGACGGACAGACAACAAAGTGATTCTTTAAGAGTTTTGTTTTCTCTTTTGAAGTATGGAACATCTAGTGCCATACAAAATTTGGTTCTGGAAATCAATAAAAATTCTCAATTTGCCAATAATTGTAGAAGCAATATAGGTAATTTATTACTGTACATAGCATTTGTGTAATTCCTTCTCTATACTTTATATATATATATACATTAACCATTAATGTATACACATTTTCAGTACAGAAGTGAAACCTAATTAGGTAGTGGTTTGTATGATATTCTTAATCAACACAATACCTTTCTTGGCGATATCTTTCCAAATCTTCTTTCAACCTTTTTTCCCTATATTCTTTCCTTTTTTCATCCATGCGTTTATCAATCGATTCATATATGGCATCAGCTTCTGCATCGTCTTTATCATATGGATCCTAAAACGAAACAAATCACATCATAAAAAAAATGGATGTAATAAATGAAATTTATAATATTCTAGTAATTAGGGCATTAAAACATAAACAAAATTGTTAAAAAATTGTTCAACAAGTAAAGGCAGTAATAGATTATCTTTTGAACTGACTTCAATCATTTAGATAATAAACAAATTGTTTAATGCATATTATTGACATGTTCACCACTAATAAAATAAAATTACATTTCCTATTCGAGTCAGCTTTGATAATGAGTTATTGTCATTCATAACTGATACATATGTGTATATGTGTCAGCTATGAATGTCGATAACTTGACAATTCACATCAGTTGTCACACTGATCTTGCATTGTTTGCATTTTGCCTTTGACCTCGAGCTAAGATTCTCAGACATGACAAGACTTGACACGGTTTTGAGATCAATATTAAGATAAAATCAGGAGCAGTAATGAGTCTAAACACATTTTCATTCTTGGTTGATATACAAATTAATTTAAAATACTAAATACTTTCTCAATATTGCAAATAATTAAATAATAATGAAAAATTGTTCTTAGTTTATATAGTTGTGCCAAGTAGTTATTTTTACTTCATACATTTTCTTGTGTTTTAAATTTAAGATAAAGAATCAAAACTACAATCAAAACAAGGTAGAATATTTAATTAACTAAGGTAACTGGAGTGTTAAACTAATGTGTTTGTATTTGTAATTCAAAAAATATTATTAAACAGTATGTAATAAATAGCAATGTGCCACTTTTTCATATTACAGGTATCACAATTACAATAAGCATAATTAGTAGCAATAAATAGAACCAGAAAAATATATAACTTTTGTTAATTATACAAACTGACTTGTATAATTTGTTCATGTACAGTTAGTGCAACATTGCCGTGGCTTTGCTATCACTAACTTTTTCCTTCTATCCCAATCTGCCTGCTTTCAATGTGAATGCAATGCAACATGAAAGCACTTTTATACATTTGAATTATTTAAAAAAACATCTCGAGACACAACAGTGAGTATTTGGATATAGTGTTAGTGTATTCTCAGTGTCGATACAATACTGGTGATAAATAACATGAATCTTAGCACCTAAGGGTGATCTGTAATATCAAGGGGCATTGGCATAAATATGATTTAATTACGCATTGTTACCAAAGAACGTGTGCAATCACGTAACAGTGAAAACACTGGGTTCTTAATTTATTTGTGTCGTGTTTTATGTACCAGACACCCTTTTTAAAAATTAATTGTAGAGATTAAATAGAAATATTATTGTCTAAATAGAAATATTATGTTTAAATACAATTTTATTATGGAAACAAGTGACATGGTGATATTCATACTACATATATGTACATATTATATATCATAACATTCTTGGAGTCAACATGATACCTTAAACAATAGTTCTCTATAGGATGATCTCTTTAATTCATTATGTTGGCAAGAATAAGATAGCGGTAAAACAAGAATGTTTTCTAGGGTATCATGCTGGACCCGCAGGTGGGCCAAGAAATACTATTTCTTTAGAACTACTACAAACTGGAAACGGGATATAAGTTAATTCCAATTCAAACAGAAAGATAAATACTTTTGAAAACAATGATCCACTATAACCAGAAAACTCATCATAATTTGAATCATTTAGATCCTCATCATCATCTTCTTCTTCAGTTTTCTTGCGTTTCGCAGCTGGTGGTGCATGGCGATCATCACTAAAAACAATAAAGGAATTAAAAACATAATTCTATTAAACAAAATAGGTTCATATCAATGTTCAGCACTTACGAAACATCATTGGCATCTCTGGCTGGACCAATATCAGATCTAGTTGTAAAACCAGTCGCACTGTAATAGAAATAAAATTGAAATGACTATTAATTCTCGATGAAGTTAAAAATTGGAAATCTTTTCAACCTTAATAATAAAATTACTTACCCACGACCTACACCAGCAACATAACCTAAAGGTGCTGGTATACCCAAAAAATGTTTTTTATTTTTATTAACAAAAGCTTGTGGTGGAACAGACATACCTAACCGGTGATAATAATATAGTTGTAAAAAACACAAACTTAAAAATATTTACTTTCCAAATGAACTAGAGCGATTGACACTAATCAGTGTTAACAGTAATATATCTTAAAAATACGGTAGTACACATCAAAAATATATCAATTTTGCCTATTAGACTTTCACAATGTTAAATAAAAAAAAATGTCATTGAAAAAGAGTAACTGTAGAACCATCTGTTTAAATATATTAGAAAATACTTTCATCTTTGTGAAATTTACTGTTATCGCCTAATGCTCTGTCATTTTAAAATAAATATGATTGAGAGCAACAGGAAATAAACTTCACGTCACAAAAAGTGAACTAAAAATAAAGATAGATGAAGCCATGCTAAGCCAAGGCAAGTTATTGGTTGGCTCTTCAATATAATAAAAAATATTCAGGATAAAATAAACATGTTTACAAATACATTTCGCTATATATTTTTCGAAACAGGTATTTAGTGTATGAAAAAAAACGAGATTGGAATCCATTTTATAAATGTAAAATATTGCCAACAAACATGTGTAAACAACAGATTAAATAATTTCTGCGAAAAATAACAAAACAAAAATTAATCTCAAAATTTAATTCCGCGTACCTCTCTCTATAAGTGTAAAAACAAATGCATTAAATTAAATAATTTTCTATATGTTTATATACAGAATAAATTAATATACCAAAAATAATTAAGAAAAGTTATTTACTAAATATATTAAAAATAGTTTATATTTGTAATATATACAAATAAAAATAATATACAGCATGAAGTCGATCATGCATCTCTCTACAAATGTTCGTAATCTCCTTCTTTTTGGAACAAATTTGCGAAGAAACCATAATCATTCAATAGCTGTTTCTAAGAAAAATAACTTAGTATATGAACATAAAAATTTTGCATCGAAAACCCTGTGAAAAAGACACATGATATCGCGTCTCTACTCCCTGTTACCCAGTTCTACGTTGTGGCTCGTGGCGCCGGAAAAGTGACGCATTCGATCGCGTGACCTAGAGTGCACGGTGGAGGAACGCGTGCGAGCTCGTGTTTGTCCTTGCACCACAACACCGCACGAAGTTCAACGACAAGTAGGTATTTTATTAGTATAAGTGATATTTACGATATTGATTGAAACTAAGATTGTGTGTGATTAATATTGAAGTGTTTAATAACTATGCCTTTCAATGCTATCGAATATGCCAACATGATTAATTGTTGGAGAGTTTGCACAGATAACATTGCTTCGGCTCTAAGACTTTATAGTGAAATTAACCGTGACAGTCAACAACCTGAGTATCCGTACGTAATATTGTGTATCATTTACGCGATAATTTGCTTTAGTTTACCTAGGTTTGTTTAGAGATGAATGGAACACGTGAAAAAATCGGAGACAATGTAATAATACTGTTAAGTACCTTTACATCACTGACAACATCAAGTGTCATGCTGTGGGGTGACGGTGGCGCGCAGCAAGCGGCGCTTGCGTTTCAGAATGGCCGAGCATTTAGTAGGGTTTTGTCTTCGTTATTTTATATAATTTGTAAGCATATTTTCAACGACATATTTTTGTTTTAGTTTTTTTTTTGTTTCCCACTTACGACGTGGAGGGGGTAAAATGTCTATCCCGCACATCCTCGCGCCCGTACGCGTGAGTAGTGTGGAGCTGAAACCCACTAAAAAAGTCTCCCTGAAGGTGAAGTCGGTGGTTCGGCTATGCTATGTAGTCAAACGACTGGTCGGACGACTATGATAGCTTCGCCGTGCGCAGCCGGACGGCACGTGTGAGTGCCGACGGCGCGCGACATGCCCTATGGACGACTCCTGGAGGTTGTCGTCTTGGCATGGGATGTCACTGGAAACCGTCACGGGTCGGTTCCTTTCCCTCCTGCCCGGCCGGAGGCGGTTAGCGGTGGCCGGGTGGAGTAAGGGAGCTTAAGTCGATGACCTGACTAACGGATAGACCTACTCTAAGTCAGTCATGCGTGTCGTTGACGTCATTAAGGGCTTTCAACTGCCGCTGTAAGAGCGTCAGGTGGATCAATTAGTACGTTCCGTGGCCTACGGATAAATTGGGTGGGAGGCGGCGATTGATAGTCGACCGCCGCGTGAAGGAGCGCATTGGTATGTGATCCCGCGATGTCGAAGAATCGCTTTGATGCGTCCTTCACATATTTAGAAAGGGTGGGGAGTTCCAAATCTCTATGGAGAATGGAATTACGAACGCACCAATGTGCGTCCGTTGCTGCTCTACAGAATTTGTTCTGTATTACTTGTAGCCTATGTAGTGCTTTAGGAGCGGCGTGAGCGAATACTGGACACGCGTACGTCATCACCATCCTAATGCACATTTTGTACAGTGTGCGCTTATTGCGCCTAGATAACTTGCTTTTTGTACCGAGCATGGCTCCGAGCCTTGCTGTGTAGAAAAGCGAATTCTTCCTAACACGCGCGATGTGCTCTCGAAAGTGGAGATTTTTATCGAGCGGGACACCTAAGTATTTATATGATCGTTGCCACGGAATTCTCGCGTTCAAAATTTTTAGATTGGGAGTGTTCCAGTCGACAACAATTTTATTCCTATTCTTGCTATACTTGAACTGTATAGCTGCCGACTTATTAGGATTTACCTCGATCTGCCACTTCCAGAACCATTGACCTAGCTCATCAATGGCCCTCGGGAGGTGGCGGAAGATGGAGCGCCTAGTCCTACTCCTAAAGAAGAGCGCAGTATCATCGGCAAAGAGGGGGAGCTGGACGCCGGACGTCGAACGCGGTATGTCGTTGGTATACGCGGAGTACAGGAGGGGAGAGAGAGCGGAGCCTTGCGGAACTTCTGCTCTGATTAATCGTCTAGTCGAGTGAGTACACTCATGCCTAAATGTAAAATGTCTGTTTGAAAGGAAATTTTGAATGATGAGTATGAGTCGATCTGGCATTTGGAGGGAATATAATTTATACACCAGACCTGCGTGCCATATTCTGTCGAAGGCCTTAGCTACGTCAAAGAAGACAGCTACGGTTTTCTTTTTGGTTTTAAAGTCCTCCGAGACATATTCTACTAAGCGGAGGACTTGTTGCGGAGACGAATGATCTGGGCGAAAACCGAACTGTTCGTCAATGATAAGGCCTTTTCCAAAAAGGTGATTACTGAGACGAGTTTTAAGAACTCTCCCGAATAGTTTGGCCAGACCACTCAAGAGGCTGATCGGTCTGTAACTAGAAGGGAGGTAGTGAGGTTTCCCTGGCTTGTGGATGCCGATTATCTCCGCCTCCTTTCAGGTGGAGGGAAAAATAGCAGTTTTGAAGGCACGCGTTAAAAATCGCGACCAGTAAACTTAAAAGTGGTTGGGAAAAGCATTTTATTGCTTTATTACTAACACCGTCTAGGCCCGGTGCCTTTCTGGTACTAATCGATTTCACCAGCGTTTGGACTTCGCTGAGTGAGACAGGCGTCAATCGTCTTTGGATTCGAGGGAGGTTTTTTGAAGAACCTCTTCCTCGATACTATTGATATGAGCTACGTCATGCGGGAGAAAAACGTGAGAGCATTGAGTCTCGATAGAGACTGCAATGCACTCCGCTACCTCCGCGTCGTCAAGGGCAATTGAACCATTCGGTCTTTTAAGCGGGGTTATAGGAGTATACCCCTCTGTTTTAAGCGCTTTGGTGATTTTCCAAAGCGCTTGATGAGACGGTCTAATTTCCTCCATGAGGTCGCTCCAACTCTCATTTCAAAATTCTTGAACGCGAGCTTTCACTTCGCATTGGAGTGCTCGCGCTTTGGATCTATATTTGTTGTAGTTACTTTGACAAATTTGTTCTAAAAAAAAAAGAGGAAGTTATGAATATTATCAAAAAGATGTATGATCGATTTGCTCCTGTATCCCGACAATTAACTTTAAATAAATAAACATACTTTATAAAGTTTATAATATATATAAAAAAACACTTAAGACTAGTATTCACAATAAATTATCCATAAATATCAGTCACCACCGTATATAATTCAAAAACCACACACGCATATATATATTTATGAAACATGCGTTGTAAATTAAGAAATGTATTAATTATACCTGGAATATAATTATCAGTTCCTATCAGTTCTCACACGCATGTAAACATACATAGTAGGTGTCTTCACTTTTACTATGTTGATAGCCTTTTCTGCAAGACAGTGAGACTTGGAAGATCTTTACCAAACAATTTGTGATATTAATTTAGATTCGGTATTCGCACGAAATTTGTGGTGGCAACTTAAATGCTGGGGTGTGCGTGCATCGTAAAAATTCACTCATTTATTTCATTCATGTCATTTTTCCCTAACCCACCAAAAGAAGTGTAAACACAATAATGTAATGAGTAATTTTTTATACTAAGCTACTGTTTTTTATAAAAATTCAGAAAGATAGGTCTACTTCACAATTATACGTTTTGAAATTGAGGTTATAATTTGAGAATTAAGAACCTTTTTTAGAGTTACACTGTTGGCTTTGACAACCGGAGCCATTACATTAAAAGAACTACAGTTGAACCTCGATAAGTTAAAGTCCAAGGGAAACACAAAATATTTTAAGTTATAGAGGTTTTAAGTTATCAAAGGTCTATGTTAGGGATAGGTTAATATAGAGGTAGGTATGTACATATGTATGTATGTACCCTTGTTCCACCCTTTATCAGAGTATGTGAGTGTTGTTAGTTTTCTTTTTGAACTCATTTTAAGTCAGTTTTATCACACAGTAAGTAAAGCGATGTTTTCAGGGCAATGATCAAAAACTTATGATCTAAGGCTTACTTATGTCTTAAGGCTAACCGCCGTAAAGCTTTAAAGAATTTCGAAGAAGCAAACAATAGGTGACATATGTATTGTTTACGTTAACAATTTAACTAGTGAACACGTGCAAGCAAGAAATACCGAAACCTTTTGTTTTGCACACTCCACGTAGACATGAAATATATTCCTTCATTTTTTTTATTAATCAATATTCATATCGATCCCAATCTCGTACCCATTTTAATTCTATTTCAGTACTCCTAGTTTCGATTTCAGTCACACCATTCATAATAACCCACACCCAGTTTCAACTCAGTCTTGTTTTAAATTACGGCCCCAGTTATAGTTCCGACTTGTTCGAAGCCGAGGCAAATACTAGTCTCAAGTTAGACTATAGGTTAAATTATTTGGAAATAGTGTAGCTTTCTATTAATTAACTTTTAAAACATAAAAAATAGTTATTATGACAAGTATAGTAGATGGACATATGGTATTGCAAATCTTTTATAGATGTTGATATGTTTTTTAAAAGTTTAATAAATCATTTTGTTTTACCGTTGATAGCTTTTGCAACGCAAGCAATGTATAGAATTTAAATGAGATTTTTCCTACACCTTGTGTTACTTTATTGGACATTTCATAAGATTCCCTAATTTTTTGAAAGTAAAATATAACCTATATTGCTCAGTGATAATATAGCATTCTGGTGGCGAAATAATTTTCGAAATTAGTTCACTAGTTTTGGAAGTTATTCATTACCAACAAAAAGATAAATTTTCTCTTAATATTAGCGTTACAAACGATGAAAAAATATCTCTATTTTTCGCAACACAGGATAGATATTGATTGGACAGATTCTATATCTAGATTTGAAAATGTGGCTGTGATTTCTAATCACTGAAGACAATAAAGAAGTTTTTGTTGTTTGTTTACGATTTTACAGGTTCACGACAAATTTATATTTATAATAAAATCTGTATATTTTTAAATTTTAATTAGAAAAACATTGTTAATAAAGAGGGTAAATGGCATGATCATAATGGATAATACAGATTAACATAATATACAGAATGGATGCTATCATGTATCCTTTCGGATATATACATAATCTCCTCTCATTATAAAACAATTTTGTTAAACGAATCATACTCGTTGGAGTAGCCTTTTCTGAGAAAAATAGCTTAGAACATCTACGTAGCAATGTCGTACTGACAACCTTATAACAGCTGATGCGCGCAACGCAGTACTGCGTTGCAGCGCATCGCGCGTCCGTCCGTGCTTCCAGTAGTCCGGTTGAGCATTAATTAGGCTTGTGTCTTTATAATTTAATATTATTTATCAGTAAATTTTCGATAACATATTTTTGTTATAGTTATTTTGGTAAAGTTGTTATAAGAAAGAAGGATATTGCGAATATTTGCTAAAAGATGCATGATCAAATCCACCGATACATTTTTTATGCCGAAAATAAATACGTTTTCCATGGCACAGATGGTGAATGTTAAGGAAATTCTTAGCGTATTATGATGAAAGTGCTTAATAAATTTGAATACAACTGCATAATAATAAACAGTAATAGAGGGTATTATTATATTTGATTTTTATCCTGGATCTTAATACAAATCACGTAGGATAGAAGATGTAAATTAAATAAGTTTTCACATATAAGATTAATACATTATTAAAACTAAGTCAATAATTGTTTTTAGTATAAACAAAAATGTATTTTAAAAACTAGACAGGAAGAATTCTTGTAGGACTCGTTACACAAAAAATAACGAATCAATCAACAGATAAAATATTTATGAATTATTATAGACATTAATCTTTCGTTTAAGCCCTACGTAAATCTGTTACTGAACAGAATACATAAATGAATCTTTGTTATGAATCACTAAAAAAGCAGCTGACTCTCTAGTTTAAAAATAATCAATTCATTTTAACTCATTACCAATTTTAACTTGAGTTACTTAATTTTAGCTTATTATAATACAACATGAGGCAATGCGCCAGAAAACGCATTGAATCAAATTTAAACGAGTTCAGAAAATATTACTAAGAATAAATACCTTCAAGCCAATTTTAATAGCTAGAAAATAATCGTATAATTTTTTCAAGTATTCAAATCAAACTCTCATTTGCAACAATTACCTGTTAACTGCTAAAGTTCAAAACTAAATATATCAAGGTATTGGTAATCTTAAGAGATATTAGCATTTTTGAATTTATATTTAATGTCACAAATGCCAATATCTCTAAATTGTCTTACATAACTTTCTATTGTAAAGTGAAAACGGCATATTTGGACGTGTTTAGCTTTTAACTTTAGCAGTTTACATAAATTTATAAAAACGATAGTTTAAAGCACATCGCTGTACACAAATATAACAATAGTATTTAATAATTTGAAACGAATTTAAATCAATTATTTACGCCAACATTCATGCACACACAAATACACAAGATCTTTTATTTATCTTAGTAGCTTTTAATTTTTAGGTTTCAAAAATTTCTATGAAGTTAGTTGTTAATCGTACCAGTTTTTTTATAATTGTATATAAATAATAACTCGAGAATTTAAGAGACGTATGCTAATAGTAGGCAATTTACACCTAATGAAAATGTCGTGTTTTTCCAGTGTATGTAAAAAGAGTAAGAGATGATTAATAAAGTGTAGATAGACTACCACCACTATAAGCTACATCCTTTGATGTATTTACGAAAAAACGACTATAGAGATTTCCGACATTATAACTATTAAGTTTCATGAATGCTTTCAGAATAATGTTAGTGGCTATAAGTTGTCCATCCTGAACTAGCGTGGAGGTTTTTAATGTGGTAGCTGTCCTTATTTACATTAGCCTCGAGAAATTGGCAAACCTAATATAAACAAATGGAGTGTTGGTTTCAGTACCTAGTGTTGTTATTTTGTATTATTTAATATTAACTGTGTACATTTAAAACAATTATTTTCGAATTTTATTTAAATCACTCTATTGATAATACTTGTCATTGTCAATCGTTGCTAGGTAACGAAATTTTAATTGTTTTGAAATATAGACAAAACAAACGAATGTTCATATTTCACAATTACTATGTACTATTTATTGTTTTATACTCGTATTGGTTGCTATTGGTTTGTTCGGCGTATGTAAATGTAAGGGAAATAACTTTAATATTAATATAATAGTTGTAAAATGGCTCAAAGTCTATTACAAACTAATCATTTAGATTCAAATGAAAACAGCATTTCAACTAAAGAGTTTTTGCATTTAGAACAGTCGTGTGAACTTAATAAGGATAGTGACGAAGAAATAAAATTAATTTTCCAAGAAATAAAAAAGCTTTCAGATGCTAGTAGCAACAATAAGTTTGTTGTAATTGAAACAGATGACGTTGAATTAATTTTAAAAAAAGCTGAAGATATTGCCCAAGAAACAGAGGTATTCTCAAAATGATTCATCTCTGGGATCTAAAACTGTCAATGGCTTGATTCCTGTTAAAACATCAAACTGGATTAACCCTGATATTCCCCAAATTAAAATTACAAAACCCCAAGATGAACAGAGACTGGGAAATAGTGAAAAAGAAAAGAAAGTAAGGTAAGAATCAAGTTTGTTATAAAACATGATAACTACATTTAGCTATTTGATCTTTTGTTTTCTTAAGATACCATGACAAATATGCACTATATGTCTATCAATTTTTATGCTCAATGTTTTTGTGTGTACTTATGCTATTTAATTTGTCTTTTTTGCTTTGCTATTGTAAAATTTATATTATCAAGGACTATACTAGATATAGAAAGTTTAAAACAGAGTTATTCTTCATATCATACTTAGTTTATTTACTGCAACAAATTCAAATGAAATTTCATTTTGTCAGTACGGCTACTGCTCAAAAATCAGTTCACTTCAAAGCAAAGCTCAATTTTTCCTGATGGATTCTTAATATTTTCTACTTTACAAATTTATTATCAATATAAACTGTTGCAATATTACATTCAAGAAGCTGTTTCAGGGAATTGTTCTTTTTAGTAGATTATATATGTTGGTTTTCAAATTTTTTAAAGAAGACAATATTCTTGTGGTTGTTTATATTTTGTATTTTAATGTGATAAGAACTTATAATCGCTCATCTTCATACAATTTGTATTTTGAACCATCAATTTAGAATTTCGAGCTCTAAATTCTAAATTAAATCAATCAAATCAAAAATATCTTTATTTCATAATTAATAAAATCACACTTGAAATACGTCATTATGGACATTCTGTTGGTATTAATATTAATACCTATTCCGAATGCTGATTCAATTTTCGGTTTCACCCAAAGATATATGATAGATAGTCAATAGAACTAGCACAACATTTGAAAATTACATGAAACAGCCTGATAGTTGAGGAGTTCAGTCCCACGGGTATTTTTCGTTAATATATTCAGATATGGCATAATAGTCTTTACCACAATACTTGTTTTTAATGAAAGTTTTAAATTTATGAAGAGGCAAATTTTGAATTTTCACTGAGACCTTATTATAAAAATGCACACATTCCCCTTTAAATGGTTTGCTAACTTTTTTAACTGGTTTTATGAGCAGCAAGGTCATTTTTATGTTTTAATGTTAATATTATGAATGATGCTCATTTTTGAAACTATTTTATATTCCTTTTCATGTATACCAGGTTTTTATATGTGTATTATGATGATACAGTTAAAATATTAATTTCTTTAAATTTTTCTCTTAGAGATGCTGTTAGTCTCAAGTTATAAATGGCACTAACAGCCTGCTTATGCAGCACAATAATTGTGTTAATATCGGATGTATGACCCATAATAAAATATCATAGATCATGAGACTATGAAAGGAACTAAAATAAACTAATCTTGCGGTGCTTTCATTTGTAAGCCTCCAAATTTTTTTTTCATATGCTGCAGAAGTTTTTCATCAATTTCACTACATGAAAATTCCACCGTAACTAATATCTAAAACGAGAGACCGAGAAATGTGGTCATGTACACAATACCCAGTATGTCGTCCCTGACTACTGCTTTTGCATCAAGCAATTTAGTATTAGAGAACAAAAATTTAATAATTTTTTTTTCTTCTCATTGAGCAAAAGATTATTAATTGTAAACCATTCAACTACTTTTAAGATTTACTATTTACTGCATCAAAATCTGGTTGCTGTCTATTAACCTTAAAAAGCAAGAAAGTATAATCAGCAAACATTACAATCCCATGCTCATCCTTCACAAGGTGCGGCAAATCATCAATATAAACTATAAATAGTTCAAGAACTGAACCCTGTGATACGTACATCCATACTGATTGTAGATCCTTAAGACCTCTCACCATTAATGTAAACCTTCTGAACTCTGTCACTCAAATATGACTCCAAAAGTCAAAATTAGAGACCCCTGACACTGTAGTGATGTAGGTTCCTGATCAATGTGTTATGATGATCACAATCAAATGCCTTAGGTAAATTACAGAAAACACAATTGCATCCCATGACTCCGCCCAGACACCAAAAATCTGATGAATAAGCTCAACACTGGCTTGATTGTTGAGCGCGATCCTTTGTCAATCCAAACTGTTTAAAGTTCATCAAACTATTGTTATAAAAATACTGCAATAGTTGATTTACAATCAGTTTTTCGAAAATTCTTCTAAGTGTCAGTAGTCTTGATATTGGCCTAAAGTTCAAAGAGTCAGATATACTACCAGATTTATATATTGGAATTATTTTGCTTTGCTTCATTAGATCAGGAAACACATCACCATCAACACAAGCATTAAAAATCGATACTAAACACAGAGCAATGCAACCTATTATTGAATTAATTACTTTTGAGAGGTCATCAAGATCAGCAGTCTTATTCATTTTTATAGATTTAAAGGTTTTAAGAATATCATTATAATTGACATGTTCAAATTAAAAGGCAATGTCACAACCATCGATGTTACTCTTCAATAGAGATTCAGTGAAAATGGGCGGTGACTTTAAAAGTTGTGTAGTTATAACTGTAATATTTATAAAAAAAAATCTACAACAAAAGCTACGTCTATATATTTGTTTAAAATATTATTGGCTACTTTTATTCGAAATTCTGAATGATGCATTGTGTGTTTTCTAGTTTCTCTATTGATTATACTCCAAGTTTATTAACTATCAAGGATTTCCATCTAGTTAAAATAATTAACTTCTTTATTTATTAATTCAATCACTTAGTATTCACATTTAGCCTCAGTTGGCAAATCACATTGGTTTTCATACTTATGAGTTTTTTAATGGCTTGTTTACATTGTATGAGTATACAAATAAAAGACAATATATTTGATAAATAAATATTTTATTACTCAATATTTTATAAGTAGTTCTGTTCATTTTATAAAGATAGTAAAAGTCTAAATAATAAATTAGTTTCTTATTCTATAATAATTTTACAGAATTATTCCTTACTTAATTGATTGGCAAGTACTCTTAGACCAGCTAGTGATTCTCTAGCCACTGGTTCGATATATGAAGTAGGTAAAATAAATCCATGTCTTCCTGTGTCACTGAGTTCTATTGTGTACGAATATTTTATTCCTTGCGCCTTTGCCCAGTCATCAGAACCTCCTGATGCTGGATAAAGCAGACCACTTGACGACCCAACTTTGTATTGTGAACCACCAGTTTCTTGAATCGCCTAAGAATCAACAACAAAAAATACATAATATACTTTAGCACATGCTTTGATGCACTATAAAAATTTATAAACATTAATTTTTGCACATATGACCTTTTGTATATTGAAACATCTATGTAGATTATAATCCTTTTAATAATGGAGCATCTAAGTGGTATTGGAACCAACATAAATAATGTCAGTTCCAATTTAAACACAATCAATCTTCAAACAGCAAATATCCACTGTAACTGTCCACAATCATAGCTGAGGACATTTGTGGACAGTTATAGTGACTTGTTTTTATTTCTTATTTGCAGTATTGTTTTAATAGAATGCAAATTTCTAATTTACTTTGTCCATGATTTTTATTGATAAAATATTTTATGCTGTCAAAAACAAAGTGAGTGTTATAAATTAAAGTTAAATTTTTATTTTTGTTGTCAGTCGGCTGGTCATTCATGGCACTATAGTTACACCCCAATAATACAATTTGTATACTTTTATGTTTATCGAAAATTATTATATGTAGTAGCTGTATTGTTTTTTTGTTTTTTTAAGTTAACTGTATTTTAAGTTACTTTAAGCAATAATAGATTATTTATAAATTGTTTGATAAAAACTATTTCAGCATTAACTTGTTCATGAATGAATTTCTTATTGATTTCATATTGATAATCTTATTAGTTGACATGAACTTATAATAAAGACAATATCTAATTAAACATTATCAACATGATGTTTATATAACCCATTGATAATAAATAGTTAATTTAATTTTATGTGTAGGTGTCTTATGACATAAAACATTATTATTTAGGGTAATGTAAATAATATAATTTTATGAATATACCTGTGCAATTTTTTTTCCAAGTTTATCCAAATCTTGGTAATCAGGTGGCACAACATTTTCATATCCCCATGGATATAGAAGGTATTGCCCATAGCTGTGATAAGTTAAATAAGCTGAGAAATTTGTCGCACTGTTGGTAATAAAATCCTGAAAATTAAAATTATATGCATATTTTTAAATATATATCATGAAATAATTTAAATCTTTTAAACTTGATTGTTTGGGGTGATGTTTGTTCATCACTATTGCCTTTTCTGGCACCACATTCTCTTTCCACTTTGTTTCTTCCATATCACAACCTGATATTCATTTATGCTATTAACACAGACTTCACTGCTTATTGCTTAAACATTGAACAAAGCCAGTGAAGATATCAGAAGATATTATTACATTATTCTATTGGATGTAAGTGTCTCAATAGTATCATCGTAGCTGTTGAACTTAAAAAAACACAACCTAAGTTGTTCAAACAATTTGAAAAAATATTATAATGGGCATTTTCCAAAACAAAATAACTTATAGTTTTTATATTTGTAAGAGAATGTAGAGTGTTTTCAGTATCGGTTTTGAATACTTTTGCATTTCAATATTTTCTTTCATTTCAATAAAAAAGTTTAATGATTGAAATAAAAATGCTGAGTTCTTAAAAAACAAAATTGTTCAAGTATTTTAGATAAAAAGTGCCCTATGCTTTCATGCTCAAATATTATACTTTATTACAAAACACGGTTTACAAGCTTATGTTCTTTCAGGGTACCTATGTTCATACAGAGAGAATGATCTCTTGAAACAAATTATAATCTACATAATGAATGTAAAGTAGGTTCGGAATTTTGGTAATTGTTTAAATTAATTTTTAACATCAGTTTTGTTTTTGGGAGCTAGAGATTTTTGGATTGATTGATAAAATACCCACCGCTAGGGCTTTGCTCTCCGGTTCAGAAAATGCTCTTCTACCTCCATAAATTTCACTGCAAGGATTATTGGATGAACCTTTACCACCCCATTTGTATCTGTTAAAAAAAATGTTTTATTTTGTAGTGAGATCATATTAAACCGATTAGAACAATGACAATATAATTTTATTATAGTGATATAGCTTTCGATCTACTTTTAGTGACATTAAAAATAAGTTATCAATAAGCGGCACGCAAATTAACAGCAGTACATTTTTTTTCTATGTCTTTCTGTATCTGTTATTTTATCATCCTTCTTTTCCAAATCGTGATTTAAATCCTCTTTTATGTAGGAATAAAAGACATTAGTATACACCCTTTTTAGTAAAGAATGTAGTTATTTACACTAAAATATAACACTGGAAATGAGACAATGTATAGTCAAAATTTAATGAAATATGTTTATACAGTATGTAAAAGAACAGCACCACATCACTTGTCCTTGTAATATAACAGTATTCCTCTTTACTCTCTACTATTAATTTTTAAATAGCTAGCCTGGTTCATAAAATATAACATAAACACTTTAGTATGAAAAATAAATCAAACATCCTGTGTCATCAATGGCACCTGATTCCGCACACGCCTAAGCAACAATGTGTATCTAAGTTGTATGCTTGCCTATGACTGGTGTCAATTCACAACGAAAATGAAACTTAGGTACTATGTGATTCATGCTATTTACTATATCCAAATACTCACTGGCATTAAATAAACTCACCATTACAGTTACGTCACGAGATTGCTCGTTAACGAAATATATATGCGCTTACGCGTTGCGAAAGTACACGTACTTTAGTTTTGCACTGATGGTACGTGACTGATCGGGAATCGGAAGGAAGTAGATAATGGTGGAATAAGCACCGCCAACATCGCTCTAAGCGCACATCAACAAATTATGCAGTTCATTCATTCATACATAACAAAAGTTATTCATTTGTCTGATTATGCTTATTCTAATTAGAATATCATAACTCTATAACGGGAAAAAGTAGCGCGGTGTTGTTCATTTACATACTTTGGATGGAAAAAATATATGTTTACCCGAAATTTCTATTTAAATCGATGCCAGAGCATACTCTGCCTGTTACTGGTGGGGTACGTCGATTTTTCCTCCATAAACGGTCTGATGTGTGTGTGAATTCATAACCATCCGGGTTGACGACAGGCATGAAATACCTATAAATTAATTTATGTATGATTTAGATACAAGGCAATATAACCTTTATTACAACGACAATTGGATTGTATTTAGCTCTTATTTAATTTACGTAGACACTACTATAGTTAACACTACTAATTTGTTACCAGTCAATGTTTTTGATGTCATCAGATTCAATATCAAAGTTTTCAGCAATCTGATTGATAAAGTAAGTGACAGTAGCAGGACTGATCCATTCGCGAGCGTGAATACCACCATCTATGAACACAGCTTTGTTTTTAGGATCTCCATTTGATATTTTGAGAACCTGGGAAAAAATATTATTTAAGCAGTTTTTATTGATTAGAGAGCTGCTGTATGAAAGACTTGTAAACTGTTGTCACTTCTTGCAAGAAGAAAAAAAAATTAAAATGATTTTATATGTAGTGTTAATGGTTTTTTTTTTTCAATTTGTGTGTAAATATAAGTAATTACTTTTAGGTCATTTCCTTGATGCGATTTTCCAATAGATTGAACGGTAACAAGTGCTGGGTATGTTTTTGCTAAATAATTCAGAAATCCATATATTTCATCCAGCCTATGATATTGTTTCCATGTCATAAGATGTCCTGTAATTTCCAATTTACACTTTAATCTGATGAATGGCATATAATGTTTTAGTCTTAACATAAACAACAATTTGTAGCAATCGCTACAAATATGTATTTCATTTTAAAGTCTATGGATTGATGAATAACATAATTAGACACACATCTCATAGTTAATGACACACATTGAGCTGACAGATACAACAAATATCATGAATAATCATTAAAAGCATGCTATTAAAAACACATGCCATTAAGTACAATATGATCATGCTGCTCCTGTGCTGGAATTCAATAACGAACCCCAATTGGCGTATCGCCAATACTCCATAGGTAGATCAACAGAATTGTAGCCCATGTAGGCGCCTAATAAAGCTACTCGGCGACGAGTGGCCCTGTAACGCCAAAAATTGTAAGATCTAGCTGCAACGAAATGATATTGCTTCCTTAGATAATAATTGTTAATGGAAATCGGGGTATGTTGTTAAAATCGTTTTTAATGTTATGAATTTAAATTTATGAAATATATGAATTAGGTCCACATGTATTTATTAATTTTTAATGAATGGTCGATGCTGATGACTAGTAGGGATAATGATTGAAACGCTTATATTCTACTCTATAAAAATATGGTTAATGAATTAATAATTATACAATTTTCATAAATAAATTTTTATTTTACACACACCTCGCCTATCTTGCAATTCTAGTTCATTTTCATCTAAAGGCGGATTCTCTTCATTGATTCTTTGCTGCAGATCGTCTATTATAATGTTGTACACTATATTTTCTCGTTTAAAGACACGAGATACATTCCCCAATGCTTGAGGCTTGATTAAAATGTCAACTGATGATTGGTTTCCTCCCCAAGTTGATATCACTGGTAACAATATGACGTTTTATAATATTTTGCCTACCGTTCAATAGTTCATTAAATATTATAAATAAATAGTCAATATAAAACTAAAAGAATAAAGTATGTACAATGGACTAGGTAACTAGGTACCAGTTTTAAATTACAAAACATTTATTTTTACATTTGTTTCCCATCAACTTTTACAAAAGAAAAAGTGTTCATAATATTTATGTAAAAATTAAGATTTTGTACTTATTGAATATCTATATTGTTTTTTATCATTCTTCCATTTTATAAACTTGAAATAATTGAGGTATAAATATAGATTTAGTATAACTTATACTTACAATTTCTTCGTCTTAATCTGTATAGAACAGCACGAACACCAGTTTTATTTGTGTTGACTTGCCAAACTTGAGCGCCTGTATAATCGACTTTATTATCATCATCATCATCAGCTCGGATCCCAGGCACTAATCGTGGAGTAATAGTGACCTCTTCTGGTTCTTCTGTTCCTTTATCATTTTCAATTAAAAATGTTGTATCCTCCTCTATGGTCTCATTATGTAGGTCTTCATAGTAAGCACTCGGCTGTTTAACCGAGTTACGCGGTGGCCATGCTGGAATTTTCCAATAATAATAGTAAATAATTAATAACGAAGCCCAAATCCACGTTTACACATCACACTGAAAAACTGATGAACGGTTTAGATTGATGAATAATCAGCGTAATTAGCAGGGTAAAGTGAACGATTACAAGTTTGTCTATTTACGAGCCTGACCAATCATATGTACCTTTACAACAATTATTAAGTCTCTGAGTGATTTTGTTATATGTGTACCAGGATACTAAAGACAATGTATAAATATATATAAACATTGGTGTTTCTGCAATGGTTTTTAACGATTTATTGAAAATGTGTACTTTAGTAATATTTTGCTTTTCAAGTTTTTATACATAGATGTTTTTCCTGGAGGAACAAGATTGATAAAAATATTCTACTAAAAATTGTTTTTTTAGCCCATCTTGTAGAATTTTGAAATCGCTACATTATTGCCATGCTATTGAATGTAGTTCTGTCTGAAGAACCAGCAGGCTCAATGCAACATTCTTAACAATAGATGGCATTTCGTAACATAAATTAGGCAGATGGCGTTCCGTAACATTATGATAATAACGATCATAGGTTACAACGGTAGCCTACCACAAGAGAGGTAGCAGGTGAATTTTTCAAATTATATATTTAAACATTTATTGTTGGAAATAAACATAAGCAACTGTTTTCTGTGTGAAGTTATTGTATTCTGACACGAAAACTTTAAAAACGTCAAACAAAGCTCAGTTGCCTAGGTACACTATCTCTAAATAAACAAAAACGAATAAGATTTTTCATAAAAGTACCTATGAAAATGTTAATATACCATTCGCTTTCAATGGGTTTCTTTAATCCGTCTTGATTAGTGAATGTAATCTCTCAATTATTATAAAAGTACATATTTTATATTTATGTTGTGCCCTTACGTTTAATTAGTATTTTATTAAATTTCAGGGTGATGATAAAATTCTTTGCCCTTCTAATTACCATAAATAAACTAAAAAAAAATAATGGCTCGGTAGATCAGGCAGACCATTCTACGAGGGCTGCTATTTATGTATCCGGAACTGGCCATATACAAAACAATATTTAAAAGTAATTACAACATTTAAAAATGAAACTCCTTGGTTGTAGAATATAGTTTGTTTCATTAACTTTCAATTGCTTTACCATTGTGGCGTCATTTTGAAAATTGCGTGTCTATCACCATGGATTTAACGCGTGCGGTGATGTATTACGACTTTCGGCGTGAGTTAACGGATAAATAGTGCATCGATCAATTCACTTCGATTTTTGAGGAGCATTATTGAAAATCACTATGTATCACTGGTTTAGTGAGTTTAAACGTGGACGGTCTATACTCACGAACGAATTTAAAGGTCGCCCTAAATCAGTTGTTGTACCGCAAAATATCGATGCTGTGCGGAAACTAATAATGCAAGATGGTCATGTTACATATCGAGAGATAAAAGCGTCCCTAGGCATAAGCATGACTAGCATACATAAGGTATTACACGAAAATTTGTGTAAAAAAAAGTTTGTTGGCGCTGGATTCTGTATAACTTGAATATTGATCAAAAACAGGCTCGTATCGATTGGTGTAAAAAATAATAGTAAAATGCAATCATGGGGCGTCAAAAGCTTTTTATCATATCTATATATAGGTCATGAATCTTGGATCTATGCGTATGACCCTGAAACTAAAAAATAGTCAACGGTGTGGGTTAGTGGCGGATTTATATTTTTTATGAGCGTAGGCCACTTTAATTCCGCCGCCCTGTGTACCTTTCGAAAATAATAATTTTCTGAAATCTGCCGCACCTAGGACGCTGCCGGCCTACACGGCCTGTTGACAAATCCAGGACTGGTGTGGGTGTTCCAAAATGAGCCAAACCCAATAAAAATGATTTGTGCCAAAAGCCCTTTGTAGAAAATGATTCCCTGTTTTTTTTTTTTTGGTGTAAATGGACATGCGGTTACAGTACCATTAGAGAATCGTAAAACGGTTAATTTGGAATGATACACGATCATTTGTTTGCCAGAAGTCTTTAAGGAAATAAGAAAGGACAACCGACAATGCAGAATCATTCTTCATTATAACAATGCTAGCTGTCACACGTCGGCCGAAACAACTCGGTTTTTAGACGAATTGACGGGTCATCCGCCGTACAGCCCAGATTTGGCACCCAACGATTTCTATTTATTCCCAAGCGTGAAGAATAATTTACGTGGTCAATGTTTTTTGAGCTGCGAAGAGGCCGTTCACGCGTTCAAAATGCACGGTTTGGAGACACCTCAATCTAAATGGGAAAAGTGCTACAAAAATTGATTTCAGCGTATGTAAAATTGCATCGATCGTCATGGGAGTTTATTTTAAAAACCAACAAAACCGTATTAAATGATGTTTGTTTCTTTTTGATACTTCGGGACACATAAATAGCAGCTCTCGTATCTTATCGTTCAAATTTTTACCTCGCATATCATTTTTTATTATTTTTGTTTAGATAAATTTGGATAGATTTTCATGACACAGTGGAGGTGTAGTCGTTATGCATTCGTTTAAGTTACCACTTCGGAAGACATCTTACTTAAGATATCTCGAAAAAAATTATACATATCATTACACTAATAAGGGTTAGACAAACTCTTTGGTTGGGGTCAGGAAACTAAATGTTATCAAAGTGTTTTGATTTTATAGTGTAATGTATATTCCCGTATGTCAATAAGCACAACAAAAAATGCTCCAAATGATTAATTGGCAATTGTTTATAACTATTTTTGTGTTTGTGTAAGGGTAAAGGCACATCGAAATAACAGAACAATCACAGAAGGTACCTAAATGATATTGTGCTTTGTGAAATAATAATATAATTTAAATTTATTTGAATGTTTCATGACCATTCGATATTTATCATCAAAAGGATGAATACCTCCTTTTATATCTAAGAGTGCCTACTTACTATTCAGTGAATAAACTAAAATCACATCCAATTATTAATTTATTTTGGCTACCAGTAGAAGACTTTGAAATACTTTCAACTGCCCTCACATAACGATTATTTTTACTTTTAATCTATCCAAATGATGCTCTCACGTTGAATTATGAAAATTCGGTTTTGACCAAAGTGATCTAAAATTTCTTTAACGGTATCCATATTTTAGGTTATCCGGCCACATTCGGGAATCCGAATACCTCCTGTTCCAATTAGTGGTTTTCTGTAGCTTCAGCCACACGAATATAAAATAAGTGACGCCCGATCTCTCGTTCCATACTTATAGCTACTTTTTGACTCTATAACTTAAAAAGGCTTGTCCACATAGGTAACTTACTCGCAAGTATTTTAATTCATAAATTGAAGAATTTTATATTGAGTTCTATGGAAAATAAAAATCGGATTTTTCTCTGTTTACTCTCCTTCAAGTTCGTAAAAACTTGTGCAATTTAATTACTAAAACTAATAAGACTGGAGTTTTATCCTATACATGATAAGAGAAACATTCGCGAGTCTGAGCTCACGTTTTCCGCATTTGAGGTGGTCGCATCGACCACTAATGTGTGATAATATATATATTGCCATATAGCGATAGATGATAATATAAAAGAAACTATAAACATAGAAGCAGGTGGCGTGATGACGGAGAGCATAAACAAACTAAAAATAGGTAGCACTCGTGTTACTGATGCCCTGTTATGATGATATGAAAACATTATAAAATTAAAATCGTGATAAAGTCGATGTAGAAACGATATGTATCAAAATGCCGTAAAATAAGTCACGACAGTAAAGTGCGTCGATAACGTCCACTTTTTCTGAAATTTGTCAATTTTCAGTCGTTTGAATTTCTACTAGCAAATATTCTATTATTAAAAAAAAAATGCTTCCCTTCCACAGCTATTTCGTTTTTGTTAATTCATTTAAATTTTGGTGCATTTGCATCATTTGTTTAAATAATTACATTCACCGAAATCCATAGAAAGCATTTTTACCTGTTATATAGATAAACTTTGCATAAACATATTACGCGAAGCACTGAATACAGTACAACGTACGTAACTTTGCCGCTTTGAATTGCCTGCGAATGATGTAATGCGCAGGTTTAGCACTCCCCGATTCTTCCGTCTCCCTCGCGTGCCAATTTTACGCCATTGCGACGCTATCGTGACTAACTTCACAGCGGCAGAGTTTCGTGCGTTGTATTGTAACCATCAAGCGAAGCTATATGTTCCATATTTTTTATCCTTTCATCGTTATTTGTCGGGACCGACTTCATTTCGCATATTTGACAAAAGGACAATCACTCGTGACGCATTCATACCATCATTGTATGATGTTCTTGATATTTCGCTTCAACTCTGCATTATATGAAATGTACATTTGACGCTGACTTGAATCAGAGTCGACATTATGAATATTAAATTAGCATAATTGAACAATTTTATAGTTCGTCGATTTCAAAACAGCGCCACACTGCACACAATCAACCTATAAATATTTATATTGTACTTAGTTTTTTCCAGTATTTGTACAGTTTTATATATTTCCAAAAATTAAAATTAAAACCGCCTTCAAAAACCTGTTTAAATAATTCTTGAAACAGACTTCAAAAACGATTAATCAGTTGTTTTCCGAGCCTCACTAAAATTTGATGCGAGTTGCGTTTTATTATCGTTCGCGATGGCGTATCCTTTGTTCTGTACTAGACATTGACGCTTTGTTTGGTTTTTTAGATTAGGAAGTGAGATTTCAGTTGTAACAGTGAAATCCATCCGCTACCGTAAAATTTACCTACACATTTTTCGTTATACTAAAATATGTTATTATTATTTGTATAATTAAGAATGCATCCAATGTCTATATAAAATTATTATTTCTATGTATTAAAAGCTTATTTTATATGATATTGTTTTATGTTCTTTATTGTATTGTTTTATATTTATTACAAGGCTTTTGCCCGGGATTCCGTCTGCGTGAACATGTATTTATTTCCTCATTTTCTATACCAAGTGAACTTGCTGTGATTATTACCAATCCCGAATCTGTTTTCGATTTAAATACCGATTTCACAGCTGGCTCTAATTCCATCATGTTCTCTACTTCAATCTTGTGTCCTCTTTTCCAATCGCATTATTGCACTCGCTTCCCATATTGATCCCGTTTTCAATATAGATTCTGATTTCTTGTAAATCATTGCACAGGAACGCATTATTGGGAGGTATAAAATGTAACTGTACTTGTGTTCGTTAGATTTCATTTAAAATAGTCTAAAATTTGATCTAAAATCTTCTAGCAAACAACGACTACAAAAGATAATGTAAAAACCCAATCGTTTGTTTTAATTTGCAAGGACTTTTAAATATTATTGGTACAAGAAGTGTTACAGATGAACATATGTAAAATAAACAGTAATCTGTATTTTATGTGATAATGAGTTCTATCATTTTTTTTTTAATTTCATCTAAATTAGTTAAGTCATAGTTGAGTTACAAGTAGATATACAGACAAGCAGACAGAAAGATAAACACACAGTAGCTGATTTATTACAAAATAGTGTACTCGATTAATATAGTAAAGTTCATTAAAATCAGTTTGATCATTGTTGCGCTAAGAAAAAAACATACAACCTAACAGATAGACAATAAACAAACAAAAAGTAGTCTATGTCCGTTTTCTGGTGTGAAACTACCTCCGTGTTAAATTTCATCAAAATCAATACGACGGATTAGGCGTAAAAACGTAACAGACAAGCAGACAGACGTACTTTCGCATTTATATTAATATGGGTTATATTTTTTATTATTTTTTTTCTGTGTCTGCCAACACTGTCATACAGAATTCTGTCTACACAGAATATCAAACTTATTCTGAATCTCGGAATACTGTAAATATTTTTGAAAATGATATTGTCATCTACATTGCCGCTGATAACCGAGTCTGTAGTATTCTTATCAGTTATTAGAATATTACAGTTTTATTAATCGTATATATTCTTCCACCGTAAGTAAGATATTTCTTTAAGTAAGTATCTTATTACTTTAAGTAAGTAACTAATATATTTAAGTCGTAAACGGTGCTAATGATTTCGACATAAATTTCTGTTTTGATAAATTATTGTTTTTTAAGTCCATGTAGGTGTGTTCCCTGGAAAAATGAGGTAATTTTAAGTAACTTTTTCCTTGGAAAGTTATCATATTCCCACTCGAAAGACGACGATCGGCAAAGCTCGGTTGCTCGGGTACATATCTACATATATATAAGTAGATATGTTATTTGTATAAACGGCAGCACATCTAATGAATAATTAAAATGTCTGCCTATCTACGGAACTCAAGTTACTCATCATTTCGACTCCGCTAAATGAAATAAAGGCATTGTTATTCGTCGCTGTCCGTGTCGGTAACGAAGTGACGTCCGTTTGAAATGCGTGATGCGTCACACCCGTGACATGTTTTTAATGACTTTCTCCCGACTATGGCCCAATCCACTTTCACTGAGCCTTGGCATTGCTAATATTTTAAACATCACGTATATTGTCCGTATAAATCGCGTATAGCATATGCTCAAGCCAAGACGTACAATGTTTACTACTTTATCCTCATGTTTATACTATGAATCGTTCATTAGATGATAGAATTAAAAAAAAAAACTGTCAAACTCTCAAACATTTAATTAAATCGTAACCAGGTCAATCATGTATGTTTCCAAAATAATAGTTATTATTACGGGCTATGTAAACGACACTGAACTCAGAACAATATTTTTTGGAATGTTTGTTTCGTTGTCTGTTTGAACATGATTTCGATGAAACTTCTCATAATCTATTAGTCGTAACCCAGGGTCTAATCGAGATACGATTTATCATGTTTTGATATCTAAGGACTTACAGAGAACGATTTTCTTCTAACGGACAGAACGGCGAACAAATGATTAAAAATAATGAAAGCGTGTGACTCAATTTTGATGAAATTTGCCAGTAGGAGAGATTATATTCTGAAGACGAGCATGTATTACTTTTTATTACAAAAATGATTTCAAAAAATATAGGTGTTTATAAAAAATCAAAAATGTACACCTATTAAATAATTGGAATAAGCACGCGGTGGGATCGTCTACGACACCTTGTATACTAATATAAAACGGTATAATAAGTTTTTATTATCTAAAAATCAATTGTTATATTAAGATATTTTACGTTTTCTTAACCAAATTGATCCATACAAAAAAAAAACATCGAAAAAATGGATTCTTGTATGTCGCAAGAAAATATTCCTAAAAATATATATTATTCTCTAGGAATTCTCCTATTTATTTCAAAATATTCTTTGAGCGTAATAGAAGTATGTGATTGAATCAGAAATTAATTAGACAATATACTTTATAATTTATTGAGAATTCAATTTCAAGATTAAGATATTGGAAATCGAGCAAGTGCACGAGTTGAAGCACGCCCCACGCGTTCTCGTCAACTTTGTCCGCCGTAAACAACCGCCACCAAGTTTCTTTTTTACTTTATATATACCATATATTCTAGCATAAAAATTCTTCGAGCTGGTACCCGGCGCGTTGCTGCCGCAGAAGAAATAATTGTGGATATATTGTTTGAAATTTGAAAGATTTGTCTAGTATCGAGGTAGAACAAGAAGAATGGTACTTATTTTCTTGCCGATAATTGGAATTTATTGGAATGGAATTATATATAAAGGAAGACTATCAATGGAATTTTGTATAATGACAAAAATGTTCTTTCAAATATATTTCCCGGACGACACGCGTTCCACCTATTATAAGTTAATACATAGTACTAACTTATAACCTTTGCGCAAGTGCAGCAATAAGTTAGGATAGTTTCATCACAACCGCACGAACGGTATGAAAGCCCATAAAATCTAACAAACAAAAAAATATTTATTTTTATGTATCAGATGGATATAAACGAGAAAAACGAAAAAAGTGTCGTATAATTAATTAAGGAGATATTAATAATTTATTATTAAAATATTGCCACATCATAACCCTCATTTTTTAATTTACTTCATTCTTTTTCTAAGTTGGATTAAAAAATTAAAAATTGTATTCCTACAAGTGAGAGTTAAATTATGCTTTAAATACTCAAAAATCTAAAATCCAATATTTTAAAGATTCCTGTACAAATAGGCTAATTTGCTTGGCTGTGAATGAAATCTGTGGGACTACCTAATTTGCGTACATAATAATAAAATTTTAAACGCTTGTGTGGAACTGTTCGTGCGATGAAATTAGACTCCATCGACTATCGCAGGTTATCGTTTAGACGCCCATTTCTATTAATTAATGCTCCTATAAATGTTGTTGTGCCGGTTAAAGTCTAGCTTTCACTGTACCGTAGCTATATCTTATGAGAACTCAAGTTCATTTTGAATCAGGGTTCAGTAAGCAAATGTTACAACTATCGTGTTATTATTATTGTTTTGATGAGATATACCAATCACGGTAAGTCTCATCATTACTTTTTTTTATTCTTATGCTCCAATGACGTCCATTATCACACACAACTTCCGTCATTGGTCACTCTTGTCAATGGTTGGAAACATTTGCATTTGGCGCCTCTATGCAGACTTTTTTTACATTCTGGTAGACGGGTGTAAACCAGTGCCGATTTTTATTCTCTATTGGAATGTATGTTAGGTAAATTATGTCACACTGAATATTTTATAATCTACTGTTTAATCAGACTGTTTTTAGTGATTCAGTATTTTGCTAAACACCTGCCTGCCTAAAAAGCTACTAAACACGCGCTGCAGTGTCCCAAAAGGTATATTTTTAATATAAATAAAATCTGAAGAACGCATTACTTCATTATAATGCACTAGTTTTACCGATAGTCTTTATTTTAATTTTATTGATGTACTTCGTATTCATGTAAACTGTGTTCGGGCTAACATTAGCTATATATCCGTAGCAATTATACAACTACGATTCTCGAGGAACTACTTAGGCAAAGATAAGATAGATAAAATGGAAGTGTTAAACAGACCAAGCTCAGGCCAGCATGCAAACACCGAGAAATCGTATGTCACGTTTCTGGCACGCAACATCTAAATTCGGTCTATCATAAAAACCTTATTAATAGTCCACCTCGTCGTAGCTTCGCCAGAGGTCTATCCGGAAGCGGCCGCGTTAATGAAAATCTACCGCGCTCTTAAAAGATAATTCATTTCGGTCACGCGTCATCAAGGCGCCGCCGCGGCTTGAATATCGATCGTCATTCTGGTTTGTGACGTCCGCGCGGGCGGTGCATCTCTGCGGTTGTTCTTGGCGTTCCGTTATCAAAACTGGATTCGCAGTGGCCGCCGTTGCGGTAAAGCGGTCTTGAAATTGGGTGTTGAAGTAGTTCGGATTTAAAATAAAAAAAAATATGATTCAGATTTAAGAAAAAAATATTAGCTTTCCTCGTACGGTTTCGCCCACGTAGACGTAGAATGCGTGTCTTCATCCCCTATATTGAATGATCTTGCTGTCATTCCCAATTTTGTTTCATCTTCAAGTCTGATCCTAGTACTACTTTTCCTGATTTCGATCCCGCCCAGGTGGCATAAAGTGGTTGTATGAGATTTAAGAGAACGCTATTTTAATAGCTGTAGCGTTTGTCGTATAATGGTGGTTCTGAGCTACACAGCTTCTATGCAGCCGGATTGGGCGCAGTTTCTGCTGTATATGATCTGTGAAGTAGCTATTTTAGGTGCTTTTCTATTGTCAAATAACCTTTTGTTATAAGCTTTTATTTGACTGCATAAAAGATGTTTTTTTGCAGTTTGACGTAATAAAAGCCAAACGACATTTTAAATTAACTTAAAACAATAATCATATTATAATATAATCTAATACGGCTTTTAATTTATTAATAATTGAATAGATGATTACACAATTAATAGCATAATACATATGGGAATCCAATTTTACTGATCATAATACTAGTGTTTAGGTACATTTTTATCGCGTTGTTAACATTCGGTTTTTTATAAAATAAATAGAGAAACGAGATGAATTACCAAAAATATATATGTTTTATTTCTCAATATAGAAAGTAAAAAGTGTTTCGTAATAGTCAAACAAAGCTATTAAAGTAACAAAACAACAGCTTTTTAATTGGTAATGCTACGAAAATATGTTTTAATGTTGTTTACTTGTTTATTCTGCAATAGTAAAATAAAAAAAAACATGGCGCTGTTGTTTACATTATAAAATTATGTGTTATTCAGTTTATTGCAATATGCTATGCTCACGTTAGGCCGTTATGTTGCTGTTAGGTGCAATAACATTGCTATTAACAAAAATAAAAGCCGAAAAATTGCTATTGGCTGTAACAAACACATGCAAAATGAATCGATTTTGTGGAAAATAACTGTATCCTTCTTAAAACTGTTTACGGAACTCAATATACAATAAATAGTATATGTGTTGTACAGAATTTCGTTTTTCACTTCATTATTTTCAAAACTTATATTTTTATTTAAGGTATTTATTAATTTCTTTCCGCATTTACTTTTTTCGGGAGACTTATTTTAATTTATCCTACTGTTTTTTTCATCTATCTTATATTTTTTATAGATCGCCATTAAATAGAATGGAAATATTTTATTTTACCAAATTATGCATTGTTTTTTTTATTGCTGTCAAAGTAAGAACTTGTCGCTTGAATATCGGCTGGTAAATTAGTGATAATAGCAATAACTTTTAATGAACACTTTATTGGAAAGTAGCTATTTATAGGGATATACGTTAAATAAATATAAATTAAAATTATAATATTCGGTTAAATAATATTATATGAATTGTATTTAACCGAATAGCTGTGATATTATTGTTATATGTGCTGTAAGCAATATAAAACCAAATTACTACAAATTTATAAAGCTAGTAGCCATTTCTAAAGTTAAACATTTGTACAATAATTTTATTAAGCTTATAATAAACAATCTAATTATTTATATTTGGATTTGACTGTTTTTATACATTTCCAGCATATGAAGTTAATAAATTTTCGAAGTGATTAAGTTTAAAATCTAACGATGATATCTACATATACGTGATATTTTCTAGTAGATATGTATTTAAAAAAAAACTATCATATCGAAGGCATAGTTTATTTGTGATTATTCATTATTATGTCACTTTTAAAAAGGTAATCTATTTAAAATTTTAGATCAAAGTACAAATACATAACGAGTCACGTTGGGTCTAATCGAATATCACTTTTTTTTGGTTGAGCTTTGAACACCAACGTTCGTCTTTAAAGAAAATTATTAATTTATAGAAAAAATTCAAATTATTGTACTGAACATCGATCATGCTAGTCGGATCGGCACTTGGCCGTTCTTATGCATAATAATACAAACACACCGATACAAATATTCAATAATTTTGTCGAAGATTTTATTTACTACCTTATATTGATTCAGTATTGTTGTTAACGAGAATCGGATCAACAGTCTATTTTATTGTACATTTGTTTATTTAGAGTACAATGACATCGATATTTGTACCTTCTGAATCACTCTTCAAAACTTCTGATTAGGAGTTTTAAACAAATTTTCCTTTAGTGATTTAATTATATACAAGAAAACAAGGGTTTTCTGTTGAATTATAAAACGTAATTAAATACGTTTGATTTTTTCTCACTATGATTGTTAATAAAAACGTGATAGACATCATTATAATTATATTTTACCCATATTAATAGAGATTGACAAATAAAATTTTCGTCCGCATGCATTTTAATCATGGTCACTATTTTCTACGTTTTAACAGTATTCCTTCCTATAAATTATTTAGTAGCTAATTTGAGTTTTTTTTAATTCTATTGTATTGCACTCGTTTGCTTAGTCACTAAAAAAATACCCATTGCTAGAAATGGTTACATACATCCAAAATGATCTTTCAAAACAATTTATCTACCTATTTTAGATACAGTTGGTATTACATTGAAATGTAGAGATAAGAATGAGCGTTATTTTTAAATTTTAATGATTTATTAAATATTTTATTGCAAGAATTGTTATACATACTTTGTCCCGGAGGTAAAGTCTGCAGCAGCGGTGTCGCCACTACCGCGTTGACCGCGACCAATGCCACGAGCGTCGTCCGCCAAGTCTCCATGCTGAATGTGCGCCCTGGCCGCGTTCTCGGAGAGATCAATGCTTACCATCGCTGCGTTTGCGCATTTAACACCTTCATACCGTACAGATTGAACGAGTCGATCGCTAAAACCGGCTGAAAGTACATCGACAGTTTCACACGATGTGCGCTTGCAAAAGTCGTTGCTACGGAAGTAATGGAAGCGACGTAATTCTACTACAACGGCCAACTCAATATCGGCATATCGAATCGAAAACGTATTTGTTTTGGAACCAGTACGACCACCTTCCCCTTGGTCACTCTTGACACCATCGAACCAAGTTCGTTGGCATCGTTTCGTATTTATTTCTTGTGTATACATTATGTAGGTAAGCACCTAATGCCGGATTCAAACTCGTTTTGTTTATGTTGCTCCGCTACAAGTGCTACCGGCCGGACGGGGCGCTGCAATTTCCGTTATTTAGGTTTTTCTGCTCGTTCCATCGAGCCGACGTTATTTTTATAGTAATGTTTTTGTACTACTTTTTTTTTGGACGCTTCGTGTAAAAGTTTTACGTGATCGGCTTTGATCGTAATTAAATTCGATGCTTTTTCTTTATCGCCAGGGAATTCCGACCGCGAAACACGCGACGAAAGAAAACACGCACGATGCGCGTAGAAAGACAAAACTTCGACCTTTCTCCGCGGGCGTTTTGGATACGAGGAAGCGCGAGGTGAAAGCGCGAACCGTCAGCGGCTCCCCGAAAAAGCCTTCGAATTTCAAACAAGAATCGATTTTAGAGGATCTAAAGGATACCAACGAGAGGGCTAAAAGCCTGGAGCTGTTCAACGTGAAACTGACGGAGGATAACAAGAATTTGCGCAAGCGACTAGCGCAAGTGGAAGAAGAAAAGCACATTGTCGATCTGAAATTAGCGGAATGCGAGAACTTAATCAGCAAACTCGGTAGAGAATTTGATAATCGTAACCTCGAGCTCAAAGCTATCAAAGAAAACGAAAGTAGACTTCTGGTCGAACTCAATAGAGAACGAAATGACAGAAAAAATTTAACTATTCAACGAGATAAGGATGTCAACGTTATACAAGATCTTCAGAGGCAGTGCAAGGAGATGGAAATGATTTTGAAGAGGAAGCATCCCGACTCCGTTTCTGCTTTAATAGGTGGGTTATTTAAACACTTAGGTATTGAATATTTTATTACAGCGTATAACACTATATTATGTGTAAAAAATGTTTATTCTTGCCAATAGATAAAAGAAAATGATTGATGATTTAATCACTCATTGTTGATGATTTACAAATAAATTTATTTCTCTTTCTAATTATTGTCGTATATCGTCTATTATAATCAATTTTATTATTTTAGTTGCTGCAAAATCGTCAACAGTTGAAGACAACAAAAAGAAATTGCTGGAAGAAAGGATCGCTCGTCTGGAACAAGAACTAAAAGACAAGGAAGACCACTTCCAACACATCTTGGTGACTCTACAAGAAAAGTTCACAGACATGAAGCAAAAGTACGAGAGTCACATCATCGACGTCGAACGGCAGCTGATGGGCGATCGCAAGTTGAACAGCGAACTGAGGAGCAGAGCGAATAAATTCGAAACGGTCGAATCGGCGACGCAAACGCTGGAAAAAGTCAAACACGCCATCGGTACCCAGACTCGTTTGAGATCGGCCGACGCACACTCGTCGACTGTTAGCCGCTTAACGCAAAGCTCTTCGATTATATTGAATAAATTAAAAGAAGACAGTTACCTTGTTGCCACTATCAAGGGCCTGCAAACAGAATTGACGACGAAACAACGTACCATCGCAAAGATCAACAGAGAGACCGAGGAGCTGAAAAAGAACTTGAGGAATCTACGCAAAGAAAAAGAAGGTATTCAGATTTCTTTCAATGAGTTAATGAATTCACGATAAAATGGGATAGTTATTATGAGTCAGTCAATTATTAGTTTGCCTCGTTTGTATACTGAAATGGGCAAGGTCGTAATTTTGGCGGTTTAAAACCTTCCGATTTTTTTTTATGTGAATATTGATGTCATGTCATGCACATTTTTGTTGCTTTGTTTTCTCGAATCCGGCTCCGCCACGGTCACCGACACACGGGCCCTCCGCCGACAGTTACCAAAACTTAATTACGCCCTTGCAAACAAATACGGACGACTATCGAAATCAAATTATTTTATTCTGAGTTTCAAATTCCCAGACTGTGTTGGTGATGATTCACGATTGGCGAAATTTTCCAATAACGAGATGCGTTACAAACAGGATAGAAGACGCGAGAAACTCGACGTTCGCAAGTCGACCATCATTTAAATTATAAGTCAGTCAATAGGCCAAGCGTTGTTGATGCGCGTTCACACGACGTACTTACATTGTTTTCCCGCCACATTTTTTTTTTTTTGGTGTCACAACAGGGTTAAGCAGAAATTGTGTTGTTTGTGAGTAATGAACATAAATAATGACGATTTCTTTTTTGTGAAAACTTCATCACGAAGACTATTCTAATACAATCAAATGAAGGTCATTCAAGTTGATTTTCATCATATTTTATTTACATTTAATTGTATTATTTAAACAGCATTTTGTTCAACAAGTTGTTGTATTTTGTAGGTAGTGACATAAATAACCCCATTGTTGTACAAATCTTGGGACTTCTGATCAAAAAACTGCGATAAGTATTATTGACAGTCCTCTTTTGATGTTAACCTAACATTACCTAAAGAATTCTGAAGAGACCGAAACATGTAAAATCGAAAATCACACCCTTTCTGTTGATCAATTCCGACCTTTTTTCTCTACTTTTTGCTTGAGTCTCATCAGCTGTTGGCAATAGAAATCTGAATTGATTGTTTTACCTGGCGGTAAAAGCTCATAATGAGTAATGTCCTTTCAATCCCACCATACACATAGCAGCAACTTTTGCGAGTTAATCCGGGTTTCATTGCAGTCTGTGCAGCTTGCATGCCTTTTGACCATGATTTTTTAGCATGTTCTTGTCGTAGGTGAACCATTTTTCATGACCAGTGATAAATCTTTCCAAGACCGGTTCGGTTTCATTACGTTTCAATAGACAATCACAAATGGTATACAATTCACTAGATTTCTTTCAATGAAGTGGGACTCATGTGGGACCTAAGTATCTAACTTTTTTTGCAAATGGGTCAAAACTTTTGTGTGGTCAATTCACAGCTCTTCAGTAATGTTATAAGAACTAATATGGCAATTTTGCTCTTTTTTTTTTCCAAAATGGCATCGACTTTATCCGTAACAAGTCAACGAGAGCGAGGTTTATTTTTGACATCAAAATTACCGGATTGAAAACGCTTTAACCAGTTTTGTTCTACTTTTACCGACCCTGATTTAGGTCCATAAACGTTATAATTTTTTTTTTGCGATGGGTGTCGCATTTTTCCTTTTTCTTTTTGTAACCAAACTTGAAAATATATCGAATTTCGAAGTTAGATTTACTTATTTTGGTGGACAGAATAACAATAGGAAAGGGACACCGTTTTTACTTTTTAATTTTAAAATGTGACCTATTTAATTGTCTCAAAACTAGCCACATACAGACGGTACAACCAAAGAGATTTTACTGTAATTTTTTACTTATAAGATACGAAAAAACTTTTGTTGAGACCTAATATAATTATTGATTTAATACATTCGATATCAATAATTATACAGGGAAAATAGGGCATAACGGGGTACTTAGAATTTTTAATCTAATTAAATTAACAATGTTATTTTTTCTACGATTTTTTATTCTATTAATTAACTTTGATAAATAGGTACTTCTGTTTGGTAATTAAATTTAAAACTATGAAAATATGTACAAAGTCCCATCTCCCCATTTTATCCCCTGGGCAGTGTAAGATGAGTTATCTCTAAGGGGCAAGATGGGGTAGGTGTAAGGAGTAAGATGGGGAGATGAAACTTAATGCATTTTTTGAGAATTTTATAAGTAGTAATATGTAAAAAACTGTTAACTTATTAGTAGTGGCAAAGTTCACACGTAAATGCTATATTTTCTTTTGAGGGACGGAAAATGTTTTTGCAGTTAACATGTAACCCATCTTTCCTTCTGTTACAAAAACAACCACATTCTTCATGATCTCTACTCACTATTCTGATACAAAGAAACAGATACATTCAAATCTATATGGCATCAAACATTTTAAAACTTCGGAGAGATAAGATGGGGTTCCCCGTGCCTAATCTTGCCCCCGTGTGCCTAACGAATTTTAGCAAATTATTAAAAAAAAGAAGCGATAACCTGTATAAAACATAAAACTCCTAATCTGTCGGCGTGATTGTTGGCACATAAAAATAACAGTACACCATATCTCTTTATGATATTTAGGTAAAAAACGCCAACCAAGTGAAATGCGAAAAGACATCATAAAGATCAGTTTATTGCAATTAAATCACAAATCTCGCCGTTTCTCTCGCCAGCCACTGTGTTTAACTGATTGACATCATGGTGGTGCTTCGGCATGGACTAGCGGGACCCTGATGGGTCAGTCGTCTAGCTACATAAAGCCACTTATCCCGTCTTGTCCCACTTTCCCATGTACAAACTATTATGATAGCAAAAAGCATTAATTTTTGCGGTTCGGGTCATATATTTTTGCGCACGTCCCTCTGTTTTTTTTTTTTGTTTGTTTAATATCTCAATTTAGTTTATGCATGCGGCGTCATTGATTTTATTAGCTTCAGGTTGTTTATCAAAAATTTTTAATAGTTATTTTGTGATAAAAAATCTAACCGAACTTATGATAATAAAATAGGCAGATTGAATTAAAAAAAAATCGGTCTATTGCTTGATTCTTGTTTATGCTATGCTTACATATCAAAAGCACAACGTCTGTCTGTCTATCTGGCCATTTATAATTCGAAACCCATTGGTTCGATTTACATGAGTTTTTTTAACATTAAACATTATCTGACCAGCTCTTAGTATAGCCTTTGTCCGTGGCATCGCTAAAATAACTTAGCAATGTCTGTGTTTTCGGAGCAAGAGTATACGTTTCTTTGGGATAATTTGATCGAAATTGAGTCGAGGGCGGAACCAGGACCGGAATCGAAAACGCAGTCAGAATCAGAATCGAGAGTGATATTATCAAAACCATAGTCGACAGCGTGATCGGTTGATGTAAAATATGAAGGAATTCGTTCCATGTCCACGTGTACGGAGCCGCAGGCGAAAGCTAGTATGTACTACATTAAGGGCCGATTTCACCACTCCCCGTCAATCACGTCAATCGACCATCATCTCATATTTTTATAAGAACATTATGGCGAGCCGTCGGCCGAGTAACACTTAACGGGCTTTTGAAAATTTGACAGTGCATAGTGAAATCGGCCCTCAGGATGTATGTAACTGATGTACATTATAATATGCAAAACAGTTCTTAGTATTAAATTAGATTTTTATAGATATCAGAATTATGAGTCATTGAATACAGCAAGTGATTTGGTATGAGCTCGTTTGTTTTTTGGTGTAAATTTTTAACAATTCTCTCGGTTCTTTTAGCGACAAAACGAAAACATTTTTCTAGTTCAAACAATTTTCAAATAAAAAAAAATTGTTTGACCTACAGCATAAATTTAATCAGAATATACTAGGTTTCGTTCATGTGATTCTATAAATATAGAATTTAGATGATTCAAGTTCATATATTTGATCTTGTTTTTACTATATGACACTTTTTTTTTTCAGTATTAATGAACCTAAATCTACAGAAAAAGGGCACCAGGCAAAAAAAATCTGTGGAGACCATTTTAGGAAGGGTTAATACAGAGTTAGAATCGGAACTCGCCGAAGCCCGCCAGCAAGCCGAAATGATGGCCCAAGAGCGAAATAGCCTACTGGACTCCCTAAAGTGGACGAATGAAGAGTTGATATTGCTAAAGAGGAAACGAATACAAGATGTGAGCGTATTTTCTGTTCAAATATAATATATAATGTTTTACACATTTTATATTTGTTGACATTTGATGTTTACACTAGGTATACGGAATCGCAGTCTCATAGATCAATTTGGTACACTAAATCTTTTAATTTGGAAATTTGCACGTTGTATTTATTTTTCGCTATTATAAAAACATGTGTGATGTTAATATTTAAAAATGGATGTTTTTCTCTTCGTCTGTCCAGAGTTGGACTACGACATCGTTTAGCCGAACACCATGTAAGTTGGTACACATACGTATGTTTTTATGGAAAAGGTTTTTATGCACTCTATTTCAGCATTTGTCCCTGATTTCGTTCGCGCTTTGTAATATTGAACCGAGCTACTACACCGATTCTAAATTTTTTTTCGCTACGAGGGCTGCTATTTACGTATCCGGAACCGACCACATACAAAACAATATTTAAAAAAAATAGCAACATTTAAAAATGTAACTCCTTGGCTGTAGAAAATAGTTTGTTTCATGCAAATGTCAATTGTTTTACTATTGTGGAGTCATTTTGAAAATTGCGTGTCTTTCTCACCATGAAATTTAACTCGTAAAAATTTTCGTACGATGATTTATTACGATTTTCGGGGTGGGCGAAATGAGAAATAGTACATCAATCAACTCACTTTGAATTTTGAGAATGAAGCACCATTAAAAACCACTGTCACTCGTTTAGTGAGTTTAATCGTGGGCGGTCTATATTCACAGACGAATTTAAAGAAGGTCGCCCTAAATCGGTTGTTATACCAGAAAATCTCGGTGCTATGCGGAAACTAATAATGCAAGATCGTCATGTTACATATCGCGAGATAAAGGCACCCCTGGACATAAGTATGATGAGCATACATAAGACATTACACGAAAATTTCTCTGTAAAAAAAAATTGTTCCCTTTGGATTCCGCACAACTAGAGCACTGATCAAAAACAGACTCGTGTCGATTGGTGCAAAAAAAAAATATAAAAAACAATCATGGTGCGACAAAAGCTGTTTATAATATCTACACAAAGGATGAATCTTGGATCTGGTGTTCCAAAATTAGCCGAATTCGACAAAAGTAATTCGAGCCAAAAGCACTTTGAAACAAATGGTTGCTTGTTTTTTTGGTGTAAATGGACATGCGGTTACAGTACCACTAGAGAATCGTAAAACGATTAAATGGAAGTGGTACACGACCATTTCTTTGCCAGAAGTCTTTGAAAAAATAAGAAAGACGACACAACGCAGAAGCATTCTTCATCGTGACAATGCTAGTTGTCGCACGTCGGCCGAAACAACTCTGTTTTTGGACGAATTGAAGGGTCATCCGCCGTACAGCCCCGATTCGGCACCCAACGATTTCTATTTATTACCAAGCGTGAAGAATAAATTACGTGGTCAACGTTTTTCGAGCCGCGAAGAGGCCGTTGTTGCGTTCAAAATGTACGTTTTGGAGATACTTCAATCAGAATAGAGAAAGTGCTATAAAAATTGATTTCAGCGTAAGCAAAAGTGCATCGATCATCATGGCAAATATTTTGAAAAGCAATAAAACCATATTAAATCATCGATTTTTATTTCTTTTGATATTCCGGACGTAAATAGCAACCTTGGTTTTTTAAAGGTACACTATTCCCGAGTAATGAGCTTATATTTTATTTTAACACTAGCATGTTTCTCAGCTTTTTACAAATCGGAGACGTAACCGATAGGTGTATCGGAATTGAGAGCAGGATGGGGAGCAGAATCGAGAACCGGTACTGAGACTGAAATTTAGAACGGGACCAGAGTATGGAACCAAGAGTATGATTGAGACCGAAAGCGGAAACAGTACCGGGACCAGAATTAAAAGCGAGAATGGCGTTGTGATTGCCAGCAAGATTGTACAGTATAAAAGATGAAAGAGCACATTCTATATCCACGTGGGCGAAGTCGCGGACAAAAAGCTAGTATAATATATTTAATTCGCAAAACGGTGCGAATCATTGTATTGGATAATAAAGGTGGGCTGAATGGAATAAGGTTTTCCCACATTTGGTATTTATAATAAAGAATAAATTAAATTGCTAATTAAATAACTACTTACTTGCCTAATACTGGTCTGAACTCTATGTAGTAATGTAGTATATCAACTCGTGTAAGTGCAATACCTAGCGCCTACACGAGTTACAGCTTCAAGCTTTGGGCATAAGTTATATTTAAAAACATATTAAATAGGTATTTCATATACGTGTAATTCAAATTGACTGCTATTCACATCGTGATTTTCGAAGTTCATAAACTTCGAATCATAACTCCAGTGAATGATGTGAGCAAACTGCTCTTTTTTCTGAAATAAGCATGTGCTGACCTTTTCTTTTACTTTTTATTTATCTAATTTTAAAAAATCGTTTTATGGATGTTATCAAAATACAATGAAAAAATTGTTTTATAGTCAACATTTGAAAATAATTCTTAATCTTTCAGCTTCATACATTGCAGCTGGCGCACGAGAAAGAACTAATGCAAATGAACATGCAATTGACGCCGTTGCAGGAAGAGATCCAGATGTTGAACCGTACGGTGGAGATATTACAGGCTCGCGTGCGCTCCGCTGATGAGAAGCTGGTCAGGTACCAAGTCGGCGTCAGAGACGTGGAAATAAATGGATCCGGAGACGCGTGTGCTGCGAGGAATAGCGCTAAGAAGTGATGACCTCACCACTACTTGCGTAGGGAGTTTGGCTTGAAATTTTACTATCTACTAAAAGAATATGCCTTTTTCTGATGAAAAGTTGGACTGTCTATTGTGATTTGTTTCGACGTCGATTTCTTTTTATAAAACACTTAAATTAATATGTATTATTTTTCATTATCTATTAAAGCAATTAATATCGATTAATTCATAAATTGGTAATTACGTATATATTATAAATTAAATAATTATTAAAATAAATTATACGCATTCATAATAATTGATTTGAGGCTTATTGATGTCTCAATTTTGTCATTGATTACATTGCGATTGAAAATTAAATTACTATTGCAACTCTTTTATCAATCTTAATCTAACTGGATGATGTTCTAATCATAATAGAAATTCACGTTTGCAGTGGGTCCAAATTGGTTTAAAACATAGTACAAGAAGAGTCAGAATCTTCTTATGGCACATTCTTATAATATAGAACTCACTTTTAATTAAATTTAGATAGTTAAAATTTGCATATGGTACCCTAATTTTCTATTTAATGAATTTTTGTCTTTAATAGACCTGTTATTTACTAGAAATTACGTTCGCTGCGAGTGTAAGAGGTTTTCGATCTGGTTCTCGGTCCGACGAGATGTTCGAAAATTGATTTATTACCTAGCTTGTTACTTGATCTGGAGTTCAGATTCGTGTCTGTGGTGTGTCTTTGCACTAGAATTAATGGCGTATGGAAATAATTCTAGTTTGATACTAGAGAATTATTCGCGTGTAGCAATTATAAAAGATGGATATGAAGGTTAAAAGAAACTACAGAATTTTCGATGAAAGTTCGAAAATTTAATTAGTTTAGGTTAGAATTGTATGCTGGGCGGTAAAGTGGCTTTTATTTATAATAAATATAAAATGTGATTGAGCCATAAACAACCGAACAGAGGAGTTGAACAAGCCTTACGATGCTAATAGATATGCCTTGTGATTTCAACAGGTTTTTAACGATATCTTAATATACAGTAAAATAATACTATAAAGTTATTGGAATGAAATGTTTATAAAAATTGATTGATTTATTTATTTTAAAAAACTGGGTATACTTTATTATTTTATGTCGTTTATTTTTTGAATCACACGATCAGTTTGTTTTTCAGTTACGTAGCAATAGAATAGTTAGATAATAGGTGCAGAAAGTGTACGGCGGGTTGCGTCAGAAGTAAGAACGCAATCAGTAAGATTCAAATGTATGGACAATCTGTGAAACATTACGGATTGCGTTTTTATTTATGGTACCATCCGTTGTTAATCATGAAACCTATAAAGCATTTAAAAGATGGAAATAAACAAAAAAAAATTGAATTTGATTAAACAATAACAAAATTATAAGTCGCACAAAAGAGTTTTGCTATCTTTTTCTTTTCAAATTATGCTTAATGGAGTTTTACGCGTATTTAATTGTGGTGGTATTAATAATTGATGCTATACTCACTTGTGCTCTGTGAAAGCATTTCATATCCTCGGTATTTATATATTTGTGTCAGGTTTTAATTATTTTACTACTACTAGTACTCCTAGAAAATATTTGTTACTAATTTAATAGAAATATTTTATTAAACAATTAATAAAATATTTTTGACTTGTGTCTTTAAAACATGTACTATATAAAACATATTGTTAGGTTTTTACAACTCATTTTATCAGGTCATACACTAACAATACGTACAGTTTGTGAAACATGTCTTATTAATTATAGTAGTCACATCAAAATATTTTAAAATATGTCTATATGAAAAATTAAATTATAAAACATATAGGACCAACACCAATCTAGTTTTTATTTTGGTTGTTTAAAGCGACGGAGTAGAATGATGTTTAGTAGCCTTAAAGAGGCTACATAATTAATGTATTTTATTTTTCATATTCATTTACGTTAAGAAAAATAAAATTGTTTAGATTGTACGCATTTTTTAATATAAGGCTATTTAAACCTATGATAAAAACGATTAAATTCATCTACATGAAATATAACTATTGGTAAGTTATTTACAACGCATTTTGTGTATAATTCAAAATATTGGTGCTTTCTGAATTTTGTATATTCAGAATTGTCACAAATTATTATTAAAGCGACTTCTTATTTTATCTTAAAAAAGTGTCGGCAAACTTGCTCGCGAGACCCATGCGACTTTTAGTTCTAAAAAAGTTCAAATCTAGAACAGATAGATACGCAGCCTGCGCGTGCACATTTTTGCCGACCCCTATCTTGGTCTATTGTTTTTGTTGTTACCTGCAAAATGAAATAAATATTTTGTTGTTTATAAAACAAGTTATGCGTAACGTATTTTTGAAATGAGGGACCAGTGTTTCAAATAAAATGGAGTCGTATAAATTACAGATTTGTATTTTTAATGTTTAATATATTACAAAAATAATATACAAAAATTAGAGCTTATGCCTGTGTGCTGTTTAAATTGTCTAGTCAAATATTTTTAAAGCAGTTTTTTTCTTTTGTATTTGTCAAATTACAGGCACATTAAGCAGGACTGCCGACTGTTGTCTTTGTCATTAATCGTTGTGCCTTCAAGTATAATAAATATTTTTGTGAAAACTGTATTTTCATTTCGTTGATTAAGTGTAAAAGTTTACAGTAATTTTATATATTTTGCAATAGTTTTAGTTTAGATATTTTTCAATGCAATCGTAATTAAAGCTTTTTGATTGTTGTCCAGGTCACATATCCAAATGTTAGTATTTCATGAATAATAACGAAAAACGCGCGGCACATGCAATACCCGTAATTGAAGCACGAAATTTCACTTAAGTTACACGCACTATTATTTCACTAAAAATAATATGAAGTTGTATGAGTTCAATTATTTTGTTCATTTCCTAGACTCCTTATTTTTGTACGTGATCGAAAATTCGCAATGACAAATTTTCAAGAAAATCTGCATAGAGTTATAAATTTGTATTAAACTCAAAAGGAATTATTTTATACTTTTCAGGTCGTTTTGAAAACGTGGTATACGTTCTTTTTTATTTCAATAACTAGGTATTCATTTCGGACCTTCATTCCGAAGCCTATTTCATTGCCATCCTGTTCTGAGTTATATTTAAATATCAAGTCCCTAAATCATTGAGAAGGTTAGTTTAAAATCGATTAGAAAATTTCTAACAAACAGATAAAAAAGCGAGTTAATAAAAACGTGATAGAAATAGAGGTTAAAACATGAGAAAGTAAAAATCTTTCATACATTCACGGTCTTTATGTTTCATATAAGCGAAGATACAAGACGATAGTAACAGGATTTTATATGCATATCAATCAAATTCGATTCATCCCAATTAGTCTCCGTTATTGACCAAAATTGGGTTGTTTTATTTTACGCATCAACGTATATGATTAGAAACCGTTGCGGCATAAAATCGGCTTCATTTCAGTAATAAAATTTATACGTTATAGATTGTACCGTTGAGCTCACGTACAGGTCGATTATGCGTAATTATTTCGTGTAAAAATTAATGTAAAAAAAAGTTCATAAATTTTTATGCATCATTCTATATATGTAGATAACGATTGTTTAAATCACTTTGTAGCGGTATCCTATACACAATACATATTTTAAAGCAGCGCTTCGAAAAAATACCCATGCAACTTCGTCCGCGTGGACGATTGTAGTAGTTGTAATTAGATATGAATAATAAATGACTTAAAATTTGATAAAAACTCGTATTCATTTTTTAGAGAGGATTGTCATCTCGATGAATCTATCAATAAACAATGACACGGTTTAGATTAAAACTCAATAGCTCAAATTTGCACAGCTTGTGCAATCGTACTATGCCGCGATCCAGCTAGTTATTTATCGGAGACCTTAGGACCTAAGAATTCTGTTGAATCAGAGGATATCACGGTACACGCGAGGTGAACGGATGAAGAATAAGCAAATCCATATAGTTTAAGAAACGCCCACCCTCTTCGTTGTATTCGTCAAAGAGCATGTTAAGCATAGATGTATGAAAAAAAAGATGCATATTCACGGCGAAAAATAGCTCAAAGTGTATCTAACGTCTCCGTCTTACATTTTATGATATCATTTTGCAGCGCCAAAGAAAAATACGTGAAGAAACATTATTTATCATCTGACATTTGAACCGAAATGTCATAACATAAGCACCTCCTATCGCGTACAATTTGGAATTCAAACAATAAAAGGTTCTATTCAAACACACGATGATCAGTCCAGCCGTTTAGGGGTTCAGTGACAAACACATATAGGTACTGAAGGATTATATAGTAAAGATAATAAGAGGATATAGTTGTGACAAAAGATGTAGTGTAAAAAATAGTTTAAAAAAAAAAAGCTAAAAAACACGCTTTTAATGATAAATCGAACTAAAAAGTGAAATTAATTCTTAATATAGGAATAAAATAATTAACGAAAAATATTAATTTTATTGTGAAGAAAACGTGAGGCGCTTTGTGCCATATCTTTCCTACCATTTTTGAACTAATCGTACCAACCGAATATTTTCAAGAATTGATTTATCGAGCACCCCACGCTTTTTTCACAATACAAATGTTTTTCGTTCATTATTTATTTCTATATTAAGAATTACTTTTCACTTTTTAGCTCGATTTTATCATTAAAGCGTGTTTTTTTAGTTTTTTAAACTATATTTTATTTCCTAAATTTTTAACCTCAAAAGGATTTCAACAGTATTTAAAACCAAGAGCCTTGATTTTGGAATATCTTACGAGTGGCAATGAATTTAAATTTATATCATTCACGTCTATGTAACTTTTCCATTTGATCTAACGCATCACTATTACATGGAACTTCGCCTGTTAGCTTTGAGCAATGAAATTATTCTATTTTAATTCCATTTAGTGACCTTCCGCGACTTAAGCTACATAAGCTTGTCCGGCAGCAAACAACCGAGAACCGAGATAAATAGCTCCACAATCTACCGTCCAACCTTGCTTTGACGACCTGAAGTTGACGCAAGCGATATGACATTTTGAAACAACCTCTTGCCGTTCATCCCTCGGCACGTTTATATTGTATTATATTGGTTTGGATGAATTCTGTCTGATTGGCGCAGTGGTAGTGACCCTACCTGTCGCGCTGGGGTCGTTTCGATTCCCGCACAAGATAAACATTTATTTATTTGATTAAAAATTAATGTTTGTCTTGAGTCTGGATGTTTCTATACGTATTATACGTATATATTTACAAAAAAATAGTATGTATGTAGTATATCAACTGTCTGGTACCCATAATACAAGCCTAGTTGCTTAGTTTGGGACCAGACGGTGCTGTGTATATATGTCCGAATATATTATTATTATAATTCAAAACTGAGTGATAATTTAGCGCTCAACATAAGTTAACATTGCGCTGAAAAACTTATAATTGTGACCAAACTAGTTTTATTAAGATTTTGTACTTTCATATTTTACAAAATTTCAGAAACTCAAAATTTATTTTAAAATTTTCAGATGTAACTATTTTTTTGTGTAATTTTGAAATTTCAATTTTTTTTTCAGTATTATTAAATGTATTTCATTTTCCAAAATATGAAATTATCGTATTGCCATCGGTACTTAATAAATCTACAAAATTTAAATGAAATCTCACGGTTTAAAGTGTGTCAAAATGGGATTCAAAGGAGTCTGTTACAAACATACAGGTAAAACTAATAAAAGCTTATAGTATGTTTTAGTATATTACAATTTTCTTACTATTTAAACCATTATTATTCATTATGTAAATACAATCGGATTATTGACACTTTTTCTTTCACCATATCTCCCCTTCTTTCTTAATCTTCATCACCCACTCTTGCACCGCGCCTTCTCCAAACAAAGCCAAGAATAAGCATGACCGACAAAATTAAATAAAACAATTGACTTTTAAATGTTCTTATTATAATGAGTAATACAAATAAATATAAAAAAGTATACAGTAATCGAATTTCATATAACAATGAGTTCCATCAATTTTTTAGTCTATCAAAATTGGTTATTATCGAGTTGTATGTAGATAGAAAGTTAGACAACTGTAGTTTGTATATAGCAAAATGTTTTGCTCTATTAATAATAAAAAAAATCTCATTAAAATCAGTTTAAGTATTTTTATGCTATAAAAACACAAATGAACAGACAGATAAACAAAAAAGCAGTGGAAATCTGTTTACTGGTGTCAAATCATCTCTATGACAAATTTCATCAACATAGGATATAGCGGTTAAGCGTGAAAAACATAACAGACAGGCAGACACTTCGCATTTATAATATTAATATGGATACCTATTAGAAATTACAAAGTCGATTTTCAGAGTGAAATAAAAGTAATAAAAACCATAACACTGGATGGATAGTTTTAAAAGAAAGCTTTTTAGGGAGCTTCAATTTTTTTAATTTAATGAAATGATTTATGGTTTTCGAAATAGACACTGAAAATTGAGTAGGCTCGTGTCTTACAGTAAATTGGGCAACTTTTTAAGTATTTTACGTGGGGAAACTACGAATCGCATAACAGACGAATGAACGATCGGTATCGAGACCAAAAAAAGAGAACGGAATTCGAAAATCGAGAGGGGCCGGACCGGGTCACGACTTAGACATCGCTTTACATAAAAGGTGACTTCATCGTGCATTCACGCGACCGGAACTGATGGCGAAAACTGATTCTCTGTAATGCAAAAGATTAATTTGCGTTCTCGCAACCTCTGTATGGCGGATAAGGACGCTGGATTGCTCTCAGTAAAACAGCCAGTAATTGAGTGTAATATTGTCAATAGGGGTTACTCTTATTTATTACTCCACGAACAATGGATTCACAAAATCCGCCAATCGAAAATGCAGAATTTTAACCAATTGAAATGATCGTTAATGCCCTAATTGTTTTGTTTCCGCGCCGGCGGCCAACACCGGGCGAATCGCACGACGCATGCGCGCGTCGTAGTTTAAGTATCCCCGCCGCCGCTTTGCTTCATTGCACGGTCGTGTGCGGTGCAGCGTTCGACTTTGTAGCTCGCAACTCCGCTGACGTGCTATAGTCCTTTTCACAACTGTCTTCAATGTTTCGCACATACGTCGTGGGTCGCCACATCTGTAAATACGCTTTTACCCACAGCCTTTCTACAGACTGATTCGGTTTCGTAAAAGTGAGAATTAAGGGCTGTTTTGAGTACAACTTGGGTGTTACCTAAGGTGTATTTTCTTCTGTTTACTTTTGAGGTCGGTTGCATGAAATGCAAAAATCATTCTTAAAAGTTAAAAATAATTGGTAAATTTTTAAAATTAACTCGTTGATATTAGGATTCCCATTAGTGTTGATAAATTACTGGTCACCAGTTGGTGGCAGTTATCTTTTAGAGTAATTTTAGGTCATGAAACGAAAAAGGTAGAAATAGGAAAAAAAGAAGGTAAAGAAATAGGTAGAAAACCCATAAAATCAGAAAATGTGACGTATTTACAGGTATCGTTGCTGTGTCAGCAAGAATGAGAGAAAAGAAACACAAGGTGTCTTCAAATCCGCGGTGTCTCATTAAGGATGTCACTACACACACGTATTTCATTTTCGAAATACCGATACTTACGCTAAATCCCAATAAATAATTTACAAGGATATAATAAAATACAAACGCAAGACTGCATGTGAAGTTTATTAACATATCTGCGTATAATTATATATATATACATTCATAAATTCGAAAATAGTAACATTCTACAAATTCGTCTAATACAAACGAATCAAGGTTATTCGCGACCGACGCTACATAGGCGGATCGGGCCTCGTCGCGGCCGCGCCTTCGACCGCTTCGTGACACCCGAACGCATCCACGAACATCGGCCAATAGTGTCATCGGTTATATTGTTTATTACCGTTCCCACATAGATATCACAATGTACTTACCGTAAATAAATTATGTAATTGTCAACCGAGTCTGTATCGAAATTCAAGTATAAAAAAAAAACAATGTCAAAGAATTCACTAAGAACTCTGATCACAGGATCCACTGGTTTTGCATGGCGCCGTGATTAGGACGCGGCGCATAACAACGAGTTTTTACAGATGCCGCGTCTTACCGCGTGTGATCACCTTCACTACGTCCCTTCCGTCGGTAACCGTTTTTTTTTTCTTTTGCACATACCATCGCTGATAAGAGTACATATACATAAAATACACTTCCGTTCGTAATATTCAAGTTTCGTGTTACAATAGCTTACACTAATAGTTCTGTAACTAGCCGTCGTGGTGCTATCGGACGAGCCCTCGCGTTTCGCGCTAATCGGCGTCCCCGTTGGCCAACGGTTCCTCCTCCTCGTTATAGTCCAGGGACAAGACGGAGGCCCGGCGCCGTTTGCCGCGCGGCGTGTCGCTGCAGTCGCTACGGGGCGAATACGGCCGCTTTTCGGGAGACGACCGCGTGCCGTTAACGGGAGCCCGTGCGGCCCTCAACTCCTGTTGCAGTAGTAGCACCGTGCTCTGCATACCTTCGACATCCTCGTCGAGTTCTTGAAGGAATTCGTCCAGCTCTGTCAAGTGTATGGACAAGGGACAGTGTTATTTTGTGAACATGAAAACAAGCAGGAATATTGTCAGCCTTTGTGGTGCATAAAATAGGACTCGTTTGTAATAGGCCCCTTCATTATATTTTTTTTTTCAAATGCATCCCAAAATATTTAATATTTTACAGTAATATAATATGCATCAATCCTAGGAAATGAATTATTAAATGTAAATATGAAAATAGATCATATTTTTCATCTTCAATTTACAAATTTAAATATTTTTGCCATTAGTTTCTTTTTCTTAATTATTAATCATAAAAAGGATCAAATTCAGAATTACTTTTCCAGCAAAGAATGAATGAGTTTCATATTTATACCTAAAATCCTATAACTTTAAAATATAATGCTCGACTTCAAAAAAACTAAGGGAAATTTAAATTAACCAGCTTAAATAAATAGCTGTACAATTTGATGAATACATTCTATTTCAATAAGTGGATAAAAAGATTATTCTTTTCCTCCATTTCTTCAATAAATCAAAATGAGGTACAAGTTTGAACTAAACACCTCATTACATCCAAAGATATTACCTGACTGTGACTTTTTAACTTCTTCACTGAAGCTTTTCTGTAATGCTAAATCTCCCTCTAGTTTCGCTATCCTACCACTAGATGTCATGCGCCCAAGATCCTCATTCTCCTGATGCAGCAGTCGGCATTTAGCCATCAGCTTCTTTCCAGTATTCGAGTCGGGGGTAAACTTCCATGCAGATAGTTCATTTTGTGTTTCTTCTAATTTAGCCTTAGTTGATACCAGTTCTTGTTTTAATCTGATTATCAAAAGGTTGACCGCGGGGTCTAATAAAGTTGGTCGGCCGTTTAGACTTGCATTTGTTGATTTTAATTCTGTTATTTGGCTCTGGAATGAAAAAATTATAAACATTCTGATTAAAATAAGGTCATGATGAAAATAAGATTTGTTATTTGAGTTGAGCATTTGTTATGCCTTTGACCTTGTTAACAGTTTTGGTTATATTAATCTTTTAAAATCTATGAAATTTAAAAGAACGTTTTTACTGTATAAATGCATTTTTGGAATGGTTATATTACAATAATATCATATTGTGATATTAAAGCTGACTTGAAATTTAAGTCTGACTTGGCAATTCATCAATAAAAAATTTGTATCCTCATATGTAAATTATTTAAGGTATCCATTTTTGAGTACTACAGCTGAGAACGACAACACGGAACATAATACGAAGCTGTCTTGCACGCAGAATACGAAAAAACAAGCTCGCTACGCCAACAACGGGTGATCTACCACAAGCCAGGCTGAGCCGTCATCAAAGACCCTTCTTGTTCGTTGGCTAAGATTACTTTGGACCGCTCGGTATGACTATAGGCAGCGTCATAAGCGATACGTGGCGTTATTTACATGCTTAACAACGAGGGCCGTCCATCTGGAAGTGGCTGCGTCTATCTCTGGAGCCTTAGCCATATGTGCACTATGAAGAATGATAGCCAAGAGGGGATGTCCTACCAAGATCTTTAGTGATAATGTAACCAATTTTCATGGAGCCGATCATCAATTACAACAAAAAGCCATGTATATTGTCAAAAAAGAGGTTATGAACTTTTGTTCATAACCTCTTTTGATGCTTTTGCATCAAATGAAAGTTCATACCGCGGGAGCACCATTTATGGGTGGTGCTTGGGAAAAAATTGTTCAGTTATTGAAACGAGCCCTCAATATCATGCTTCACGAGAAATACCCTTCAGAGGAAGTATTGATAACGCTCCTGGCCGAAATCGAAAATTCTGTGAACAGCAAGTCTCTCACTCATGTCTTGAGTTCTCCGAAAGATTCAGAAGCCATCACACCCAATCACTTTCTACTCGTCGGTTCATCACGCATACAAACAATACGAACATTCGACGACACCAACGTCGAATACGCAAAGGACGATGGCGGCACTCCTAGCGGTTGGCTGACATCTTTTGGAGATGATGGGTACGAGAATACCTACTAACACTACAACATCGATGGGAGGTGAAAGGTCAAGCCGCCGTTCATAACATCGGTGATATGGTACTAATAGTCGACGAAAATCTCCCTCGCAACACTTGGCCACGAGGAAGGGTAATATCGAAGTACCTAATTGTACAAGATGGATTAACAAGAGTCGTGGATGACCAGACGCAAGGAAGAGCGCTTCGCCAATCTGTAAAGAAGATCGTCGCTCCCCCCAAATAAGAAGCAGAAAATTGCATGGCTGGAAAATGTTGGCGACGAAAATTAAAAAAAAACCTGGAATAGCATGCACAATATAAAAATGTATTATGAAAATAAAGTAGAAAGTCGGACCCAGGCAGACAAGGAGACGCAAGACGAGCATATCAAATGAGCAAATGCCGCCCACTAATGGGAGCGCTCCATTTTCCGCGACCGGAATCTCTACTACTTTTCAATATTAGGCGTATATTTCATGTTTTTATTACTCGATTTTCAAGACATTACGTTTCATTTTATATATTTTATTTATAAATAAATCCATGTTTATATGTAATACTATAAGTTTCGATATATTTCTAATTTGTAATAATGTTTTCGATATTTTGTAATAATATCATATTTGTAATTTGATGAATAAAATAACGATTATTTGTAGTTTTACTCCCTGGGAATTTGGAGAAGGTAACGCAATATTTGCTGCGCTGTGATTGGCCCATAAAGACGGGCACGCGATTGGTCAATAAATAATTAAGATACCTTCCATTGATACAGGTTAAAACAAAGATGTTTTACATGTATAAAATTATAGTGGGAAGGCTCCTAGCTAAAAATTAATTCCCATCTGAGCCAGCAGTATGACGGGTTACCTTCAGAAAAAACCATCCAGGGAGGAAAATTCCTACTACTATCAAGATCAGCATTTCTCTGCCCTGTTCAGGTTCGGCGGTTCACGTCCAGCAACACAGTCCACTAGCGGCTCTCCACCCTGGCATGGTTCCCCACAATACGATCCCAGCTAAAATTCTAAATTTGCCATTTTATGAATTTATACCATGTCTAAATATGTAAAAATACACGAGACGAACTGTTCAGCTATTAAGTTGTTTCATGTTATTCCTAAATGTTGTACTAATTTTATTAATTATTGAATATTTTGTACCTATCTATGAGCTAAAAAGAACAATCTTTGAGTTTTATGTTGAAAAGAATTCATTAATGATGCAATTCAGTGTAAAACCATTACCTACAAAGTATAGATAATTTTGACTTGATCTGATTGGTGTTGAATAGAAAACTCATGTACATAAATATTCATTAAAATCGAAGTTAAAAAGATCTATCACTTTTAAGAAAAGAAATAATATACAAGAAATTTATATCAAGCTTTTATCAAAGGTAATGAAAAAAGTGATAAGAGAAAATAAGGAACTGACAGCTACAGTAACGAATGTACCGACAGATGTCACTTTTCAATTTAAATTGATGTATGTGAAAAAGATACTAAAAAAATCTTTAGACACATATATGAATTTCTCACCACAAGAATTTCTACATCTAAAAGTAAATGGATTTTGTACATTCAAGCACAATAAAAAGTTAATTGAAGTTTGTTATTGAAAGATTTTTTTAAATTGTTTAAAAGTCAAAATGAATGACATCTTACCGCGTAATCTTGAACTTCCTGTTCCTTCCCGGCAAGCCGTCTCACAAGCACTTTTTCTCTGTGCTGTGACTCGGCATATTGCTGTCGTATCCTATCTTCTACTTCTTTTGCCTTTTGCAATCTACCTGCAATATAATTATCATTTGTATTCTTCAATATTATACTAATGCGACATCATAAAAAGTTTAATATTGGAAAATTACATATATAATTATAATTCCATTAATGCATAACTAAGATTTTATTATAGCATCTTTTTTCACATGAAATCGACAACACCTTAACTAAAACAAATGCTTCCGAGTATAACAAATATGGTATAAAATATTATAATTTTATATTACAATTTATGCAAAAAATTTTACTATGATTTTGAAATGTGAATGAACTTACAACTTAATAATAAAACATTCTTGATTTTTTATAATAATAAAATCTAAAACAGCTTACAATCTGACCAAAGACTCGCGACAATGCATTTTTGAATGGCCTATTGTTAAGCTGTCTTAGACAGGCTTTCAGCCGTTTTTATTAAACTAAGAAAGCTATTTCATTGGACAATATAATACATAACTTTGAAGGAAGTGCAGTCAAGAAGGTTCAATCACAGACAAATTACATTTATTTTTCAACTCTAACAAATTTAATGACTTTAAAGAACTAGTTTCTCATACTTGGTTAAATGTAATCATATTTATAATTTACATCTAAAGCAAATGATAGTCAAATTTACATTCTCTTAACTATGAGGGTATTTGCAATGATTTCATCATTTTTTACTATCAACGTACGTATATTACAAAGTTTAATTTGTTTATAATATATGTTATGAGTTAATATTAAAAATATTATGAATATATTGTTAGTAATATATACAATGATAGAAACAACAATAACTCTTGCCACATAAATTATTGCTTAATATTTTCACAAGTGCTAATGTACAATTTTCTGTTTTTGAGATCTACAAACTATAAGTATTAGATAAATTGTTTCTTATAAATAAATACAAAGAAATTTTTCAAATAAAATTATTATAAGCATATTAATGTGATTGAATTTGACAGCTTACATTTAGTTGGTTAATGTACGTAAATTTAGTCCTATCAAGATAACAATTTTTAAATATTTATAAAAGCATGTATATATGACCATTTAGTGAAATTGTATAGATTAAAATTAAATGTCTATAAAATTACTTAACCATTTTCAAATAAAAGCAGTACTCAATAAATTCAATTTTTATATGTTTTATATAGACAATGATTACCAATCATATTATCAATAATATATTTCCAATGCTAATGTGGATATGTAGACAACAGTGAAATTTTCTTTTATTTTATAATAAAGAAAATTATTGAGTGTTTAATTCCATATAAAAACAGTTATTAATAAATTTCCTATTTCTCAGAAGAAAGTAAAAGAAATATCATGTGACTTACAAATGTTTACGATAGAACTTATTTTTTTAATAATCAATGTGGAACACCACTCCAGTAATAGGGAAATAAAAATATGAAAACAAACATTAAAATTTGAAGTATCTATTTATTGGTTGAATGTCCATTTCAAAAATTTCTGAGCTTTTTGTACAGTCCATAATTATTATTACAAATTAATTAAGACAATTTTAAAGTTATTATTATTCAGAGTACGTAATTGAATTTATTTACTTCATCCAATGTTAGTTCAGAAGGGAAAGAAGTCATTTTAACCATATCTTCCATTTATTGAGTACTTTATTGATCTTAATGAACAGGAATACAGAGTACCTATACTTAATTTTAGTTGCACACTTTGAGTCACTTTTGTTGTGTATGGCGTCAAAGAACACCTTTTTTGTCCTTAATTAATGAGGCTGTTTTATTATCTGAAAATGTACATTTCATACAAATTATAATACACTATTCTTTCGTTATAAAGATCTTTATTATTAGTTAGTGACATATAGTTCATAAACTTAAATTGGAGACCTTTCCGTTATTAATACTTTTCCTTAAATATTTAAGCCACCTTAATTATATCAGACAAATTATTTCAATTCTTCTTTATAATAAATACATATTAAATAACTAGCTCAATCGGAATCAACAAACATAATAGTTTACACATTTTATGCGGCAACTTAGCTCACATTTGCATTAGTAGGCATACAAAATTTAAATAATTTTGTTGTTTAAATTTCGTATTCCAAACAACAAAGTTATTTTTGTATTTACATAAAGTTGTGTAGTTAATGTAGCAGTGTGTAAATAATTTTAAAAATGTGTAAACTATATTTTTTACTTTCTTTATCCAGGCACCAGTTAAAAACTACTAAATGCAGTGGGTATTGGACTTTGACCATTCAATGAGGAATCGTCTGTAGATAGTTTCAGTTTTTTAATTTACCGCTAGTTCTAAAGGGGCCATCCATAAATTATAAGGTTTTTTATACCCCCACCCCCCCCTGTTGCAGGTGGTCACATGTAAATGAAAACAGCAGCTTTCTCAATTTTTTTTTGTTCAAAATACTTTAAATATTGAACAAAACAAAAGACAAACCTTTTTTCGTTTTTGTATTTCGGATTTGACGTCACAAAGCTTTTGACCTGCCCCTTGTTGTGCATTGTCACATTTTGTTGACCGCCCACCCCACCCCCAACATGTGGCATAATCTATGGATGGCCCCGAATAAATACCAATAACTATTATGAAGTAAATAACAACAGAGATTAATTATTTTGAAGAAGCATGTAAATATGCTGAAAAAATGTGTATTTTAGCAACAAAACTAATAAGATTATATCCATTTATAGAATTAACATATCAGCATTTTTAAAATGTTCTAAAACTGTTTTTTACATAGTTTAAGTTTCAATATAAAAAGTGTTAAATTTAAAATATGTGCTAAAATATCAGAAAACATTCAATAAGACAGCCTCTCCGTTATTTCTGCCATTTGCTATGATAATTTCAATTCAATTGAATATCAAAATATAATCAATTTTCCATTTCAAGCAAAACATAATTCTACCACATATTTATTATAGAGAGAATGCCTAAAATCAGAATTCATAAAATTGACTCCGCTTCAGTGCAAAAAGACTATCTTGATTTTTTAATGTTGTACAAGCATAAAAAAAAATGTGACCTTTATAATGTGGAAAACAAGTACAATAATTGTATTGAGACAATTTTTTATTCAAATAATAATAATGAGTTAATTCAAATAACAATAATGAATAATAATAGTGAGAGTATAAAAATCTAGAAAAAAAAATCAGATTATTGAAGTCTTGGTCTTGCATCTTGCTCATCCAAGATAATACAAAACACACATCAATACTGCTAATAAGCTTTCTATATTTCCAGTAGCAACATCACTTCTTTTCTTAATACAATGAGAAAAACCAGACAACAGTAACTGTAATGTGCTACGAATCCAGCATGTGTGCAATTAACAAAGTATAAACTACATTGTTTTTATGGAACAAATTGAGTGACAATACACACTTCGAAAATTGCATATTCATTAAAAAAAACCTAAGTTTTAAATGTAAAATAAAATCTATAACAAAAATGTGTGATATTGTCGCTATTTCATATTTCACATATTTTTAATATCACATAATGAATAATTCATACCTGAAAAAAAATTAATATTATACTCAAAATATTGTAAATACCTAATATAGATTTAAGTATTTATGATAGATTGCTTTCACACAAAAGCCAGGGTAATTTTCTATGAAAATTGCACATTCTCCATTAGTAGCATATGAGTAAATGCTTAAATACATTTATTTTTATTTATCACTTTTCACAGCAATTCAAATTATATCAAAGAGGTATTCTTTGTAATTTGAAGTCAGATGAAATGGATATCTGGTTATGATGACCTTTTGATTGATGCTACTGGTAAATAATGGATGTGGTAAAAGTTAAGTGCTATGTGGTAAGCTATTATGATAAAAATATAAATAATCATTATTCATTTGAATGTCCCATTCTCTCCTATCATTATTCGGTGATTATTTAGAAAAACTCATAGAATGCTTAAAATAAGTAGGTTAAATAAATTCTTAGATACTTTGAAAAAAATGTGGATGTGCATGACCTAATTAGTTTTTCAACACAACCTTAAGTGGGGTAATGTGTAGGGTATAAGAATATAATTGATGACAGAAATGATTAATTTATACCAATGTATACCTTGAAAATATAGTTTATTGTTAAATTTTTGTACAGTTGTATATCTAACAATATAAAAAATATATTCTTAGCTTATAAGTACAATCACACTAATATGTTTCTCTAATATTTATCAATATTTTCCTTAAACATAATGTTACAATTTTCCTTTTGGATTTAAATCAGTACTAATTCCAACTTTGAAGTTTTAAACTGCTTTTTAAAATGTTATTCTTTTCACACAATGTTGTTATTTCGTAATATCATGTTTTTGTATATTTCAAACATATTTAATAAGTTTTAAAGTTTCTCTAATAATGAAATGGGAAATTGGTTATTTGCTTCTCTGAGTAGATACCGAAGTTAAGTTAAGGCCTTTTTTCATTGCCGTAACATACACACATGCCTGCATGTTTGGGCTATGTCTCTTTATATTTTTATTATACTGTTATATTAAATTATATTGTTATACTATGTACACTGTTAAAACCATATAATTATCTATCTATGTTTATAACTTTGTCAGTTTATAATTATCCACATCCATTTATATGAGGATTACATTATACATCCCATATTTAGTAACAGCATATATTATGTGAACATAATTTACTATAGAATAGAAAGAAAATTTTTATTTCATAAACAGAAAACAAATTAAACACACGAGTGAATAAAATTATTAAAAATGAATAAACTGGTCATGATGATGATCAAATAATTTAATAAATATTACTATGAATAAATTAATCATACTGTTTAAAAGATAATTATAAGGTTTTATGATTTTGTAATATAATCTAATGCAAAGGTTTTGGCATTTGTGAATGTGGACTGCAGTGACTGTCTGAGGGCTGCTGGTATTCATTAAATAATTTCATTAATTTAATGAATACCAAAAAAAATTAGATCACACTGTAATCTACTTTTTTAACAAGATTTTCAATTAGTTAATAGTTATTATTTTGATAAAATTACATTTTTTTTTTAATTATAAAAATTACAAGGAACATTCATTTCATGTACCAAAATAATGTATATGACAAATAAATTAGTGAACATAGAAATTATTAAACTCAAAGATATATAATTATTTTCATAGATTATATATATATAGAATTCAAAATATAGATAAAGCAACTTATAGGTAATGTGTATAATGAAAAGCTGTCAAAGATTTAATATCCATTTTGAAAAACATAAGACAAGCTTAATAGTTTCAGATATTTTATCTCTCACATAAAGTACTGTGTTCACTTTTGGATTTTTCTCTAAAGTTTACAATGACATGTGTCACTAATTTATCAAAAGTCTGATAAAATCAACACTGTTCTTAAAATTATACTGAAATATTGTTGTTAGGTGTTCTATCAACAAAAAAATTTTGGAATCACCAATGTAAAATGAGTGTTTCTGTACATGTGTTGTTCAGTGGGACCGGCTTACACACATATAAATGATTTTCTCAAAATGTGAAATTGATTAATTTGAGGTCAAATATCTGCCATAGATAAAGAAATGCTACAGCGGAATAAGAGCTGCTTGATAATCGTCCGTCATAGACATTCAAGCATCTCGGGGCATTACAAGGACAAAATTAATAAGTATCTGTTTTATTTTGCCTCGTGTAACAAATTTTCAGAGAATCAACAGAAAACCATGCAAAGTGAAATAATTGCTTGATGCTTTTATCATAAAAAAAATTATTTAAATTAACGAATTAATCCTTTTGTTATTGGGAACAACAAAAATATTAGATTGGGAGAAAAACTTTTTTCATGTTTTATAAGTAGAAAGTTGCAGTAAAATCTCTTTGGTAGTGCTGTTTATACCTGGCTAGTTTTGATAACATTATATAGATGACATTAAAAAAAAACAAAAATAAAAAGTAAAAATGGTGCCCTGCCATTTTCTTATTGTTTATCCAACCACATGAGCAACCAAACATAGAAAATCGATAAATTTTGTAGTTTTATTACAGAAAAAGGAAAAATGTGACACAAGCTCGAAAAGCCAGAAAAAATATTGAGATGTTTATGGACTTAATGCAGTATCTATAAGAATAGCACAAAACTGGTTCAAGCATTTTCAGTCTAGTAATTTTGACGTCAAAGATGAACCTCAATCTGGTCGACCTGTTATAGATAATCGATGCCATTTTGGAAAAAGTAGAGCAAGATCAGCATATGAGTTCTTACAACATAGCTGTAAAGTTGGGAATTGACCACAAAACAGTTCTGACCCATTTGGAAAAAGCTGAATATACAAAAAAGCTTTTTGGGTCTCACACGAGCTCACTGAAAAATATCTAATAATTTGTGTACTTATTTACAATTCTCCATTGAAATGTAATGAAACAGAACCATTTTTAAAAAAAATAATTAGTGGTGTTGAAACATGGATTACCTAGGACAAGAACATGCAAAAAAGATCATGGTCAAAAGGCAAACAAGCTCCACTGACTATAGTGAAACCCAAATCAACTCACAATAAGTTGATGCTATGCCATTCCAACCCCATCTGAGCAACCCCGCTGAGCAAAACCATCAATTTAGTTATCTACTGCCAACAACTGATGAGATTCAAGCAAAACATAGAGAAAAATGGTAGGTATTGGATCAACAGAAAGGGTGTGGGTTTTTCACCATAATAATGCCACACTACACACATTTTTAACTATTCAGCAAATACTGAAAAATTTTGGTTGGGTAGTATTAATGGATTCATCATATAGACCTGAACTTATATCCATATACATAAATGGCATATATTTATTGCATATATTATTACATTTCATCAATATATAATATTTTATTACATATTGATGAAATGTAATAAAAATATGATGATAAATTATCAAGAATTTGTATATGAAAAACAAAAAACTTTTATCCCAACCTAATATTACCTGCAACAATATACTTCATTTCCAGTTCAAAAGTGTAATCATGGGTAATTTTGAAATAATTAATGTTATCTAATCCAATATGAAAATGTGCTATCAGCACATATACATAAAAAATTATGCAAATCTCGTAAGACTGTCATAGTGAAGAATGTTTGACATATATTTAAACAAACAATCATAATGACTGCCAAAATTGTAGTACAAAACTTGTTTCATTGGGGAAGTCATAATTCATAACTCTCTTTTGTTCTAATTGTTAGTACAACAATGTTTTAGTACTATTATTTTTAATTTAAACAAAAATAAAAGAATTAGAAAGAGTGGATTCATAGTCCACATATGTCTTTGATATTGATTGTCATTCAAGGGTGGATCCAGTTTTCGAGTTAGGGAGTCACATGTAAGAGGTTGTCAGGACTGGCTGTAGTTTGATTACAGTATAGAATGAAAAGATCAGCCCAGAAAGGAGTCGTGACCCCATAACGCACCCCCCCCCCCCGCGTTGCTGTTGTATTTTGATCATGTCAAAGTTGAAAATACAAAACATCTTTGATTTCAAACCAAAAACAATGCCATTGATAAGGTCTTAAAAAATTGAATGAGTTCACTTGGGACAGTAAGTCTAGTTCATTTTTTTTGTCTTTCATAAATATTTAAGATATATTTATTATTATCTAATATTTGTGAAAAGTTAGTTTTACATAAAGAGAAAATTAATTTATGATACTAAAAGAAATAGACACATACACAATGCAGCATTTTTCACTATTCTGTAACTTTTAGAATTGTTTTCAACAATATGATCTTAGCATTAGTAAATTATTGTCATAGTAATAGTCAAAAATGTTTACTAATTTTTTAGGTAAAACAAAATTCCTTTTGTAGATTTTAAATGAAAAAAATATATATCTAAGATTATGCATGAAAAATGATATAAGTAAATCCAGAAAAATATAATGAGCTGTTCGTTCAAAATATTTATGTACATAACGGACATAAAAAAAACCTGGCCGAGCATTGTTAAGCAACAACCAAAGAATTGTATGATGACAGACTACTTAAACTGTTTACTGAAATGGAGTTCGAGGAAGATCATAACAAACTATCTGACACAATGTAAACATGACTTGAAATTTCTGGCATAATGACAGACAGTGAATTTAATTTGGGGACATCAATTGTTGCTTAGCAATACTCTATCTGCCTAATTTGTACACACACACGATACACATAGTGTTATTAAAAAAATGATTGATTGATATCCGAGTAAACGATAAAAATCATAAAAAAAGCATGGAGTACCCAAAATTATTTTCAAATTTTTAAAACATGTTAAAAAGAACTGCTTCAATTAACTTATTAGTTTAGAATAAACAAAATGAATGATATTTGTATACTTAAATCATTTAAAGTTTAACTGTACAAATATATGAGATTTCTTTTAAGACTTCTGTGATTGTCTTCCATTTTGATATTAGAAAATATCTGATATAACTATCATTAGTTTTTGGTGACTGATTAAATTACTATGTTGTTTTATTATTCCTGTATAGTAAGTCCTATCAAAAATACAAAGATAAGTCATAAAAATAATAAAATAATTACATTCAGCACACATATAATAAAAAATAGACATAAAATCAGATAACAATATTATTTTTAACAGAGTAACTTAATATTCAATAAAATAAAATAAATATTTACGTTTTACATGTTGACTAAATCAGCCTGGCTCAAGTTTCAGGTGAGCCCATCCACCAACATAACGTAGGCAATATTGTAAGGCACTGGCACTGACACTGAGGGCTTGGATATTTTCACTAAGCTGTTGAAGGCACGTCGCGTCAGTAACACTTCCACTGATCACTCCACTGACATGGGTACACATCGAACTCTTTTCACCGCGCTCACGCAAACTCTGGCAGCTGGGCACCTCAACCCACATGGTTTACAATTTAATTATAACAAAATCACAGTAACATCTCCAACTAAACTTTTATGGCAAATGCTTTATGACACTAAACTTTTTTAGTTAAAGTATTGTCGATAAGTATATAATGTAACAATGTTTTCACAGAAACAAAACGATGTTCCACGGCCGAACGGACATCGGCCGAAGGCACTATAAGCCGACGTAACTGACGTAAATACCTTCCAACTGTTTGTTCAAAGTTTCGAGATGGTCAATGTACACAGCCTGACTCTTCCAAGCGGTGCGAAGTTCTTCGGCAGAGGAAGACTCGAGCTGCTGGGCGTTAAGTACCACGCGGGACATGCACTGCCCGTTGCCGGCGTTGGCGGTCACAGCACCCGGGGACGTCTTCTCGCCCTGCCGCTCCGTCTCCTCGGACATTGCACGCTTTCAAACACTTTAAGAGGCCTCTCGACTGCAATCAATAAGACGACGTTAATTCACTGTATTCTTCTAAGCGTCACTCTCCGCTGAATCATTCCCATGAAAAGCCTAGATACTCAACAAAATCAATAATCGAGTATAATTGCTAGATACAGAGTACTTACAATTTGTATAGCTATAATAACACTTGCAGAATTAATAAACAAAATACAGATTAAAAACTAATGTTTGAATACTAAAAGCAAATAGAATGCAACAAAATCTAATATAAGGACATTGAACTATATATCAACGACGCCATTTTATTCACTGATGACGACTGACGTAAACCGAAACGATAATGGCATTATTATACTTTAAAATTATAAGACACTTGGATACCATTATGTAATAATATTAAATTTTCAATACTGATGTAAGTTGATAATATACATGACTCGTATATAGCCTTTTAATTTAGTTCAGATTTAAGTCTAATGTCGGACTCGCAGGTGCCTTCAATAATTTATGTTGAAACATAAAATTGTATTATTATTCAAAAGACATTTAACCGTGTTTAGTATATCAATGCTAATTAAAATTGAACATTACGTTTCGATATCTAATAGGAATTGCTATCAAAAATTTTGTGTATCAAATTTCAATACGTTTAAATTATAATATGAGAAAATAATAAAGAACCGATAAACATGTGAATATCATAATCCGGATATGTGACTGGAAAATGTTTACAAATATTTAGTAGATATAATCCTCAGTAGAACCTATGTATTAAACAATAATTTGAAAGTTTATAAGGAATATACTAAATGTCTTGTATTGGCTGTTTGAAAATTTATCCACTTTTGAATTGTCACATATAGTTTTCATCATTTACAACACTTTTTGTTTTGGCACCACATGGCGCATTTGTTATAATTAAATAGCAAAGGAATAAATAAATAAATGGTTTAGGAATAAATAAATGAATCCCGCATGTAAATTAGAATCCGTGGCCACTGTACTTGGTATAAATACGAATATAATTCCTTTTTCTATCTAATTTGATGTTACTCGATTTATGTGAGAACGTGTTCTAATTGTTGTCTTCCAACTGCCAGGCATTTTTCAACTCTTGCAATTACAACTAGATACGGAGATTATAAAATATTAGAGCTTGTAGTACGCAATTTGTGTAAAGCTTCTTACAAATACAAAACTTTTGACATAACCCCCCAAAAATAAATATAATAGCGTCAGGTAACCTAGCTGGCCATTTATGTCGACATTGTTTTCCTCTGTTTACTGTACACTAAATTCTGCATGCCGTAGGTTACTAACAATGGTACAAGAATGAGAAGGAGCATTATCTTTTTGAAACCAAGCATTCTGTATCCTTTGTTTAAGTAGCAAATTATCAATTAGGTATATTGGCAATTAAGATTGTTAATAATTCTTCGAAAGCCTGGTCATTTAATCTAAGGGGAAGGAAAAAAGTTCCAATAATTTGTTTATTGTAAATATCCATCCACATATTTATGACCACCAATTTTGATGATCAGTTTTTCGCATCAGAAGAGTGAAAATTTATTGAGTTACAGATACTATCTCTTGTAAATGCCTCTCGTCACTCTTATTGACCATTTTAAAAAATCCAGGTGTTATGGTATTCATCGTCAAAAGTCAGTGACAATATTCAACTCGTCCTTCGTAATCTGAAGAACTTAGGCTATAGGCTATGAACTTTGCATGCGTGGAATGCGTGGAAAAGGTGTCGTTTTTGTTGGAAATACTATGAGCTATTGAATTATTCAAATCGGCATCCCGCTTCTAAAATACTTTTAGCATTCTTATCTAAAAGTCTAGAACATTTTCCTTGACCATGAATTAAATGAAAGAGACTCGCACAAGTAGATTGTTGTTAAACACTTCTAGTGTCTTTCAGCTTTTGTAAATCATCAGTGATAGTGTTATAGCGAACTGAAATTTGGCGATTCGTATATTTTTGAGGATATAAACGCAACGCTTGGGTTGGGTTACCGTACTTTTCTCCATAAATAGTTTGCTAGTCAGATAAATAAAATGGAATCAAATAATCTCTATTCCTAAACAAAATCCACACTTCCTTAAAAAGGAAGAGTAGTAAATAAATAATAGCATGCAACGATTAGATTATTTATTACGAACGAATGACCGTTGACCTTTGTTCCAACAATCTCATTTGAAAATTTGTGTCTAACTAAATGAATAAAAAAAAAAAAATATTTAAACAGTTAGTTGGGTGGTGGAGGCCAAGAAGAATAAATAACAGAAGACGACGTACATGCCATTTTTGCGTCTTCAAAAAGATATAAAGATCTGCCGCACTTAGAGACGTTACTTAAATTTTTATCCTCCTTTAGTGCTCACTTTGCAAAGGTTTTACGAATTGTCACTCCCAGAGTCAGTTAAGTGTTCCATAACACCACAATTAACTTTAAATAGACAATATTCGTCATTTAACTTGACTAATGTTCCTTTATTATCTTTGATTAGACAGTTAATGTCAAAAATTTGTTACAGTTGACTTAAATTATTATAATTACCCCTAATTGTCGATCGAAATGCCTCTTGATTCTGTTGAAAATTTTTTAGAATCATATAGATTTTAATGAGTATACAAGGTGAGTAATGTTGCGACCTGGATTTCGAATATCGATAGATAGAAAAAATGTACGAACAATTTCTATCAAACATTTTACTAAAAAAAAATTGTCTGCAAAAGTTGTATTCTCGGAAACAGTAAAAAAAATTTCGTGCACTTTTATTTGTCTATTAAAATTCCTGGAAACACTAGCAAATGCTGCTAACTTTACTCGTGATTTAATATTACGTCTCAATATGTTCATCATAAATAAGAAAACAATATTTTATTTGATGTATAACATTACATAACTCAACTTATAAAAGTAAATTCTTAATAATGTATTTTTTGCACACAAATAAATTTATTTATCAAATTGTTAATAAATATCTATAGATTTGTAAAATATGCTTATATTCTTGTCAAATATGAGGAATATGTAAACCAATTGAATAGAATTGCTTCGATTGATTGATTGTTTCCAACGATGATCATAGTTAAGTAGTTGTTAGGTAACTAAATAACCGTTAAATAGCGACTCTAGGATTCATCGAGATTTAATACTTGCAAAGGGGGCGCTGCCTAATCTAAGACGCCATATATGTCAACACGTTCGCAGTGTCCCTCTTTAATAATACCTCAAGAGCAATCTCTCAAGAGAATCTCCAGGGCCGAATCTACCACCAAACAAAAACACCTGAAATACAGCATTCTGAGAGATACATACTTTTTTATACCGATAACTTTCGAAACAGCTGGCCCATGGGGCAGTGAGGTAAAGTCCTTCATAAGGGAGTTCAGGAGGAGAATCAGAGACAAAGGGAGCGACCCCCGCTCTTGGTCTTATCTGTTCCAAACCCTATTTGTCCCCATGCAACCTGAAAATGTTGCTAGTGTAATCCACTTTTCGGTTCGGGCCAGACCAGAGCGGCAATTTTGTAACGTAGTCAGTCATTTTTAGGTCATTACTTACTTAATTTTTAAAAATTGTTGTTATCTTCTCTCATATATTCTTTGTGGCGGCGGCGCAACGATCTTAACAAAAGAAACTTTCTTTGAGCGCGCGCTGCTTTGGTTTAAAATGATGACTCTCCATTTATAAGGGCATCGTGTATTTATAAGGAAGTAGACTTGTAGATAGAATTTAAGGGTCAATTTAGATTGTGATTTTACTTTATTTCTAACTGTTTTTAAATTTATATTTGGCCATTGACCTAGATAACAAAATCATCTGAGATTGCAGGAGGCTGTGTATTAATATTGTAAATTGGGCAGTTTAGGACGAGTTATTATGGTTTCATTACAATTAATTAGCTTACAATTATTTATTGATGGGGCTTAGTTGACTGTTGCTTAACACATGGATATTGAAAAAAGGAATGATAAATAAGTTTTTACCTTTAGCTTAGTGTTGACTTTTTTCGAAAATTATGCGTATGCGCCATGTGGTGGCTAGAAGAAAAGTGTTGTATTTGATGAGAACTATCTGTAACAATTCAAAAGTGGACGAATTTTCAATCACCCAATATATAAATGTTGGATCATGGGGTTCGTCGATGATTTTGAAATATGCGGTATTGGTAACATCCCCCAGTGGAACGTCCGCATTGCTGCACCCACCATTGTTCATGATGCGTACTTGATGTTCTTGGATGCGTCTGGTCGCCTCGAGCGCTCGCAATGAACTGGCCTTACTGTTTTTTTATTTATTTGTGTTGTTGTTATTAATCATTACATAATGTGCTATATGCTTGGATGCAGTAGCGAAAGTTTGATTCGTAAATCATGAACAATAATGGCTTAATTTGTGAACACTTTGACATGATAACGTCTTATAAATCGATGAACACCGATTGCACTCACGAAAAAGTATGACTCATTGTCGCGTTCCGCCTGAGCCGAGCGTGCGAGCAAGAGCGCAGAACGAGCGATCTCTCTTCCACTCTATCGGCCGATGCGTTCGAGTTGAAGAGAGACAGAGAGACAACCTACGCGTGAACTGTTTTCTCAACTGTTTATAAAGTGAAGTGAAAAGTTAATGTTGTTTCCATTGTTTATTACAACAACAATTGCGGCAAGTGATATTAATTCAATTCAATTCATAAAAGTATGCAATTTTTCATTAATGTTTTCTTATGATATTATCACGTAAAATTATCGCTCGTAAACCGACTTTACAGACAACCAAATTTTTTGTTAACTATTATCCAAAAGGGCCATGTAGCATATTTCTTTCTAATAATAAATGAAAATTCGGGCGATGTGCTGCGTCCTTTTATAGGATGACACAAACAACGTTCCGACGTTCTCGGCCGTAAACGGATGAATTCCGTAAATGACGGTCGGAAGCGGTCAGCTTCACCGAAGACATCCGATTGGACGCCCGCCGGGTGAGCCGCTCGCTCAAGTCAAACAACCATTAGAAGCGCTCGGCTCCACGAAGACATCCGAAGGCACTCGAATGTTTTCGGCCCCTGGCTAACAGGCTGAGACGTGACACATTTTACGAATAACTGTTAGCTAGGTTTAGAGAGGGAAATTAGAAATCAAAGTACGGAACAAAAAAACATGGATGCAATTTAAAACCGGCCGCACGGCGACATTAAAAACAAAAGACTCATATTCTAGTGATTTCCCAACTAATAGTTAATATATATATATATATATATGGAATCGATAATCGATATTCATAATTTCCTTCTTTTTTAGAACAACTGTGGCCAAAGAAACTATAGTGATCTAAGCAGCCGTTTCTGAGAAAAATAGCTCCCTGCAGCTTCATGTTGCCACACGCCAGCCACGACCTGCAGTTATCCGCATTGTGCAACTGCGCACGGATGCGATCTTGCACTGAAGCAATTAGGTACGTTCCATATTACGGTAGAGACTTTTTTTGTAATGATAGTATAGTATAAAGGTTAGGTTACTATTATAGTATAAATGTTACGTTTGCTGTATAGACGTTTTTGAAACTAAGTTTTGTGTAATTAATATTAAAATATTTAATAACAATGCCTTTCACTCCTATTGAATAGGTGAATATGATTTATTGTTGGGGAGTTTGCAGAGGTGACGTTGCTTCGACTGTAAGAATTTATAGTGAAACTTACACTAACAGTTAACAACCTGTGAGTCTACAAATAGTATTGCGTGCTGTGTATCGTTTACGCGATAATTTGTCTAAGTTTGCCTTATTTGTTTAAAAGTGAGTGGAAAACGCGGAAAATCAGAGACTAATTTAATAATACTATCGTGTTTTTCAATGATATATTTTTGTTATAGTTACTTTGACAAAATTGTTCTAATAAAGAAGGAGTAATATAATTTGGTTTGAAAAATAAATCAAGTACACTGGCAAGCTGCCATTAATGCCACCTAGTTGCGCACCTGCCTTAGCAACAATGTGCAATTAACTAAGTGGCATGCGTGTCAATGATCTTCGACGTCAAATCAGAACAAAAATGCAACTTAGGTACAAAAATTTATGTTATTTACCATCGTGTTGTATCCACACTTTCGCACTGGTCCTACACTAACACCATATGCAAATACCCACTGACACTATATATTAATTTACCTTGCGTTGCGAGATTTTTAGTAAACGTAATGCACGTGCGCTTTAGTGTCGAATTGGTTTTGGACTGTAATAAACCGAAGATCGGGTTGAATCGTGCATCGGAAGAAAGTTAGAGGTGGGAAGAGCAAAGGCAATATCGCATTTATGCGCACGTGAACAAATTAGACAAGTTGGTTCATTAATAATATACAACCTCTCTGAAAGTAATTTTTTGTAAAATTTTATTAATATAAGTTTTATGACTTACTGACCCCAATACTATAATTTTGAAAATCGATGTCCGTCTGTTTGTGTATGTTCTTTTATAACTTCAAAACGGTTTGACCGATCGTGATAAAAATTGATATACGGTAAGAAAAGGCGATTGTACAAATTATACGCTACTATTTGTATGTCTATCTGTTTCTATCTCTGTTTGTCTGTACGTTCTTTTGTAACTTAAAAATAGTTTATTCGATCTTGCTTAAGATTCGTATACACTCAGAACATATTATTGCGCAAATGATAGACTACTATCTGTGTGGCAATCTATATGCCCTATTATAACTTAAGAACCGTCTGACCGATCGTGATGACAACTGGTGCACAGCTAGGGCATGTGATTGCATACTTGATTTATATGATATTTCCATACACCGTATGGTAAAGATAAAAAAATATTACCCTTTTGTATTTCTTTAATAGCCATATTCATTTGTTTTTAGATAGTCGTGTGCGAGTGAACGTGTACGTATGCGTGAACGTGAGTGTGGGGGTCGGGGTGGATAATAATTTTAGTGCTTCGTAATTTTTTTTCCGTAATTAGTAGGTTATGTAAACCTTTCATTTGATCTGATGTCATTTGTTTTAAAACAAATGAAGTATTTGTTTGTCATTGGCAACATTATTATTGTAAAGAAGTAAAATTTTTGAATTTATAAATTTAGATTTAGCAAATAATATTTGGAAATACAAACCCGATTTCGAAAATTCTGTCATTAATAAGAACCTAACTTATTCTTATAAGCTATTTGTCATTTTTAATTCTTACATAGATATAAGTAACAAATTTCAGTAACAAATATCAATAAAATAATTGGGATTGGGAAAGAAAGTATTAGTCTGGTTAATTTATCAGCGTGTGCATTTTGAAATAAAAAAAAGTAAAATGTACAAGTACAGCAAAAATATTACAGATCTTTAATAACTTTACAAAAACGTTGGTAATATCATGTATCTAAGTTTATTATTTTAGTCTTAGGGACAGATTTTAAATGAAAATAAACTTTACAGTCGGTAACATCCGTAATGCACACTGGATTAGCATGGAGAACTTAACTCCACAATCTTAAATAAAATGATTTTGGTGGGGTATGGCTTATTAAAAGTTTTAGTAAGATCTGACACGACAATCAGTATGAATAAAGAGTTTACCTTTATAGTGTAGGTATTAAATGATGAAGTACTTTATTAAACAATATAAAATGAAGATAGTAAGTTTACAATTAAAGAAAAACGAATTAAAGTTTCATTTCCAACTGATCTCAAAAACTATAACCCGATGATAATGGAATTGAATAATTTTTAAATGAAATTTGAAATTTGATGAAAAAATTTTGTTCCGCTTATGTTACATATGTGGAGTGCCCCCTTCCCCTCTAGAAATGTTTATTTTTGTTACATAACCTCCAAACTAAGTAGCGGCTTATACAAGACACCTATATTATAAATTTCATCAATATACGTCTCGCAGTTTTTTAATAAAATGACTGTGAAATACCGACGGACGGAAACACGTACGGTTGGACGGACAGACACGATGAGACTATGTGGGTCCGTTTTTATCATTTTGGCTCGAAAACTTAAAAATGGATAAGAAAAACGATACTATAGCAAAAAATTGAGTATTGAAAATGAGACTCTGAAGACTTCAACTATCAAATCTATACTCATGCATCAAGCAATTGGAATAATTCAATCGAGCTAATAACGTGGAAATCCTGTTCCCGAACGTAAGAAAGAGAACCTTACCGTGACAGTGACGTCATTAGCCAATTCAATCGGCTATTCATTTTCAGAATTTGACATAGCCCTTTGCACTCGTATTGCTAACAGCAGCTATAAAAGAGCTAAGCAACTGAACTATTTTGTTTGGGTCCGTGGTGGGAAAATTTTTATGGCAATTCGTGATCAACTGAAGTCTTTAAATGCTGTATCATATTTTTTCTTCTATTTTCTATATTAATTTACATATATATTCTTTCTTTTTAATGCAGTACCTTAGAAATTCCTATTAAACTTTTCATCAAAAAATTGATATAATAATTTATTACCAAAATGTTAGAGGTATAAAAATTGAAATTGTAGAAATGTTTCCATAACTTTTCGTTAATAGATTTTGGTGTTATTGTATTAGTAGAAATATGGTTTAATTGCGACATTTTTGATACTGAGCTTTTTGACGATCGTTTCAATGTATATACAGACGGAATCGCGAAAGCACTGACTTACATAAATATGAAGAGGGTGGAGGGGTGTTCATAGTAATATCCAAAAAAATAATTCACAATAACTTCATAGTTTTGAAAGCAAGTCTGAGGAGCTCTGGGTCAAAAGTTGCATACATTGTTGCTAAGATTATTCTGTACTTGCTTACCCACGATGTAAGTAGGTCTGTCTCAGTATCTTTACACTGTATAGGTATTTACCTATTAAAAACAAAATCACAGGGACATCTGTCCCTCTGTACGTATACGCTTAGATCTTTTTAACAATGGAACGGATTTTAAAGCGTTCGTTTAAATCTCATCAATAGATAGACTGATTCAAAAGGGATGTTTATAATTATCATTTTACTATGTTTAGTTTGATATTACCTTTCATCCTGGAACTGAATTCCACGCTGGTGAAATGGGTGGCCACAAATAGGTACTTAGTTGTTGATATATTATTATCTACCCATACCATAAACTATTGTAGCTTCGTGAAGAAAAAACAAATTTGTAGGTTTAAGATACAACATTAAATAATCTTATTTCACACAAGAACTGCACTGAGTACTCAGCATATTTACTTTTTCAGTTTTTCCTGTTTTTATTTTTTAACTCTTTCTATTTTTTGTTTAACTATAATAGACTGAAATGTTTATAGGATATAACTAAACGATAACAATTTGTTATTTTACTCCTTACATACACCTTTTCCTCCCTTATTATATATATTTGTAAAATCTGAAGTGTCAATCGTAGGCCTAGGCAAAGTTGTATTATTATGAAAGTTTCACGGTGCATTGGCGCTTCTGCACTGTAAGGTCTTGAAATGTTAATAAATAGAATGAATAAATAAATAAGTTAAGTTATCAATACACTGTTCAACTTAGACTAGTCATTAAAAAAATAAACTCAAGTTAACAAAAAACTAGTTTACATAATAACGTAACCTACCTATAATTATTAATAAGTGAAAGATCCGAAAACACTAAATCGGACTGAAATAGGAAATGTTGCGTTTATTTGGAAAAGTTACCTACGCTAGTTTATGGTAGTGTAAATTCCTGATCAAAACTACATATTAGGTACTTCCTCTAACTCAGTATTAAGACGCACTTTTTACCTACGCATTCTTCCTTCTAAGGAACTTAATGCCACGTACAAAGAATCAGTATGACGTCATAGAGTTATGCAATTGTAAAATAATAATAAGTAATAAAACTATTAACTAAGCCTAGGTACAACTTTTGCATTTTTACGGCCGGCCGCCGAAAAATCGGAGTTATTTAAAAAATAGTCGGCCACCATTAAGCCGTCGATTTCAGGCAAGTTATCGGATTGTCCCTTTTCAAAGCCGTCTTCCATAGCTACGTATTTATATTTTATTAATATGTTACTTTAACATTGAAAACTTTATGACTTACAAAAAACACTGGATTAATATTAAAACTTAAATGTTACTGTGGAGTAACGCTTTTTAAAGTTCTCCTAAGTAAAATGAAATGAAAAATATTAGACTGCTTAAAAGTCAATCAAATTATTACGATAATATAATGTAGTTACAATTATTGTTAATTTTGGAGTCGGTGTCTATGGCTAGATATATTATAGTGTTTCCTTGGCTGGCACAAAACTGTCAACTTTGACTTTTGACTGATCAAAAAATATTTTGATCATTGTTTATTATTCATAGGTATGTGTTGAGTTAAATTTGAAGTGGGTATGTACCTATCTACCTTCTTGCGTGGTAAACACATAGATCGTACCTACGTATTGATGAGTAGAAAAAGTAAGTTTATTATTAAGTTTTAGAAGAATAGGCAATTATTTTTTTACTTTTTAGTGCATATTAATTTGTTTTGGAATAGTTTTTGTTTTGTAGTCGGTTTTTTTGTTAAAATTATTGTTTATTTTTTGATTTGTAGTGAATCTGAAATACGCTAACTAATTTGTCTGAATATGGGTAGATCTACTAAACGTGCTGCTCATAGATCGCCCCTTACTGTAAGTCGTTAAGGAGTTCCAATGATCATCATATTCGACTACGACAATTGCTTGACCATAACGACCTTATGGTAGGTGACTCAAATATCTGGATAGCTTATAAAATATTGGGCCTAGTATTGTTAATTTGCTCTTAGGTATTGAAGAGTTCCGTTACTTTGTCATGGATCCCATAATCAGAATTTAACCAAATTCTCATCAACAGGGGTGTAGCTACCGCCATATCAGCCGTATCAAAGATACGGGGCCCCCGGGCTACAGAGGCCCCTAATGTGTGTAAGTAAAAATTATTAAAATGTTATCCACAATGGCACTTCATTTCGTGCTTCATGGGAAAAAAACATATATAAAAACTATCATACGTGCCTATAGAGTTTTCACTTCAGAAATGACAAAAGTCAAAAAAGCAATCTCTTTTTTTCCTAAAAAAATTATCTAAGCATTTCGATGGGACAGAAACGGCCATCAGACTTATTATTATTGTCTATAGAGGTAGAAATTTTAGGAAAACTGAAAACGTCTTCAGCTATAGATGATCTAATAAATCAATTTGCCGAAGGCATGAAAAGTGTATATTTAATTTCAATTGTTTGACTAGCCCAATTTCTAGGGGAAAGTGATAACTTATAATCAATAAATATTTATATCAATTTAATGCAAGCATTTTCGTTTCTTTTGTGTGAGATCTTTACCCTTCATTTGGACCCCACAACTGATTTTGATACAGGGCCTCTCCAAGGCATGCTACGCCACTGCTCATCCAACTACACTTGAATAGATATATTTTTTAGATATATTTTATATATATTTTAGATATATTTTATTTTAGATAGATTTAGATATATTTTTTTATTGGAAAGGGTGTACCCCTTTCCAATCAAAAAATATATCTAAATCAGTTGGCGTGATATTGAGTTATTCGTTCACTTGTCGGGCACATAATGCATATGGAAAGCTAAAATGAACGACATAATGCAACATGTAACTTATATTTATTTTTTACTGTATTTTTATTACAGTTCCATTAACTAACACTTATAAATAGGTACAAATATCATTATCATAATGATATAATAACTTTTATACATAAAACAGATACGTCTATATCACAATATGTACAATCGGATGTGGCACCGAGGCGAGGCACTGTCAATAGGGTCTCCACACGTCCTGGCTCGCGGCGCCGTACAGCCCGTGCTTGTCTTCGCTGGCCTCGCACGTGGGCGCGATGCCGCTGGACTCGCCTTGCTGCAGTTCCGTGGGCAGGGGTGCGTTACGCACGCCGATACCTATTTCCATACCGCCGTCCATATCGCTTATCTTAATTTCACTAGGTATGTACTGCTCTAAATCGTGCTTGTCGCAACGCAAGTGCACGTGTATTTGATTTTGGTTGACCGTCGAAAATACGTTCGGCACTAACACCTGCGGCGTGCTCGAGTTGATGTAAGGATTGTGCGCTTGCACGCAGGCGGGATTGTTGTTGATGTTGTTGTATTGATAGTTGTAGTTGTAAGTGTTCGCCGACCAGGAGTTGTAATAGTTCGCATCGTAGCGCTGCGCGGGAACGGAAGCGTTCAGGTCTGTCAGACTGGTGCTACTTCCGCTGGGGCTTTTCACTCCGAAAGCGGGTGTGCTGGGTTGGAAGCCTCCGTACTCGGAATGACCCAGTGGCACATCAGAAAATACTGGAATAATAAAATATTCGAATTAGTATCTTAAAGATATATTTAATATTGAAAACTTACATAAAAAATATTACGAGGCGCAATAAATAACAATGTTCATTATGTTATATAAAATTAAAAAAGCTCACAGTATTTCTAAATTGAAATCATTTCGAGGAAAAAATAAATTATGTGAGATCTTGTGTTTAGTCAATATTGGCTTTCTCACCTAATTTTATAATAATCGCTAAAATAGACGGTACGTATGGATTTCATTAAGATTGTGATACTAATCTTATAAGTACAAAATTTAAACAATTATCTCTTTCATTGGAATACGTATATAACACTAATGGCGTAATTAGAATAGAAAAAACTTATCATTCTCAATTGTCAATAATTGGAGTCATTCAGGACTTATTTGAACAACTAACGCGAATGTTTTTTTTTTGCGTTTTACATTCTCCTATCGACCTATAAACGATTTTCCTTCTTTGAAGGCGAATCGGAAAGTACCGTCATAGTTCTTACGCTGAATTCAAATTAGATGCACAATTTCTGATTAAATCATACATTCAACCTGTAGAAGGTCGGGAATAATAACAATTCATTACAAGAAATTAGACGCGCATCAAGCTTTTTATATGCCTCAAGCTTGCATCAAATAGGATTTTGATAATCCAATGATGTGTATTTGTGATTTGCATTTTTTTTTAAATGGATGAAAATACACCTATTTAAATATGTCAGAACCATAACTCTTATTCATTTCATAAAAATATGATAAACGTATAAATCAAAGTTTAACTATTGTTATTGGCTTCTACAATGATAGAAAGTCGAACCCACAACTCGCTTTCTCTTTGTGTAATGGTAAACGTAATTGTAAAAAAAAATATTAAATATTATTTAATAAACAAAACCAGCATGTATGTATGTACATATATTTTGTAATTTAAACTGTCAACTTAAACGGAAGTTCATGAAATAAAGCTGTTTTGTCGTTGACATGTTTTTTTTCTGAACAATATGACAATCTAAATCGATTCGAATACACATTATATCTTAAGAGTCAGTGCACCTATGCAGCGATGATTAAAATGTACGCGAACATTGAATGCCCTAGATGTTCTAGTCTTTTCTTATAGTAGTAAACATGGTGTCTCGTAACATAAAAATTGCAAAATTTTTAACTTGATAGAATATAATCTAAAAATGTTCTATGTTTTTGATAACTTCTTTCGATTTTAAAATTAAAGGAATATTTATTTTTACAAATCTTTTATAAATATAATTTTAACGTATTTAAGTTTGTATTACAGAAAATTGTTGTAGCTTACAACTTTTGATATGGGACAAAATAAAAAAAAATACCCTAAAATTGATGAACTTCTGATTTGTCGTAAGCTTCAAGTGAATGTTTAACTTATTGCGTATTGTTTCATTTACAATTATTAATTTAAATATAGGAAATAAATACATATATGTATACACATATTTTCTACTAGCTTTCGACCGCTACTCCGTCCGTGTAATATCTTCATTTATTATAAAGCTCTATCACACTATCAACTACGATTTCGATCGGTCTTGATTTTGATTCCGATTTCGGTTCCCTTAAGACCCCGATCCCGGTTCTACCATCGATTTAATTCCAATCGAATTATCCTAGAGGAACACATACTTTTAAATCGCAAACTTAAGTAACTACTTCTTTTTTTTTTTGAAAACTTTTACAGGACCATAACGAACAAAAGAAGAAAATGATTGCGCTTGTCTATGGTTCGAGTCGTGAGTTATCACCTGTAGTTCATACAAAAGCTCCATAGAAAAGGACTTATAGAGAAAACAGTTATTGTTCACACTCTGAATGCAGCTCCGATTGTACTCGATTTTCTGAATAACTGCCAGTTCTCGATTTGACATGTTGCTTTTTATGTAATCACATTGCTGCCCTTTGCTACATAACTTAGCAAATATAGCGTTCGTTTAATTACTAATTGGAAGGTATTGTGTCAATTTTGATTACAAATAAGAATGGCGCTTATCCAATTTTTACACACCCTGTAGGTAAATGTATGGCAGGATCTGGCTTATAATACGAGGATTGGACCGTGCTGTAACAAGGATACACGGCCGCTGTCGAAGGATACCCTGTGTTCCATTCGCTAGCACCCAGAAAGTTACCGCCGGATTCTGCAATCAAAAGCAAGCAAGATTTAAAAATAAGGTCAGATATTAGTTGGCTAAAAAAGTTCTAACTCTTAATGTCACAAGACATGATATTCGCTCTCAAATACATTGCCCTTCCATCTAGTCGCGCGGTATTTGCACAGTCCTGTAATGAAACGCCTTCCCCAAACTGTGGCTAGGCTATTCTCGAAAAGGTTGACTCAGTGAGATATGTGGGATTTATAATTAACTCTTACTTTCAAAAGTCATATTACAGGCTTAACCTCAAGATTGCGTAAACTAATTTACATCTTTAGAAATCTTCGCCACATCGTGATACTCTAAAAATAGTCTATTATTCCATTTGTCAATTTATCATCAATAACTGCATTACCCTCTTGGGGAGGGGCTACTAAAACATATCTCATAGAAGCAGAAAGAGCGAAGTGAGCCATTTTAAAAGCAGCCGCATTTTTGCCTTTTCGCCATGCAACAACCGACGTTTACGCGCCCCGGAGTGTCCGCTCGGACTGTTGTTTGTCCTAAAAACTCTTATTAGGAAACACTCAGTTGATTTACTCTCCTGATCTTGTACTTAAGAGAAGAAGAAGGGAAATATGTTCCACCCTGAACTACTACAAATCTATCTCACAGACAATTACATTTATTTGTGTAATCGTCTATATAATACGATAAATTGACATCTCTTCTCCCAAAATCCAAGTGTAAAATTAAAATCAGTACGTATCTAAAAACATTAGTCTGTGCCCAAACAGAAGATCTTCTTATCCCTTCTATTTAATTGGTTTTTCCTTTGTCGTGTCACATGCCCTCGCTCTGTCTCTCGCTCATTTGCCCCATTCTACATATATGTATTTATTCCATTCGTATACCCTTCACCCTCTCAAACACCTATACACCCTTCCACTTAGACTATCTCACAATAACTTACCTTCTTACGCTCTACTAAAATTAATATTACTATTAATTAATACATGTGTGCTAAGTTTATAGTAATATATGAAATTAAATTCACTTATGTAATACTTGCATTACTTTATAACTACTTATGTTTAAAGTTTCACAAAATACTACTGTGAATCATTATTGCCCTTATTTAATATATTTCTTAATCATATGTGTATTGTGTAGTGATCCCTGAAAAAACTTGATTTGTTGTGAGATTTCACTGTATCGTTTCGCCTTGTTAAATTAGCTGCCTAATAACTGATTTTCTCCTCATATTTCAAGTACACATACTGTGGGGTGGGAACCTGGTGATCTATATTACAAGTACTTTGTACCCAACTTAGGCACCAGTCTCTCATAATCGGAGGATAACCATATAATTGTAAAATGTACTCTTAGAGACATGCTACTTGATTGTGGGGAGAAATAAATTATAATTATTAATATTTATTTACTCAAAAAGAGTAAATATACATTAAGCATTTAGATACTAATAATAACCTTTATGGCGGTACATTTTAATAATGCAAAAGGTGGAAATTCAATACATTAAATTTAAAAAGTGTTTGTAGAGATAAGAAATTCTTTTGAAGCTTATATCCTGTTCGGTCAAACAGTTCAGATAGAAAATGTTGCCACAACAATATTGTTTTACAGTTTCTATTCAAAACAAATGAATTTATTTTTCATTTTTAGGATTAATTTTTTTTTTAATTTTGACAATCATGAACGTTTTTGAACCACTATATTTAAAACTGAAATTTATAGTTCTATTAAAAATCACTTCATTTAATTTTCGTCGGCTTTCTATCTCTAATATTATGTTCTAACCATAGGTCACTGGTTCATATATTCCTCCAATTATTTTCTTTGCTTGCACTGCTTATCAAATTTAAAGTATTAAAACAGAATCATAAACTGTCATTAAGCGCCTTTAAGTTTTTAAAATTTGAACGTGAAAATTGTTATATATCTTATTTGAATATATATATACAAACGGAAATTTATCGAAAAAGAATAATTGATAGCGATACTGAGCTATAACGAATACGTTATTAGTCCAATAAGAACATCTTTTAGAGTGGTGTACACGTTATTCTGTTCTTTAAATAAGGTCTTTTAATCATTATTAACGCGGTAGTTTTTAATAGAAACTTTATACTGTAATTACATTTAAATAAGCCTAAATATATGTATCAAAGATAAATTATTCCGTTTTGAACTCAAAATCAAGTGCTGAATTTCGAAGTTAAAACTTTATTTTCTTATATGACGATGTCCCTACTAATATAAATGCAAAAAACTGTTTTTTGGATTGTCCCGCTTTTGCAACAGATGCAGCAAGGGAACAACAGATCGACGTAATTTTTCTTTCGGATGTATTGCAAAAGTTCCTATACATCCGAGACTGCAACCTTTATTTGTCAGGATAAAAAGTAACATAGGTCAATTATTATCCTAGAAAAAATTATGAGTTCTGTGGAACAGCATGTAAACCATTTTCGCGAAGGTCAAACGACTTATGACGAAGAGTGGTATAAAAAGACTATGGCTTAAATAAAAGGTTCCTATGGGAATTGATTTTTAACTGAAAAATTTGAATAGATTTTCATGGTAGATAGGTATTTTATACATACATGTAACACAATATGTTATTATTTATCTGAATTAATAAACACGATATTTTGATAGCATAAAGATTTGATACAAGTAAAATGCTACTTTTTATACCTGAAAGATATAAGCAAGTTAGCGATATCAAGCAATTCGTAATATAAATGCCACAGTGGTGTTTTGGAATGCGCAAATGCTTCGCTTCTCATAATTCAAGCTCTATATTTTTTATTTCGTCTTATGTATTGTTTTTTTTTTACTGTAGTAATAATAACTTTTATACTACAAAAAAAAAAAACAATAAAAAAAGGTACATAACATCTTACACATGCTAAATATATTATATATTCAGAGTAAAATAATACACTTAAATATTTATTTGTTCGTTACAGAGAAAGTGGGAGGAAGTCGAAAAGCAGAGAAAGAGAAATATATGAAATGAGAGATCAACTTCTCATTTCATATATTTCAGAAGAAGAGAACGCGAGTGTGAGAAAAGGAGAAAGTGAGGTGAAGAGGGACTGAAATCGAGAAGATCGCAATCAGAATAAATAAAAGCATCGGGATCACGTTTAGAATCTAAATTGTAATAAAGATCAAAATGTCGATCGAGATTCTTGGTCCGTTTAGATGGAGCCGGGGCAAATGCTGGTTGTCTATGAAAAAAAAATGTCTCCCAAAGCACTGGCAGGACACTACAGCCTGACAAGGCAGTGCACGCGCATCATTCGTGTTAGCTCAGTCGTATAGTAAAAGCGAGTAAAATTTATAGTATTCGAAACCGCGAAAGGAGCGCATGCAACGAATATGCAATCGGGCTGCACAGCAATTAGCATTCGCGACGTGTCGCCGCACAATGAGACTTCAAAGGCGCCCAAAAGCCCACATATCTCGCGCGTCGTCGTGTCGCTGCCATTGTCGACGCGTTTTAGTAAGCGGCTCACGCGTGCGGAACACAAGATGGGATTGCCGGCTGATTCACACCTTACGTGCGGATGTTGTGCGACGAAAGTGGGACGAAGGCTGTCGCGGAGTTGCGTCGGTGCGCAAGGTTCTTTGGTTCATCGGGCCGTGTGCTTCGAGATGCGACGTGATGTGTAAAAAGGAACGTGGAGAATTAGGGCGAGAGTCGAAAAACATTCTGAACAATCGAAGCCGTGGCCTACTGTTAGCCGCGGAGCGTGAGGAGGCTTAAAATAAGAGATAGCGTTAGTTATATCTGCATTGTGTTATTGCAGGGGACATATAATACATGCAAAGATTAGATTAGTGCAAAAGAGAAAAATGTTTATGCGTCGATTAATTATCTAATTATAAACTAAAATATCCTCTTTGCAACAGTTAATATATTATTATATACAGGCATATGGGTATTTTGCAATAATAATGATTGAATTAATTGGACGCAGAAAATATGTAGAATATTCCCTTTTAAAACACGTTAACATGTCAAATTTTTTCCTTCCTTTTTAAATAACCCCCTAAAAGCCTCTCTCTACTTTATTTTATCATAACGTATAATGAATAGATCGACCTATACTGAATGAGAATATTGAAGAAACGTGTTAATCGCTACCTATTACTTAAAAACGTGTGAAAAAAAAAAAACCGGCCAACTGCGATTCAGACTCGCACAGGAAGGGTTCTGTACCATTATCTATACAACATTAGACACTATGTTATAACATTTTTTTAGTTTCTATATTTTTATTTGAATTAAGTAGGAATTTACATTTAAAATGAATATAAACCTAATATAACTCTGTAAATATTTCAAGTTCCTACCTTTTGTCATTATTAAGATTGAGAAAAAAACGGCTAAGAATCACGTTTGTTGCAAGCGATCCCCCTTTAGTTTATTTAATTTTAATTTAACTATTTATTTTTGAAGTGGATATATAACTACATATTCTGTAAATATTTTAAGCGTCTACCTGTTGCCATTTTTAATATCGAGCAAAAACGGCAGAAAAATCACGTTTGCTATATGAGAACCCCCCTTAAATATCTATTTTATTTTCATTTAATTATTTATTTTTAAAGTGAATATACAATTAAATATTCTGTGAATATTTCAAGCATCTTTCTGTTGCTATTATTAATATCGAGCAAAAAACGGTAAAAAAAATTACGTTTGTTGTATGGGAGCCCCAGTCAAATATTTATTTTATTCTCTTTTTAGTATTTTTTGTTATAGCGGCAACAGAAATACATAATCTGTGAAAATTTCAACTATCTAGCTATAACGGTTCATGAGACAAAGCCAAGGACAATGGAGTCTTAGTAATAGGGTCCCGTTTTTATCCTTTGGATACGGAACCCTAAAAAGGATTTTAGTTCGAAGATAACCAACAATTCCAATTTTTCAAGTAAAAATAATAATGTTTAATGTTTAAATCAACTTTTGAATCATTTATGAAATACTAAATAGATTGAGACATATGGTTTTATAGATGTCTGATGTTACATTATTTTCTGAAAAAAAAAATGTTATGAAAATAAACTCGAAGCATAGAAGTGACATCATAAAAAAAAGATTACTTTAATGGAGTGATATCAGAATTATGTCAACAACTTAAAATACTAAATTATTTAATCTGTTTATTTATGATATGTCTAATAAACGCAGACATCAAAATCAGAAATTGAACATTTTAAACTTGCAATTGGCTACATAAATCAGTTGCTTTTTCAGTTTTATAAATTTACCAAATTCATTCGAAATGGAACAGTTATTTGGTGCAAAATAAATAGGTTAAAATTTTATGTAATACATATTTTAAATTCATTAAAAAAGAGCTCCATAGGACATTATTGTTGTGAACTACGCTCATAAATAAAAGAATATGACAAAATAATAACTCTCTTAAAATAAAAATATTTGAGAATACACTATATTTTTTATCTCAAATGGGTGAGCGTATTACATTTTAAATGCATTTGAATGGATTGACATGACAATAAATCTTGTTTGTTACGCCGGCCGTGACATATTCACATCTTGTATTAATAAATAATTTATGGCTTTGTTTACATTCGGAGAATGTTTAAGACGACTAGTCGAGGAATATATATATATGTATACACTCATTTATACATATATATATATCGGGTTTCGAGTGCTGACAAGTCAGTTTTACTTTTACGATCAGTGCGTTCAAAATATAAGTGTGATTAAATAAAGGTAGATTGGTAGTGAAATGTATCTCGGTGTTGGTGAATATGTGCTTCTACTTTTTTTACACATTTATTTTTCATCCTGTCTCATTCCGCAAACCCTCAATAGGCTTATTTCGAAACACTATTATATATATAATAATTATTGTTAATCATAATAAATATTGTTTATCATTGATTGTACTCGGAAAACATAAGTTTATAATCGTACGTGTATATCATAAACTCATAAATAATTATAGACTTATGTTTTCTAACGAATTAAAATATTATTTACGTTGTCTATGTTTGGAATGGGCGATTAGGTATACAAATGATTATGTTAATACGTGCGTGGGGAGGTGTGACATGAATACAATAGTAAAGAACGACAAGACGTGAGGCACGTAGTTTGTGTTGATTTTTCGGAGCCGATGTCTGAGACGGTCTACAAATAAATAATTATATTTATTTGGAATGAATTCCCTCGCTTTAAGTTTTGAATGTTTATATCATTTAGTAGAATTGATACAATAGGAATGGCGAACAAAAAAAAAATACTAAAAAAAATTCTTCGGAACTGCTGAAAAAGTGATTCGGCGCCTCAAATATAATTTCACTAATAATCCGGTGCAAAATTTAATATTTGATTTGCCCATGCTTGCGTTGGATTTGATGTTATATTTCCCTGACGATTTTTAAGACGTTATTCATCTTTGAATGGGGACCAGCTAAAAATGATGCATGTAAAATATTAGATTGTCATGAAATGCGCGTGCATAAAAAAGCATAAAACACACTACTAAGTCGCCTATAAAATAAAGTGAAATTCATATTTATTTAAGCTAAATTCACTCGCTCAGACTGAAGTTTGAGTAGTACGCTTGGAGAATGGATAAAGCCAGATGAATATCTGAACCAACAACTGACGCGCGATCAGGGCGAACGTCTATGGTCTACTCGTCAGAGGGAGCGAGTGTCTCTTTTTAGGGCGTTAGTATAGTCTTCAATTAGCCTAACTTATTATGTATAGGACAACAGATAAGGCCTCTGTCAGATTATTTATGTCTATTGAGACATAATCTCATTGGAGATCATGAAAAGGCACTGACTAAGGAACTAATATGTCGATAGACAAATGGATGAACAGGCGAAGCCGTCGAAATTTCATAGTTGACGCCAAAAAACTTACACTATGGACAGTGACATTAAGTATAGACACGTTACATAGAATAAAAGGTGTCTATTTCCAAAAATCATAAAAAGTAATATTCAAGAAATCAAGTAACTAGTCGAACCAATAGTCTATTATAATACATAGATAAGGTAAACGAACTGCTGTTGTGTTTACATTTTTTATTAGTGTCGAATATCAAATAGTTATAGAGTGGCTATCAAAAAACTTGTTTATGCAAAAAGTTCTGCTATCACGTGTATACGTACCAACAAAACCCATTAATCACTGCAGTTCCGGCTGCTTCGTTTGTTTGAGTATAAGACAATTTGAGGGAATCGAGGAAGTCCCACGTACTTTGTGGCATATCTCAACAAATGATTCATCTATAGAATTTTACCTGGTGGCGATATCTCAACGAATGGGGATTGCCTTTAGAATTAAAATATAGTAAAATAAAAGCATATTGAATATATTTATGACATTGTTTTTGCTGTGTAAATGAATAATGTGTGTTTATAAAAATTAAATTCATTTACATAAATATAAAAGTAAATAGATATTTTTCCTTTAAAATTTGTATGGAGCGCGCCGATGACTGATTGCGTTTTGTTTTTTTATTAATAAATACAGGTCGAGAAGTTTAAATTTCAGATTATTACGGTTATATAAATATGCATATTCCAGGTCCTTCGAAACGAAGATTAGAATTTTCTAAAATGCTCGGTACACTCATTCGGCAGTGCTGCATGTACCAATGAAATAATATCTCGTATATATTTTCCTGACTCAGAATAATTTTCGTTTTATTTTCTTGGCGTTCTCACATTATTTAGGGTTTTGTACGCCCGAGTGAACAAAAAAAAAAACGCAACCCTAATAGGATCATCTGTGTGTCTGCCTGTCAATTACACCGAAGTCGCTCCGAATCTTTTGTACCAATCAAATCTAAAAGTTGGCACACGTATGAATTTCCTTGATCCAAACACGGACGTGTAACGTTGATAAATGAATTTTTAATGTGGGGTCGTTTTTGGGGGAAATTAGTTAAAAAAAAATTACAAACTGTATCGTGTGACATATCAAATTAAATGGCTTGTTGTGAGCGATTTAAATATATAATTGTTTTAATAATATTAGATTTAGTTTTTTTTTAAATTCTTTCTAATAAAATATTTAAATAAATAAACAGGAATAACTCCGAAATTCTAGTATTTAATAAGGGATAGTTTCTTTCTTCTATTATACCGTTTGCGTAGAATTAATTTAGCCGTGTATACGAGTACTTCATTTAACACTGTTTAGGCTCTGTCTAGCTTGTGGTCCTGTATGTCTGTCTGTCTGTAATACAAGCATGGAAGAGTTAAATAAAAAATATATTATGAAAGTTGTGATCGATTCAAACATAAACAAAAATAACATTTTGACGACTATCTATAGATGGAACACCTCCTTCACCTCTTTACCTTACATAATTTACGTCATGGCTTCGATTCGAGCTAACTCATTATTGATAAGCCGTGTGCAAATCAACAAATGAAGTCCTAATGATATCGGTAGTGAATTTATCGATTGATGCTCAAGTTGAGAAGCGGACCAACAAACATAAATTTTAATAACGACTATTTTAGTTTCATCACAATCAAAAAAAAAAAATGTTCGAAAACGATCAATATAAAAAAGTCATAGATTTTTTAAAAAATATGAAAATATAAAAAAACTTCCGACTGTGCCTATAACAATTGTTATTACGAGCTTATAGATTTAGTGATACTCCTGAATTAATTTTTCGCCTCATTATTACTTATAAGTTTAATTTATGTACAGTGAGGTATTTCGAAATGGGGTAAGTTGGTAAGTTTGTATTTGAACATTTTCGTTATTGAAAGAGGGCAAATTTTGCTTATGACATCATTTCATCCTGGGATTATTCGCTATTGGCATGACGATTACTAAGAAGATTTCGATTAATAATTATTGCGCCCAGAGCTGACGCAACAGAAGGTCACTTACCTTGACCTTGCCAGCTCGTCTCTACCACGGTGAGTTTCTTTATATAAATTACGCAATTTGGTACACTTTGTAGCTGTATATCTTATTAGCATTTATTTGTCAAACTTCTTTTTATATTTTTAGGGTTTCTTAGTCAACAAGGAATCCTTATAGTTTCACCATATCCGTCTATTAGTCTGTCTATCCGGGAGCTCAACTCAGTACTATCAGTTCTAGAGAGCTGTAATTTGGTATGAGTAAGCACATTAATAACGTCGGCAAAGTGGTAAAAAAGAAAAAAAAAATTTAGGTTAGCTCTCCCACACGTTAAGTAGGGACAAGTTTTTTTCTTATTTTCTATTATGTGAGGTATCGTTTGATAGGTCATTCAAAAATATTTCGGGTCTACAAAAATATTTTTCGATTTAGGGATCCGTTTGTGAAATATTAAGCTTTAAACTTTTGTTAGAGTTAAGTGTCTTCCCTCTTGCTAGGTAAATGGTTATTCTTAGATATGTGAGAAATTCAAGATAATGGATATATAACGAAGTTAAAAGAAAAACTATCACAGCTTAATAAGACTTCACAAGTTAACGAGTAATGGTCGATCAATTTGTAAAATGTACCTACTTGGTCAAGTAAAAAAGCAAGATTTCGTATAAATTCTATTAAAAATTATTTTGTCGATGTTATTGCCTGTGTAAAATAGGTAGTAAATATAAGTTTATGAACCATGTAAAATAATGGAAATATAAAATCGTAACATCCTTAATACCCATCTTACGTGAACCCGTTTTAGACGTTATTAACCGTTAAACCGCGAACTCAATTAATAGGTTCATATTATTAAACAAATAGACTTAAACAAATATTGTAAAACAATAGGCGGGACGCTACACGGCGCGTGGTCTGACACGCACTTGGCCGGTTTTATTGAGAATATTTTATTTCTTATAAAGTGTAATGGATATTCAGTTTGCATTTTTATCCCTATTATACTACGAAACAAAGGTTTGGAGACCCAAACATAGTTTTAAAACGCTATTGAAACAAATATCCTACAAAATATTTAGTCGACTGCTATATTTTCTCAGTATCAAAATGACGTCTAGTGGCGGCCATCTCAAGATTTACTTATTATGTATACATCTGTATATAATATAAAAAACCTAAAACGCGATCTGTATTGGAAAATATTGAAGGTGTGTGTTAAAAATGGAGAAAAGACTATGATAGAAAGGTAATACAAGATAAAACAACAATACAAGATTTTTTAATTAGAGGTCTGTCTGTACCGAATGGATTTTGATGCTGTTTTCACGGGTAGATAGAGCTTGGCTTTGAGGAAAATATAGGCTTCATTTCTTTAATTCGGATGTCAGAAAAAAGTTATCGTCATTTAAAGATCTAGTCTAAGAACGTCTAAGGCAAATAACCTTTGCCGGCGCCAAAGGCCTGCAGATGTCACAATATGAACAAGCAACAACATTCAAAAGAAAAAAATACAAATTTACTCTCGACCTGATCGTGATGCGTTCGACTTATTGAAAACCGGAGAAAAATTGAAATCGGACAGGGGTTGAAACCAGGAACAGTACCGAGACGAGAATTGAAGTGGGAACGAGATTTGCATTGGCACCGAAATCGTTCAATATATAAAAAAAATGGAGGAACACATTCTACGTACACGTGGACGGAAAGCTAGTTATATATATAAATTGAAACTCGCAAGGTTAGGACGAATCGACGTAAATATAATATTGGCGTAGTACGCTCCCGTGATAATGATACATTGATACAATATCAGCAAAATGTCCTGATAATCACAAAAGACAAAGACCATGACCTTCTCAACTCAGGGACAGAACTTGGATTATTTCGGCTGAGCTGTTCCTCTATGTATCGAATATTACTTGTTCTCATAGTAATTAATTCAAACTTCATCTCCAATAGCAATTATTTTTATAACTGAGTCTGGATTTTCCCCAAATAAGCTACAAAAAACTGCAAATATCATTTCAAATGCGCTTGCTTCTGATGCGATGTCAGTATTCGCATGTCGCGGTCACTTTTGTCTCAAGTACTGGCAGAAATGTCGACTCTCTCAGCTGTTTATCTGATCTACTGATCTACGTTTCGTCCGTTATTCAATACAATTTTTTCTACTTTTCCTACAATGTTCTTTGAAGAGGCTACCGCAGGGCCGGCGGCACGAGGAGTGTTTTCGATGCTTTGTTTCCCACCTTTAAAGGTGGTCGAGTGAATTTAAATTCACTGGACCACTTTTGCATGGTAGACAACGAAGGGATAGTCTCCCCGTGAACGGCATCCGTTTCCTCTTTACTGTATTTTTGGCTTTTACCTTGTCTGGTTAAGGATTAAATTTGAGGGTTATGCTTTAGTTTCATAAAAAAAAAAAAGGTAAAAATGTTCACATTGGTCGCGTTAACTTTCGACGTTCACAGAAAAACAAATTATTTTTCTCTCTAATTTTCCTTTATAACCCGTAAATGAGTGTATGTGGTCAGACCAAAAAGCGTTAAAAAAAAATCGGGACATTTATATACTGAGAATTTAGTGACGTCTTTCGTAGAAGCAAGAATCATTCAAATTTAGCAACGCGTTTTGACTACAATGGGCCACAAATGACTAAACTTCCATGTAATTATATATTGTATCACTGTGGAAAGTTTTATTGGAACCCGAATATGACAACCAGGGTCGCCAGCTTTCTTTAGAAGTAATAAAGTATATGTCATTCCAGAAACTATATAGACCAGAGTACAGATTTATAAAAAAAGAATACGTATTATTGATTTTAATATTCTATAACAGCATTTTCGTAGAAATTTAAGTTTGTTTTATACATCTTTTTCTTTTTTAATAAAAGCACTTGAGTACCAAAGAGAACAACTTAATGTAAGCTTTATTTGTTGCAATATTTTTATCTTTAAAGCATTACTTATTTTTATAAATTTGAAAGGACAAGCAATGTATTTCAGGTGAATTTTGTGTTAAAAATGTTAGAGTTTTCGTTCTATACTTTTCGTGAAAAGTACTTTAGCGTAATCTGCTAGTGTTATAGATTATAAAATAGAGTACGATACTCTATATTAGAGTACGGTTGGAAACCCTAAGACACAACATTGCCTATTGATTATGAAAAACGAGAATTTATCATATTCGATTCGAACCCGGGCGAAACGAATCTTTTACCTGTATATTTGATGTAAATTTTGCATTTTGCTAATAGTAAATTTATTAGCAAAAAAACGCCGTTGATATAACAGAAACGAGTAACATATTGATCGTTCGTCAATGAAGAATCTAAGGGACCCGTTTGCTATCGCACTGCGTACGGGAATAAACATGTTATAATCGAAAAACCAAGGATATGATTGTTGTCATTCAGAGTATAAACCAACTTATATAGTACAGTGTGTAGTATCGTTTGCGTTTCCATTACGATATGCAATTGGAAGCTGTCACAGATTTGTTCTAATTCAACAATATGGCATTATGGTGGACGAACATAATTAGCCACACATGTAATTGACCCATTCAGGACTTCTGGTTCCACGTCGGGGTGTGAGTTTAGGTCCGCCGTTGTGATCTCATTTCATCATCGTTGTCATCATCATCATCGTCTCAAACAGTTGCGCAAGACGAAAGTGAAGACAGACTCTCTCGGACTTATTTAGAATCTGATTCTATATCATGTTAAATTTCAATTATCGATTATTTATTTTGTTTTAGTGACTAGTGTATTATAGATGTTCACGATTATAAAAGAACTGTTTATTAATCAACAAATTACTCTAGATCACTTCAGATTCAACACACAGATGTGTGTGCAGTCTGATAAACATTATTTTCCTTTGTGTCTCGCATTCGAGTGAGACAAAGCAAGCGCAATTAGTAGTAGTACTTTTCTTTTTTTTTTTAAATCTACAATTTGTCAAAGTAGCAAATCAAAGAACAAGCATCGACAAATAGCAAATAACAACTCTAAATAAGAATTAATAAAATTATCCAATCATAGGATCCGCCCACGCAGCCAGTTATGCGCTAACAAAATAAATTTAAGTATATAGTTAGTAACAGGTAATGACTCAATCATTACAAGGAAATGAAGTTAAACGACCGTCATAGTGCGTTGTCGTATTATTATAGGATTCTGTAATTATCTTACGAATATCATAAGTCTGAGAGTGTCTTTGTAAGTTTGTCAATCTTGAACGCAGTAACGAATAGTGGTGATTTTCTTGCATAAAGATAGTTTATAGGCAGAAGTGCACATACTTTTAACTTCATATTCCGGAAAAATGGACAGTTCTTGTAGTGTGGAATCGTATTTTAATTAACTGTGATTGGTAAACCGATTTGAACGAAATTCGGTTTAAGGATTGGTTTAATGTTGGGATGGTTTCTAAAGTGTATATTTCTTCATCAAAATGTTAAGTACCAGTGAGATTCGCTGGGATTCAAATTCGCAAGTCCTGGCGATTTTAGTCGAATTTTGAGTAAGTGCGTGTTATCTGTTGTACATTGAAATGCAGTCACATCTACAAGGAAGTGACTGTATTTCACTGCATAAACTTGAATAACTCAAAAAAGAACTCAAACTCACTATAGGTGCCTATAATATTCGAGGGTAAACCTCGATTTACCTGGGATGTCATTATCAGATCCTGACTTGGTGTCTATGGAATACCCTTGGGAATATTCTCTTTCAAACGATGAAAACAACTTTCGAAATTGGTCCACAATTGACGAAATTCTAGTTGAGTGGTTTCGGTGGCCATCTGTGGTCTTCTTCATCAGTTCCACGTCACTAAATTACACTTTCTACATGCAAATGCTTGGCTTGTAGTCCAAAACAAAATCGATATATCCCCAAACAAAATATTTAAGGATTCCACTCAATTTCTCATGGACCTCATCATCAGAAATGGATTTTGGATTAAATGGAACCAATCTGGAAGTATATCCTTCCAAACAAAACAAGATTTTTTTAAATCAATGAATAAATAACGGAATTCTAGGGTAAAAAACACAAGAACAGCACAAGCGAATTGAGAACCTCCTCTTTTTTTTTTTAATTCGTTTGAAAAGATTAAGGAATCATACGATACCCACGAGGGCGGAGCAGCGATCGTAAGTTAGTTAGCTAATATTTGTCGATTCGCGTCCAAGTCCCCGCCGTCTGGGATGGCCCGCACAAACAACAACGGGCGCTGTCCTTGAGACGACACCGCCGGCGGGCGTAGTAGTTCTAACAATATTTGGTCGACTGTTAAAATATTACGCAAATCGCAAAACGTTTTCAACGCACGAACTGCGTATTTTCAACGGTTGCGGGTTGTCCATAGAAATGTTTGGTAAAAAATATTATATTGTTGCCATGCTTTAGGAAAATGCCTTAAGATGATAGTGAGAATTGTAAAAATATATTCGTTTTTAGTGCGTTTTCTTTTAATATAAATATGATTAACGCAATCCAACCCCGTTAATGAAATAACGGTAAATCTCTCTGTTGGAGATATACGACATTATTTTGCTGAATATTGACATTTTAAATAAGTAAAATAGATTATTTTAAGTAATTATATTCAGTTTTTTGTATATCTGTAAGTTCCTACCGCTATTCGCGACGTCATTCGGTCTGGTCTAAGTAGTTTCTACTCTTATAAGTTAAATCTTTAAGAAATAGATAATACAAAATGCTCTAAGAAATCTTACAAGCGTTTGAAAATGCAGATAAAATAATTTTCAAGTTATGTTTCCTATTTTACTTTTGAATTGCATTTTATTAATAAAAAATAATTAGATGATTATAAATACGATAAAAAAAGAAATTTTAGATCATTAAATTCATCAAATTGAATGCATATTAAATTTTTGATGCGTTCAATTATTGGTAAAAATAATTATAATAACAGATTGAGGGTCTACGTTGATATTTTAATTCCTAATCGAATATTTGATAAATATTAGTTATGAATTCGATTATAGGTATTTGTTTAACTACAAGTAACTTATTGGAGTTAAATTAAAATTTGCTATTACGAAATCGGAAAACGTCACGGCAAACGTAACGCATAATATGAAATTGTAATGAACTGCAATTATTAAGTCTTTTTACAATTTCATCCTGTTAAACATTATTTGCAATTTTTTGAAGTGTCCATAAATTTGGCTATCGTAATATAATAAAATTAAATATTAATCAAATGAGTAATATACTATTGAATATTTATTATAATCGGAAGCTTCAGCGCGTAAGTATTTCTTACTCAAAATGCCAATTAATGAAGCGATTATCTGTGGCTGTACGCGATTTTTCTCGATGTACCGGTTACCTTATGTCTTGATCATATTTATTTAACCATATTATTAATCCTTCAAGTACTTCGTAAATCAACGATAGTGTAGTATTGACAACTGACTGCTAGCTGTAACTCAGGCGGCGTTGTGTCACTGATGGGCCGCACGATCTATTTCCTAACTCATGCGCGGATCGAGATGTCGATGATGACTCGGACGCATGCCGTTCTCCAGAACCTTCAGCGCGTGTGAAATGTCCGTAATTCATTATTGGACCGGGGAAGAGGAGTGTTACAAAATAAGAAGATCCGTGATGATTACCGTATAGAGATATGGATGTAATTGACAGCCGTTCGACTGTATGGCATAGAAATCGGGATTCACCTCTTTTCGATTAAGAAATCTCTTATATCACAATAACTAGTATGTATCACATTATATTGAAAATTACACATTTTAATAATTACGTTTTATGTGTCTATATGAGCATTGAATTCCGTTCGAATTTCCAATCCGACATGCCATCCGTGTTATATTTATACCAAACAGGGCTTGTATGCCGAGATTGTTATAAGTATTTCATTATATAACTTAATTTTTTGCATTTTTAAGGAAAAAATAAAAATTACATCTATACGGCCATCCGTCCTACACAATATACGGTTCAATGTCAGGCGACGGACTGTTTTTTATTTGATAGCAACAGAGAATTGTAGTTGAATATCAACAAAAAAATATATACATAATTTAACATACCAATCGGTTAATTAATCAGCAACAAGCGTAATATTTAGCGTAGCCGGTCGACGTGTACAATGGCTTGGGTGTTTGTGACGCGGCCGTAATTACTGTGTCGCCGACACGGACCCCCCTCCGCCCCCTGCAGCGTCATCGCCCAGCGACCGGCCGTCCTCAGCGATCGCGCTTGACCGGCGCAAGAGAGTAGTGTTGCGAATTTTAATATAGTCGGATGCAATAAACGGAGGAACTCCTTAAATGTATTAGGTAACTAGGTTTTGTTTTTAAAATTGAATATCTCAATATTAACTTCACCGTACTTAACTCGTTTTAGCAGTACCCTCGAGATATACTCGCAAAGCAAAATGTCGTTAAAGCACAAATTCTTAGACAAATCACTAGTGCTATTTCTTAGACACCAATGTGTATGTGTATGTGCGTGTGTTTGCGTCTGTCTGTGCCCCCACGCCTGCATGTGTATAAAAACGGTCACTCGAGGTAATGAAACTTTTTTCCGAGAGTTTGTTTGGAGTAACCTTCAGTAAAATTAACCACACCATTTATGCTTCGAAGAGTAATTTAATTCTTCGCCGTGTGTCGTTGGATGTTAATATTGTATGCGGAACTAGGACAGCTCGTAAGCAGTGCCTGAAACTATAAGTTTTATATCAACACAAGCTATCCTATATATATATTATATATATATTGACTCTAGTTCCAGTCTCATACTCGACATCAACCCCAGTCCCGGTCTAGAGTATCGATTTTTCTCCGCAATCTGATTTCGATTTGGATATCGCTAACTCGTACATCACGGTCCCGATTCGAAAGAAGTCGGTACAAATGCTAGTGTCAAAATAAAGTATACGGTTTATTGCCAGAGGATAATGTAGATTTGTAAGTGAAAGAATTTTTAGAATCACTGTAGTTTAAAATCGGTTCAATAGTACAAAATGAGGACGAAGTCGGGGACAAACGTTAAAATAAGTTCCATAAAAAGCTTTTCTATGAAATTATACATATAAGTACTAACTTTCATGGTGTTCAGTTGAATGGTATCGAAATCCATTAATTTTGGACATACCAATATCCATTTACATACATACTATATCATAGATATTTTACAAAAGTAAAGAAATAGGAAAATGTCCAGTGTGGCTTAAATAAATATAGGTAAATAGTAAAAAAAATATCACAAACATAGTTTATTTTTTATTACACTTTTACATGCACTGTCCATGGTCCTATGCTTGTTTATATTGATGAGTGTGTAATTCTCAAACGTATTGACAACGCGGTTTCTTTTGCTTCATGCTTTTCTATTATGGATTTTTGTATAATTAGATATTACGCCTCATTCCTTATCGAAAAAGAGACACATACATCAATTATAGATCCATATCTTTAAATTGATATACGTGTCTCTGTTTCAATTTAGTTTTATGCGCCCGTGCGCATGTCAGCCGATACTTTTTTTTATACGAAGAACCATGGTTGCGTTGATGGAAAAAAAATTTTTCCAATAAATTACAGTGATCGGCAAGCGAAGTTTTTGTTTCATGTTTCACAGAGCAATTGGGCATTGCGGGCATAGCTACTGTGTAGTTCCCGAGCGTCCATCGTGGTAAGTAATGGGTCTTTTGTCCTGCCCGTCCTGGATCTTTTGACCCTTAAGTTATGTAAAATGGAAATTGTTAGAAGTATTTAAGGAGAAATTTGAAAGTTTCTATATGAGAAAAGTAGTCTATCAAAAAAGAAGTAGTCTATTTGAGAAAAGTTTCAAAAGTTTTATCCTGAAATTACCATATCGATTTCCGCCGTATACAATAAAAAACCACCATAAAAAAGTGCCTTCGTAATTTAAAAAATCGAATAAATGCTAATAGAACTCAGGCCTGAAGGCTTCATACTAATATATTTTTTATAGGTTTCTTAAAAAATATTTATTTCGAAAACAGCATTTTATGTCGAATTTTTGAAAATTTTCAATTCTCACAGCGAGTACTTAAAACAACAATACATAGATCTGCATCACAGTCGATAGTCTAATTGAAAATGTCAGTTTGTAACACTGTGATGAATGTATGACGTGGCTATAAATTAAAGATTTGTGGTTTGTTTTCATCAATTGCACTGCGAGAGTTTGCTTCTTACCAAATTTCATGATTTTAAGTCAACGCAAAGCACTCCATAGGTTTCAATAAGTGAGTTTTGATAAAATAATCATATCTTTTGATCGTGTTAACTTAGAGGCCTGAATTCGTTACACGCCCAAGAAGCTGTATACCTCAGTCTTTTATATTAATTTTATCTGGATATCTTTATTCGTTCTTGAAAAAAAAATTTGAGCCGTCACCGGACGCCTGGAAGTTGTGAAACATCGAGTTTGTACAAGTAATATGCATTAAAGACAAGATTACGACAGGAACTAAATATTGCATTATGGGAAAATTAAATATGACGAACTTTTTACAGAAAATGATGACTATTTATTTAATAAACATTTATGTTCACTAAATACGAAAATCAATATTAATTTCAAGTTGCCACAATTTAATTCATTTCATCTGTGACTTCAAATACCGTACGTAGTAAACAGCACCATCGAATCGAGTAAAAAGGGAGTCGCACAGTCGCTTGCGCATGGCGATGCGTCGCCACATCGTACACACTACTACCTGTGAACTGTATATGTCTATAGTATAGCGTTGCGACTCGTCGCTACACCGTACATATTACTACATTTTGACTATATACATACCATTGTATAGCGTAGCGACCCGTCGCCACACAGTTCACTCTACTAGAAATAGACTGTATATATACCCTAGTATAGCGTGGCGACCCGTCACCACAGCAAGCATTGCTATGTCAGCGATCCAGTTTACCCTGCGCCTATAGATATTTCACATCAAAAGGTTTTAACAGACAGACAAATAGATAAACAGGACAGAAAGACAGATAAATAAAAAGTCAAACGGACAAATAGATGGACAGGGAAGATAAACGTTTGCTGTATCCAGCAAACCCAAGACAGAATTCACTTGGACGATTTAGTACGCATGCGGTCGTATGCACGAAGTTGAAAAACTTTGAATTTGAATTGTTGCGTTTCTCAACAAACAATTGGAAAATACGCGATTGAAAAAGTTCAGGTCTGACAATTTAGCATTTCTTGTTATAATATTTACCTAGAAAGGACGTGCATTGATCGGTTGAACGTCAACGTCACGGTCCGTCCCGCCAGGCGGAAATGTTAATTATTCCTTAAAGGGGTGGGGATAATTAGATGTCGTCTTTGATCTGACCGCTCTGGTCGCACGGCCAATATGCATATGGAAATTAGCACGTGTTTGTAGCCCGCTTCCCTATATTACATCGTTTCATTTATTTATACATTTATTATGTGTATTTAATTTATTCTTATCTTATTGCGGGTATTATAATGTGCATGCTAGGACTTGCGTGTGTATGTGTGCGTACATGTTTAAATCTAAATTTGCCTTCTAAAGCATTAACTAATATAATTGACTAGAATGTGTATTGGTGTGTAGTAACGTTAAAGGCATTTTTAGAAATATACTAGGATATGTAGTACAACGAGCCTTTTCATTATTATCTTGCTAATTTAATTTTAAAAATCAGAAATCAGATGCCAATTGTCATTTTTTAATGAAAGCTATATTAAAATAACGCTTTCGAGAAAAATATTGCCAGAAAATGCCGATTAGGGAATTTTAAAAAAGCCAGAACCCAGACTGTATTTGGGCTTTCCTTCACTAGTTAGTTTGAAGATTTAAAAAAATACGATCCTGGGTCTAATCGTTATTTCGTTTCCTATCCTGTTTCCGATTTGTGTACCGCCGGTCCCGGTCTTCGAGTCGAGAAGACTTCCGTATCTAAAAATTATCGAGTATCAAACGAGTATTGAGTATCAAAGATTAGGTGAACCAATTGTACGATTTTTTTAAGGAAAAATAAAAATTTTAAATTTTTATGTAACTGCATAAGCTAGCTAGGCTAAAAGATAAAAAAAATGGATTCAACCTATTTTTTTTTTATGACTTTGTATTGCCATTCTTCTCTTGTAGAATGTAAAAAGCGAGTGAAGCCGGTTACAAAAGTTCGAGAAGCTACAAATAAAATACGAAACAAAAAAGTGTTTAGTGGAGATTCTCACCACTCCGGCGGGGATTCCTTGTTACGTTTCAACACTTTTTTGTTTTGGTGCACTATAAGAGCGCGGCCCGGGGTAATTCGATACATCCTGCGTTTGACGGCTCTGGAAGCAACCCCTGTTGCTGCAGAACGTAATGACGTAACCGCCGAGTACTGACGAGCGGAAAAATGACTTCTGTTTTCGCACTACGTCTGCTTTTGATGATAATTTGAATTTTATTTATGCGGACGCAGAGTAATCGACACTTGTCAGACGTTGAGTCAGTTAAGGCTACAATATCAATTTCATATAATTTATAGCTTATTTATTTTGTTTTGAAAGCGCTTATACGTAAATGAGTATTAAAGTTTTGTTCCTGAAACGAAACTGAGCTCAATTAAGTTAGACAGATAATACCAACTACTATAACCGCGAATAAGCTAGATTCATTATACAAACGTACAGTTTATAATTTTAAATTCAACCATGGATGAATTGAATAATTAGTTTTTTAAATTAAGTCACATTAAAGCTTTCGCTTTAATTTACTTTAATGAGAGTACAGAATATTGTTATCGCATCAGTGACGACGGTCGTTGTAGCAGCTCCGACCCACACTGGGCCAGCGCCGGGGGCTTAACATGGAAGTCGCTCAATCTGAAGTTGGTTTTTAAAAGGATTGGATCCCTTGCAGTGACGTGGATTAAACTTGACACCGATGGCTAATAGTCATCCGAAAATATGAACTCAAAGTTAATATACGAAAGATAGACATTAGTAAGACATATTATTTAATTTATATGTATTTAAAAAAACAAACGTTAAGACAAAAATATTTCAAATAAGATTTCATTATTACGTTACTTTTTCTTCTGATGACACAAACTTCTCTGCGTACGATTGAACGGTGTACTTAGCTATATTTTACAAAGTTTCTATTTAATTTTTAATCTATTTTTCAAAGTATAAGTTTATGCGGCGATTACGAGACGATCAGACAAATAGTTCGATAAAATCTCCTATAGTTATGGTTTATAGGGTGTGTAGCGATGAGCGGGTGTATCTTGGTGGCAAATAATGTTGGGTAATAACAGCGGAGCCCAGCGCAAACCGCAGCACGGCAGTCGACGGACGTGAACGGCGCGCGCGCCTCTCCTTCGACCGCTTTTGTATAAGACATACGTGTCAGAAAATTAACTATGACTTTGTAATATTTTATCTATATACTACAACTATCGCACATAGGTGTGATTGGTATAAAAAATAAATGGAGATTAAAATTCAAGACACTGAAATAGAAATTAAAAGTGCGTTTGCATATTTTAAGAATTACCAATGAATGAGGGATAAATTTATAATTAAAAGAAAATTAAGAAAAAAAAAAACATTTAAGAGAATGAAATAAAGATGTGAACATTATTGCAAATAAATTTTGCTACGGAATAGATCTTATTTAAGAGAAGAATTAGGAGTACAAATAGAAACGTCTTTCAAATTTTTTTATTTCCTAAATGCGTCAATATATTTGTTTGTGACATGCATTAGGTATCACATTGTAGAGCAGAGACAATATGTCCTCACACAATCTATTAATTAAAATTCAGGAGCTCGGACTTTGATGTGCTTTCGGAGGCACGGAACGAGCGGTTTAAATATGACTTCAATTAAGAAAAGTCATTGATCCATTCTCCGTGACAGAGATACGAATCTGAACCTTCTAATTTTAAGGCAACGCAGTGATCACTTAACTAAAAGCGCCTATAAATGTATGTACGTGCAACTTTTTCCTATAGATTATATATTTAATAATTTATAATAATTCTATTATTTTATATCTAGTCCATTTTGTGAATTAATTAACAATTTTATATTCCCGTTAATATATTCTTCTCTGGTATGGATAATTGCTATGAATACCAGAACAATGAATATACTATATAATAATGTATGAACAAAAAGATATAGGAAACTCGAAAAAAATAACTACAGGGAAATAATTTACAAAAAATATACTGTCGCGTGTACAAAGACCATCTGCAGGGAGATCGTATCAAGCATTATCGTATCGACTCAATCGAACTTTCATCAAAACAGGTTTATTGGTAAGTACAAACATTCTAACTTGGCCGCCTAGTAAAATTAATAATTTATAAGGGCTCACCCGTGGAGCCTTAGGGTACAAGGCGCGTGTTAAGCACAATGAAAAGTATATTTCACGGTAACTCCATACCCGGCTATCGTTGATACAGTCGAGCGGGTACCAGATATCGCGAACACAATACGCCGGCTAGGGTTACCTATCGCGTCTCAGCACGAGTCGAGGCCCCATACTGCAGCACGTTTACGCGCAAGTGGTGACTCTGTTGGTACACTAGCGATTTCTACGGATTCTGCGTTTGGATGGTATACTTGGCCATAGGTTTAGTATACTTATCTATCTAATAATATGAGACGTTTTATGTTCAGATAATAAATTTATTTTTGCCATATCCCCTGCCTTTCCTTATTTCGGTATTTGCTCATCTTTCCTCGTTCGAATATCTCTTTTTCCTTTTTGTTCTGCTTAATTCATTATGGATGGCTTAATGTCTAAGCTTCAGTTACAGTTTCTTATTTCGGCTATTATTTACATTTTTATCGTTCATTCTTATTACCTCTATTTATTATTGTTAAATTTCTTATCAGTTATTATACATTCATATTCAATCACAATTTTTATATATTCCATATATGTTTTCTATATTGTTTTTTTTTTTAGTTTTGTTCGCCGTAAGAAATAATTATTGTTTGCTTTATACGATATATTTTTCTGGAGTTACAATCGCGAAAGAAAGAGTAGGCCGCGCCTCGGAACGAAATACAATTTCAAAAAATATTGCAAACTATAAAAATGGGCACAGTTGCGTAGTTCTAAAAGGGTATAAAAGGATTCTTTTTTTTTTTAGTTTTATTGGTTACGGCATGGTCTGTATTCTTTTCTATACATTCGGAGAAATACAGGTGGTACGCGTCTAGTTGTGGAACGAACAGGTATTTACGTGGTTGACAGCTTCGGATATAGTACGTAACTGTTGACTAGCTACGGCAGAAGAAGACGTGAATCCCCACTTGCACGTCTTCTTCTGCCGTAGCTGGTCAACCATCAATCTTGCTGCTAATTGGTTCGTCCGTCCCAGATACGAAGCCACAAGATGCCGAGACATGTTACAAACTCATAGTCTGTAGACTTATTAAGACGAAAAATCAAGGTAATTTTTGTAGAACAGGTTTTTGGACTTTGGGCTGACAATGGAAATGCGAACCTAAAGTTAGAAAGATTGTCTCAGGTTATATAGACGAAACCTTTCTAAATCTAAGGGTACGCGATGATGAATTAATTTGTTTATGACGATGGAGCAGTGACTGAGTGGAAGGTAACAGAAGTGAGATGATCTTCATATGTATTGTGAAAAACAGAGTCAGGGCGTTACTTGTATAATGAAAATAAATAACGGTTTCGAATTTGAACCATGAGAGCTATAGAAAACAATGCTCTGTAGAAAGATCGATGGGAGGTTAGAAGAGGATACATAGTCGAGAGAAAATCATGTGAGCGATTCTTGATTTTAAAAACCTGAGACAAAAGTATACGCCAAATCGATTGCCGACTGTAAACATGGAAAATTATTAAACACGTCTTGTGGAGAATTATTCACAGTGAAAGTCGTTTATAATAATTTTTATAATAAAAGAAGTATTATTCCCTGTATGAATATTTTATTTGTATAATTTCCTGAACGCAGAAAAACATTTGAAAAAATACCCGGATATGGTCCATAAAAAAACAGAAAAAAAATTAGTATAAATATTTAAAGCTAATTAAAAACGGAATAGTTAGTTAAGTATAGATAATGAATTCGATTTTTAAATTAAAGTTTTATTTTTACTAAGTCTTTTAATGATTTGAATAGACAGGTATACAAGTCACATGCCAGAAATATCGATCTTTTTTCGTTTCGATGAAATTATATCGTTGTCAGTTTTAAAAAACGACACCAGCCAAGTTTGGTTCATGTGATGGCTCCAAAAGACATTAATCACATTTTAAAAATCAAAATTAAATTCCAACTAATAAAATGTTGCGTTAATAAATGCAGTCTTTCAAATGACATTAAAACTAAGCGTCTCAAGATACATTTATAATAAGCATATTTATCTGATCGGGTAATCGGCTCGCTTCCTGCATTATCGTTTTCCAGTATGAATACAGTTTCGATATATGTGTTTATATAAAATAAATACACTTTTAAATGTAATCAGACTGTCGGTTAAAGAATATGCGTATATTTAATATTAAAACTCTTATCTTTTATACTAAAATTGATAAATGCATATACGGATCAAATCAAGATTATTGGTCTTTTTCTATATGAAACAGTAAGGACGGATGTGCGTGCGTTGAGCAACAACACCTACGTAGCTCTGATCGGCTTTATATCCTTTCACCAGAGTCACCTAGAAGGTGACAGAACGACGCAACGCCTGTGCTCCCGCTCAGACGTAATGCGGTGACGTACTGACAAGACAGATGGATGGATGGATGGAATTTTGTTATACGATTTTGTTTACGATCCTACAATTTGAGCCAGGAAAAACAATAAAAATAATATCATAAATGAGTTTTTATAAAGCTCCACAAAAATTAAGCGAATTAAACTTTAATATTTATTTTTGTGCAGAAATATGAAGAACAATTGTTATTGCAAGATGGGTTGACAATGACAGAATAAAGATTTCGAAAAAAAAAGCCGCAAATGAAACTTTTAAAAAAGCTATAATCAGGCACAAAAAGTTACGAGAAAGCATTGCATGGCTACTACTAAAAGTGAAGACATACTCGCTAAAAATATTTGGTAATTTTATCTATTTTTTAAAACTGCCAACTAAATTTATATGTAGTCGGAAGTTTTATAAGATAGAAGTACACAAGATAAAAAAAAAGAAATATGATATACGTAGTTGATTATGAAATCTAAGTATAAATGCACCGCAGGCTACGTTCTGGTATTACATAATATTGTGTCAAAATAAATCCATGTTTTTTATACTCTTATTATTGTTATTATTGTACAACCTGTTTAATATCGTAGCGTTTTTTTTTTATAATTTTCAAAGATATTTGTTTGAACGAGTAAAAATATCCTCCATCCATCTTGATTTTTTTAAACAATTTGAAATTGAAGGATCTCAGTTCGATATTGATGCATTTCATCGAATAAAATTAGTCCGTGTCCATATTTTCAAATGTACTGATTCAGTACATGAGAAGATAGTCGTACATTTGAAATATATTATGCCACGGCCTTGTGTTAAATATTTAATACAATAAAATATTTTTCATCTTAACATAAATTGAAATCATATCGTTTCGGCTTTAGATTCGAGACTAGATAAAAAAATCTAAGTAAGTCTTTTATATAAGATTGGAATTTTATATACACACCGATAGCATTATAGTACGTCGGAAAAAATGAGTTTAAAGTAGAAGTTCTTTGAATTTTAATGATCTACTCCATGATTCAGATCATAATGTTGAAACTTTTTAATTATCGAATTAAAGGTGTTTGATTGACTCTGTATGGAAAACATAGTCTTTTTTGAGCAGTCGTTACATTTTTTTTTGTTCAACCTTGTATGAGCTACGAATTTATGTGATTAACTATTTAGTTAATCTCTAAATAATTGGAGCTATGATGTTTGATTATATAGATATAAGAATATATGAGCCGATACGGAAATTTCGACCACGCATTTATTTTGTAATAGAATAAAGTACATACAGCAATGTTAAATAACATTTAAAAAGAGTATTCGTCGTTTTGAGACTTTGTAGGTACAATTAATGTTCGTTGTCCCTTCTTGTTGTATTAAATTCCAATTGGAGAAGGATTTACTAAATATCTCACACGTTCAAAATGTCATACACACTTATTGCTATTACGCCCTTTTCCATAGCACGCCTATAGTTATGGTCTAGTATACCAATCGCTTCGCTCCACCTTTCTTTTCAAATATTTTGGCTTACATAACGGTTCGTGTCTGCAATTTATGTTAAGGCCAAGTGCAATGCCAAACGCAACGCGTCACGCCCCACACTGTTTTGTGAGAAGGAGAATCGACTTAAAGCGGCAGAGTAAGGAAGATGGATTGTCATTTAGTTACGCAGAACTTTTTGTCGTAAGCGACATTTTAGTTTTTTATTTATAATGAGAAAACTATTTATTATAAACAAAAATGCTTAAGGCCAACCCTGTATAATTATATTTTACTAATAATGTTTAAATTTTGTTTTTTTATCGTTTGTCCTGTTAGAAATTTATTGGTATTAGTGTTTTAAGTGAACGTAATTTAGTATTTTTTATCATAAAGAACGTGCTGTGTATTTAAGCTTTCCCTACGGTAGAACTCAGAACATATTTTGTATACTTAGAATTTTTTTTTTGAGTTTGCTAGGTATAACAGTTTTCTAGAAATATTCGTTTAAAGGTACCCATAATCAAAGCATACTTGGCCTTAAATATAAATCTTTTCTAATATGATTACCAAAATAATTGTAAAACTAATATTCTAGTTTTATAAAAAAATTACCTATAAGCCTCACTAGACTATTATGAAAAATTATTATAAAATTAAGATTATTATGAAAAAGTCGGACAAGTGCGAATAGGATTTTCATTCTGAGGGTTCCGTATAAATTCAATTATATATGCAATCATTTTTGCCTGTTTTACCGTTATTAGAGCGATAATGGCATTCCGAAAAATTGGTATTCCGAAATATTATAAAGAAATCCTAATTTTTGCTTTCTTTTTCCACAAAACTTGTAAACATTCTTAAAAATTTCCGATTCTTGAAAATTTTAAGTTTTCACTTACATTTCATTTAGAGCGAAGTTAAAAATATTGTTCTCTCGTATATTAATCTACATCAGGTCCGTATACACATATTGCAAGTGTAAGTTTCTAATCACAACAAAAATGTATTTTACATATGATATAACGACAAACTATAAATTATCAGATTGTTTCCCTTTATTAGTGCTGTAAAATTTTCTTCTTGTCAAACTTCATGATTCTAGGTCGACGAGAAGTATCCTATTTGAATTACTCGCAAGTCGTAAAATATAAATATAAAGCATAAATGAATATACTTTGGTCGTATTTTTCAATTACGTTCACTTAAAATCTCGATTAATAAGTATTTAATGTCAATTTCAATTTGATACTTCCACGCATCCCTCAGAAAAGGGACCTTGACAAACAGAAGGGCATACGGACAACGAAGTGATCGTATATGGACCGCTATTTCGTTTAGACGTACTGAATCCAAAAAATACAACAGGATATGCCTCAACAGTGGAGTGATTAAAAAACCTGAAACGATTACATTTCATTCAAATAAATCTCTAGATACCCAACTTTCCTAAGTAAATGCAAATTTAAAAAAAAATTAGTAATAAGTAATAAACTCAAAACTTTTTCGCATAAATGTATCGAATGACTCTTGTTACGAAAATCGATAAAATAATCCGCCCGTACTACGTATGCAATAATTGATTGTATCCAATACAGCCGACACCTCGACTGTGTACAGGGCAATATCGGGGAGTGATTATTCATTATGATTATTATTACTGGTGCTAAGTCCCTCTCCTTCTTCGGCGACTTCACCTGAGGGAGAGGGACGGAAGAGGGCCGGTGGTATCCGATACGCGTTTTCCTCCGGAGGATGCTTTATAGTACGTGATTCGGTGCGTTTTTTTCAACCTTGCTCGAATTATTTGTAAGGTTTCGATGTGTCGCTCATTACTGGTACAAGAGCGTATCCTGCCCGCGACCGCAAATGCGAGACATTACGCTGCGCGGGAGTAGGCCGCGCGATGGATCGTTTCGATGTATCGATTTTTATATAATGGATTATCGATTTTTATATACTGGACTATCGATGTATATCACCGAAGAACTTATTGATTGTGTTATCGTACTTAATCGATTATTTTTCATTAAACCATACCTATCGGACATTTCTTGTTCGTGTAAGTAATAAAAGGCAGAAATAACCGCCCAAGTGTGAAACATACTAAAGGATCGAGAATTCCGTACAATATTATATTTAAAAATAGGGGTCAGTAAGGTCGTTAATAGTTTGAATATTTAACAGGAAAACAGATATATCAATAAAATCGACTTATTCTTCTTATTTCGCTAAAGGTATGACAATATGTTTAAAATTCAAGACGGTGACGTACAACGTTATTTGAATAACGAAAAATGAAAGTCAGCTAATTCTGTCAATTGCGTAGTTAAGCAGATATTTTGAAATATTTATTTTTTAATTTATAACGCTCCAATATTGATATCGGTGTGTAATAAGTTATTTGACTTTCCCTCAAAGATTGACAATTTTATGGCAATGTCTAAACGAGATATCGTAGTATCTATATTTTAATAGTTAGATAATTTCTTTTGATTAAAACTAACATACCGTTCATTTTAGGCAAATTGAATGACGTAATCACTACAAAAAAAAATAACAATCACAGTCTCTGAATCTTGTATCTCGTCAATGCAATGAAATATTGTGCATTGCATTTGCTTATTCCTTATTCTACTCTTGAAGCGTTTTGAAAAATAAGAGATTACAAGTTAGTTTGGGCGTTTCTCAAATAGAGAATCATCTAGGACCTCTAAGACATTAAAGTTACTTGCAGCATTTCATCTCATTTTCGATCAAATACAGAAAAGAAATATGCCTATCGAATTGGGTAAACTAAGCTAAATTAATAATACAGTTATTTCTATAGCATTTGAATCGTAGACTAGTCAAACAGCTGAAGACCACATCAGCATACCGACAGATTTTCTTCTTCAAAACTCACAGTTAAGATTGCTCAATAGACCTCTAGCGAGGTTTAGAAATTGGTGGAACCCGCTGCGATGAGTTGGTTATATTGACCAACATTCGTTACTCATCACGCCTCCACGTTTAGAGTCGACATAGTTAGCCGAGCAGAGCGACTGATGGACGAAGTAACTGACGTTCTTCGGAACGTCGGAGCGAATGGGTTTTATACAAAATTATTTAGAATGTCAAAGCATAGTCTATATATCAAAAACTACTGAATGCATCGTTTTGAGAATATGATGAATCGACGCGCGATCGTCCGTAGATAATTATTTATTTATAAAAATCTGCATATCCTTCATGATTTTTTTATTTACTTTAATAACCTGTCACGACCAGCGAAGCGGACGGGTAACAGATAAAACACAAACCTAGTAATCGACTTTTAACAATTCTTCCGCATCCGTTTGTTTCGGGTATAATTCAAATCGTGTACTTAGTAGTTTAGATATCTTTATTTATATCATATATCACAGTCGAACTATTCCCAAGCACACAAACATAGTTACGACTTAATCATAAATAGAAGATACACCAGATAAGTTTCCATCGACAAACGACAACTGAATAATACAGCTAAGATATGCATGCAAAAAGAAGTTTTGAAGATATATATATACTAGCTGACCCGCCCGCTTCGCTGGGTAATTTTTATTATAAATAAAATGGCGAAGGATTTACGAAATTCGAAAAATGTATAGCCTAAAACCATCTACAAATCATTCCGCATCGAATGGTCCCAGTCCCACTTTTAGTAGTGTTTACGTGATTGGCGAATAAAGACAACTTATTTTCATTATATATGTATAGATATAAATCCTCAGACTTATATGAATTTCTGAATATTAGGTACATACTTTAAGGTTACTTTAATAAAGGTTAAGTTTGTACTTAGTTTTTATTAAAGTCCCGTTAGCAATAACTTAGTGCGTTAGACAAAGATGATGTGATGTGATTTGCCAGTCAAAGGAACGGAAAGAAAGGAAGTTTGCGCATGTGTCCATGCGCAAATTTATAGATCTATAGATCTATTGAGTATATTATTTAACGAACACAAAAGTTCTTTACATGTACTCAAATTCAAGTGCTGAGCCGAAATGTTAAGCCGAAATCATAAGTCGACTATACAGTTCGAAATGTAACCAAAAACTTACAAGACAAGCGAATCAAATGCGCGATGATGTACTGGATAAAATTATTGTTGATGCGTCTACCGTGATAATATATCATTCATGTATTAATTTAATGTCTTATAATATCAAAATATATATTATTAAACTGATTGCACTACAGAGCGATAGTGGACGGATGGACAGTGTATTATTCTCTTCAAAGTAGAAAATGGCGGGTTTGATTCTGACCATGAGCGGGCTTATCTATGAGTTTCTGAATTAGGTCCAATTAAAAAGTTTGTTCGGTGCCGCCAAGAATATTCTACACCGTCGATCCTGACGCTGTAGCCGCATTAGTGATGATCAGATGATGTTATTAGGAGCCACCAATCTCTCAAGAAGGCCAACGCGTAGGGCGTAAGATCTTCGGTATTCAATCTTAAATAAGTAGATTCTGGAAGGTATGCCGATGGGAAAATGAAAATCTAAAATATATAACCACAACACAAAATAAAGCATTGCGGATATTTCTTAAAACGAGCGCACTGTATGTTATGAAGTACCTTTTTGGGATGTTTTTGGAATAAGTTGTACTAGTTCATAAATCTTCCGATGACCTGAAATTACTTCACGTCTTTATTGAAATTTGCCGAGAAAGAGATACGAATTTCAGACATTATTTACGGTCTTTGTTAACTATCGCTTGTTACATAACAGAATCTAAGTTCACATTCTTATTAGTTCTTATTGTGATCATCCATATGAAGCCATCCGTTTGAAAATTCAGCGCATAGGGACCTACATATATAAAAACTATATTAAGCTATTGCATAGCTTCTATTGCGGGCCTTGAGCGTGGAGACCGAATCCAGAAATTCCGTAACGAAAATAACCTAATACCCCCACTCCGACCGGCAGAGCGGTGATACTTTTTACTTTTGCCATATATCGATGAATAGCAGAACTTTTAATGACTTTTTGGAAATATCACGCTTGTCTCTTTAGTTCAGCAACTCGCCTCTAGGTGCCATTGGTTGTATCGGCGTTACTGCGCATGCGTAATCCCCCTCTTCGCCCCGAAATCTGGTCACTCATGCCTGCTTAGAGTTTCGGCGTTAGGGCACCTCCTCAAAAAAAATACTGCATAAATAAAATGAATAAATAATTATAATTGCATAAGTTGATAAAAAATACTATGCAATAGCTTTACCGCGGCAGTCTCCGAGTGCCACACGTGTTTTTTTTTTAAACGTCGACGAAGATCCTCGCGTCTAGCTCATTTTGTTTTTTAAACAAACTCAAATCACCGTAACCACTCCCTATCCTAAAACGAAATTGCCATTAGTTCATCGCGTTATAGACAATTCGGCATCATAGACTATTATGCTCCGGGGCTACTCGGTATCGTCTAAAAAAACTGTATCATCCTATCCGTTCGTTCATTCATTCATCGAGGCGTAATGACAGACAGCAGTTACGGCCCGGAATATAAAGCGGCGCGCGTAATTATTATGGAGCGAGTAATAAAATATAGATAGACAAGACGCCGGCGAAACGTTTTCGGGATGGCCGTTCGGCTCTATACCGGGAGCTGTGGTTTGTGGTTGTGAAGTTTAATGCACCACGCCCCCTGCGCCTCACCTCCCCGCGGCCCATCGACGGCCGGCCGTATGAGGGGCGATTTGCCGCGGCCACCGATGTTTTATTATTCCGATGGCGGTCAACCTGTTAAGTATGTGGAGAAATTGAGATATTAGATAGTTCGAGATTGATTCCGTAACTGCTTCCCGGTAACTATTAACTTGATTATTATAGTGTTACACTCGCATCTGCCTGTTCTGACGTTGTGTGAATGCTTTAACATTAATAGCTCCATTCGTGGATAGAGAAATCGATTTTCCTTGTGAACACCCGTCTAAGTTCGAATCAGATTGGCATATTATTTTCTATTACATCTATTAAACTACTTTTTAAGTACTGAGTTATCTAAATATATATAATAAAATAGCAGAAATCGATATGACACGAACATTGAAGTTATGTCTGAAAGGTGGAGAGGGGATGATGAGAGAAAAGTAATTTAAAGAGAAAACGACAACTTTTACATATCTTGTGTTTGCTTGATCTTTGAAATTGATGAACTGATTTTAATGCGGTGTTCGCTTGTATATGGAGCTTGATTTGGAGTAAAATATAGGTTTATATCGTTTAAATTGAATATCAGGAAAAATATCCTTATTTAAAGATCTAGCCTAAGAAGTTATTCAAAGGCAAATAATATTTACTAGTGTCGAAGGCCTGCACACGGCTTAATGCGAACGAACGACAACGTTCAAAAGAGAAAAGAAATAAAAGCCTATTATTGACATTCTGATCACCACGCGTTCGACTTATTAAAAAAATGCAACAGGTGAGGAGGGGATGAAGAGGGAGTTGATCGGTGATTGAGGGAGGGGATCGAGTTGCGATAAAAACTTTGTGCGATAGATTGAATTCTACGTGAGTGAAGTTGCGGGCAAAAATAGTTGAACTAGTTTAACCTAATTGAAGCTTGAACTTTAAAGCGATTGATATATTTTAAAACTCAAATTAATAAACGTTCATAAATGTTAGTTTAAGTGAAAGTTTATATGCATATTTTAAAATAAATCCTATAAACAAATCAGATAAACGTCTGTTTCTTATAAAGAATTCACATAAGCCGTGTACCATGCAGATAATATGCGTGATGTGTAGGGTCATCGAATTATGACGTTATGACAACGTAAAAGGGCTGAGGAGTCATTTAAGGGTTATGTGTAAGGGTCTAAATCAAGGCGCAAAGCTTCTCATAACAGGGGATCCCATTAAGTAGGTAAAGAGGGGATCAACTATTTAAGCCAGCTTTGAGGATTTTTTCTCACTTTTGCTGACAATGGTAGGGGGGATAATTTAAATATGAAGTAAGATAAAAAAAGTACATAGTGCAGTATATTCTTTTTATACTTTTACACTTAAGTAGTATATAGTAGGTTATACTAACTTACTTTTATATGACTTATTAGATGTGAATGAGTATTTCGAGAATCGATAGAAATCTATGTTGCTAAGCGTTATTAGTCTTTTTACTATTTCCTTACGACTTATGACCGCTTACACCGAGGGGGGGGAGCTTATTACGTAATACTTAGAGGTCCCTAAAAGACAATCGATATTAATATGCGAAATAAACTGCCGTCCCCGACTTTGCTCGCATTTGTAAACTTACGACAATTAACAACTACGATTGCCATCGTTAAGAAATATCTTTTTAGTAGGTTCGTGTGTCACAAAACGATCTTATTTTGGTGATACATTGGTGCGTCCCCTTTTAAAAATATACTTATTTACAAGAAATACCGGATTTGTCTTACGCGCTTCAAACGCGTAACAATGTCTATTCCGTACGAGTAGACCTTGTGAACAACTTCATACTGAATTAGGTATCGGTATGAACCGAGTACAAAACATTTTGCATCACATCTAAAGGATCGGTGCTTTGCACTCAATGGATACACCACGATTTAATATAGATGACTGAGTGTTGAGTGGTATCGTAAAATGATAAAAAAATATTAAGGAGGGCATTTGACTATATAATACAGTCACGGGCTACAAGAGCTGGGTTCACGGCTTTGAACCTGAAAGAAAGAGCCAATTAGTAGACCGGGTCTTTCCATTTGAAGATTTGCCGACGAAAGTTTAAAAAAACTTCGAAGCATCGGTAAGAAAATGGTCGCTTCCTTTTTTCGGTAAATCACGACATTATATTACAGTGTCGCTTGAAAACGTAAGGACAGTTAACTGCAAAATGGCACGTGAATATGTGCTTGCCCAGAGTTTTTGGAAAGGTCAAAAAACGTCCTCCCTGCAAAGGGGTCCTTCACCACGGCACTTCACACGTTAAGGTCACACGTTAATCAATTTTTGAAGGCATCAGATGCAGAATAATGACGAATCGCCATATCAGTCCGGACCTTGGACCTTGCGATTTCTTTGATTTTAGAAAATTAAAGATAAGCTTAGTTTGATACGATTTAAAAGCCCCGAAACGGCGGCGAAAGTATTCCAAGAGGCCATTGAAGACGTTCCTAAGTGAGGCTGCCTTTTGCAATGATTCCGAATAATGCAAAATTATGCCATACTTGGAAAAACTATGTACATATCGTAAAAGTAACGTGTGGTATTATCAACGAGAATTCAGAAATTTTCAGTGTTGTCCACGTACACGCATAGGGCGGTCCAGTTCGCCGCCGGAAGCGGTCCGTGCACGTTCGCGCGCTCTATTTCCGAACGCGTTCATTACATCCCACGGTAGCCTGCAGAGCGAAACCGCAGTGTTTCTCTGCCTTCCGATCGATCCTACGGTTTCGTTATCAAATTTTCACACGGGCGCCATCTAGTGTTCCGTGATTGAGTCTATTTGAGTAAGTGTAACCGCAGGCCTACGCGCCGAATGCGATCCGTGCTACATTTTTTTTTCGTGATCTAAGTCCATTGCGGATTCACTGTTCGGTACGTTCCGATCTCCCGAACGCGAGCAAGCAATGTAAGCGACGACATCGGCGGTGATTACGGGTGAGGTGTTAGAACTGGGATAATCTCAGCGCCCAAATATCGATCTTTCTCATTGCGTCTATTGGAGAGAAAATATTTTTATCTGAAAAAAAAACTATATACCGTTAGCTTATTTAGTTTTATTATATCTATGACGAAGTAATATACATTTAAACTAGCTTTCATCCGTAGCTCCGGCTGGATGGAAGCAGAATGAATTACTCTACTTATATGCCGATCGGTCACGCTGTTAACTATAAGCTCGATTCCTGTCCTAATTTCGCCCCAGTTTGCAATCGTAATGTCGATTTCACCTCGATCTCATAGTCGATTCTGATTCCGCTCTTGATCTCGATCTCAGTGCGCCTCAATTCAATCTCCATTAAATGATCTTCGAAGAATACATCACACTAACAGTAAGTCATTTTATTACGAGTCCTGGATTCAGGTTCTGTTCGCGATTCCGAACCCGGACTCATGCCGTTTTTAATGCTCTCCTGTATATTATTGACACCAATAACTACACATAATAAAATAACAATCGAGTAAATCGAATCAGCGGTCCTCGAGTCATAAGCGCGAAAACGGACAGACAGACAGACGTTATATTTTACCGTATTTAATCAAGTATAACATTCTGTAGGAATATTGCAGAAAATTAATTTTAATATCAGTTGTACAAAATATAATGACATTTCTGGGAATTTAATTAACTGGCATTTTCCTTCCTAAATGGTGGACGTCACTTCAGAGCGATATAGTTTACCTACCAAACCGTAAAATATGATAATTGGCACGGACTTAAATACAATATAATTTACTTTATCCTAATAACTATTGAGATTTAGAAAATAATACACAGCATGGTCTTTAATAGGTCTCGGTAACGTATAAAAGTATGCGTTATTCTTTTATACGGGTGAAGTAGCGATGTACTTACCAATTTTTAATCCTTTTCTTTTTTTGTTATTACGAGCAAATGTCGATGGGGTCCAATTTAACAGTAACCTAAATGACGACAAAGAATCGGACGTGCTGACGTACCCGCCACTACAAGTTATTGTGTTACAAAACACTGACAGATCAAAATGTAGGCTTGATCGCGAAATAGACAGGCCCAAGCAGGACAGGTGACCGGTGACTACATTTTTACATACAGGTTATTTAGAATTAATAGTACTGAGAGTTTTTGGCTTAAATAGTGCTTAATCTATTTAGACATTAGTCTAAAGCAGGGTTAGGAATTTTGAATTTTATTTCATTTTAAAGCGTGTTTTGATGGAACAGTTTAATTAATAACTGAGAAATAAAGTAATATCAAATTTAAAATTAAGATTGCTTTTTTTTCAGGTGTCTTATTTCTAATTTCAATTGTTTTATTTCATGATAATTTGGTCGCTGATTAAAGACCAAAAGTAAAAGCTGGTTACAACCTGTTTTTTTTGTAATCGTTTTTGCAATAAGTGTCAAAGTGAAAATTCTGTAAGTAAAAACGACTAATAGATCTATATAATATAATCTCCACAATTCATCTATATACGTCGTCAGATTTGTGTTGCCCCACTGCAGGGCAACTCTCTCTCACTATCTACTAATTTAGATTTTGACACTCCATTCTCGAGCCCTCCTTTCAGGTTAAATGCTTTATTATCTGGCACCGAAGCGAATGTCGACAACGACCCCACCATCGTCCGCGCGCGTTTGATGTCTGCTCTAGTAGACTCTTAGATCTACTCTCGGCCCGCACGATCCTACGCCGCCATAATGACATTCTGCTAGCGTCGGTTTTTTTCTCGAGATCGCATTTGAAGTTATTGTTATTATTTCTCTCTCGCAGCTCGGGGGTCGATGAACTGATGCAGCGCTCTCCCAATCGCCTACCGGGCACCACTTTCGTAATGTGGGATGAAGAAAATACTAGATGTGCGATGAGTAAATAGCAAAGTTTTCAGAAAAGGGATGATAGAATATAAATACTCGTTTTGAATTTATATGGAAGTTTTCTTGTAATCTACTATTTATTAGATATATTTGGATTCAAAAGTATAAATTAAGTAAAAAATAAGGGTATAAAAAGTTGTAAAGTGGTATAAAAGTTTTACGTGACAACGACTTTGAATGGTAAATTTTGTGAATTTCATTCGATAAAGAAGGATGAAATAATAGTAACATTTAAACATTTATTTATACAAAGAATTATATTTAAAACATTAATTTATACAAAGAATCTCATAATTAACAAAATTTTATTTTTACCTTTACACATACATACGTGTAACACTAGAAGCTTTCAAATTCTCAACAGACCGGATGGGAAGATAAAAATTTTGTTACTTTTGATTTACACTTTTTCAGCTGCTAATTTAAGACATAAATAGTGAAATTTGATGAAATTAGTTCTATGTATAATTTTCAATAATAGTGTCACTAGACTTTAAAGCTCAACACCGGATAAATAAAAATTTTGTTATTTTGATTTTTTTTAGCTGCTAAGCTCTCATAAATATGTTTTGTTTACATTTCACCCATTTTCAGCTTTCTGTCATCAATTATAGGTACTCTCAGAGTCCCGGTCTGTCAATTTGTCAGTCCATCTTTGTGCATAACAGCTATAAGACATTAAAAAGCCAAATCGGCTAGAATTTTCGTAAAATTGTCAATTATAAAGAATGCGGTACTGTGACAGCTTTTTAAGATATCAATGAAAAGTTTAAAAACTTACTGATTCTCAGGCCTAAACAAATTCTCTATCGTCGATCTTGAGATTTCAGATTACCAGTCACGGGTATGCAGCCGAGGATGTATCGTTGAGTTTTTTATTATACACTTGCATTAGGCAAGTTATGCATTTGCATTTCGCCTATTGAATACTGTCACTCGCTAGCGGCGAAAGAAAACGTGGAGATGAAACTCGCAGTTTCAGGATGTGTGAAAACCATAAACTCATAGATATTTCTGAGCTCGCAAACTGTTTTGTCGGGTTCAATTGACGGTGAAAAGTTTCTGGCTACCCCCTATAAGACGCAAAAAATATGTAATTTGTTCATATTAATTTTGAAAGTTTCGTACAAAATAAAGTTGAGAGGTAAGTAAAGTTGGAGAAAATATCTACGAAAAAAATATGTAGATTATTGTAATTTTTAAATAATTGTTTAAACACGGAATAAAAAACTTACAACAAAAGCGTCTAGCACAATAAAAGTAGAATCAATTCGGTGCAGATTCAATCTCTGCCTAATATGTGTGAAGTGTCTTTGAAATAAAGTTGTGAGAATAAAGATGTCAGAGTGCTGAGTGGTTTGAAGGAAGATATAGTGACTAGATTAGAAAAAGGTGTGTTGCGGTGGTTTGGCCATTTGGAAAGAATAAATGAAAGTTGACAGACAAAAAAAATCTACGAAGCGAATGTTTATGATGAGAAGTCGGCAAGGGTCGACATAGAAAATCCTATGCGGACCAAATTGGTAGTACATATATCAAAAAGGAATTTTTATCCTTCGATTTTAAACAAATTTTAAACACGAAACCGACGAACTTAAATGAAAAGTTTGATGGATGTCAATGAAGCAAGGGAGATATTTAAAGATCGTACCATGTGGAAATCTATAGTCTCTGCCTACAACTCTGGGAAATAGGCATAAGTTTATATATTATAACAAGAAACAGAAATCGATATCGAAATCGAGATCGATATAATAATCGAGAGCACGATAACACGACTGAAGAAAAAAGAGAAGCAAGATTGGAATAGAGAATAAGACCGAATCGGAACTAACTTTGAAATCTTAATTTAAATCGAAAACGGGATCAAATCGGTACAATGATAGCAAGATTACTTGTAATAGAAAATTAAATTAATAATATTTTAACGTGGGCAGAGCCGTGGACTGAAGCTAGTATCTAATATTTCTCACATATTACACTGATTCCAATATTTCAATAAATATTAATTCATCTGGCAAGGAAAAGAATACACCTACAGACTCTTCTATATATAATCTAATGTTCTACTGCCAACTCCAGAGCGCATATATTTTTGCGTATCATAGTACTGAACCCTCGGTGCGATGTCCGACTCGCACTTGGCAGCTACTTTAACGTTCTTTTTTTAACGGATCCCGTACCTTAACAGTTCCGGAATAGAAGGAAGGTGTGCCGTAATTGGCCAATGCCGGCTGTGCGTGTCCGCTCGTTCCCTTCAAATGATTCCTTATTTTCTTTCGACCCTGCTTGTTATTTCTAAAATGAATATCATGAATCACATAACTGTTTATTCATGACAAGCTTATAAACTACAATAGATGACGATCATTTTAGATTTTACTTCCAAAAACCTGTTAACTTTTATGTATAATTTTATTTTTAAGTTTTCAATTATTTCTTTTATTGTCGTTAAAACTTTTGAATGTTGAAAATGAAATCGTAATTGTTTTCCGATTATTCTGACGATAAAATTGAAATAAGATGATTTAAAACGAGTTCGATGCACGTATTTACGCATCTGATCGAAATAACACGAGTCATACAACGAGTTCATAGTTTTAAGTTGGAATTAAACGACTAAAAAAGTTGTCTCCAAGACAAAATGAATATCAATTCTTTATTTTATTACACTGGAACCTTATTGGAAGAAAAAACATCCTGATATGTTATCGTAACTGAACGAAAAATAAATCCAATTAGTGATCCCTATAAAAGTTGGACTAAATATAAATATGATAAATGTGAAACCATAAAAGCATGACTACGTTCGGCATTTATTTCCATCGACATTCATGTCTAAATTTATAGATACAAATAAATAAAACTTAGTGTCTGTCTGTTTGTTTGTTTGTCCGAACTAATCTCTGAAAAACGGCTGAATCAAATAGTGGTAGAAGTAGATTAATTTTCTGGAGTGTAAAATGGGATACCATTCTTACAAAAAAAAATGTCAATTTTAACAAAAAAGCAACATAGAAGTGAGGACCAAGATTGGAATTCAGGTGTTATTGTAATAAAGAGCAGATAATCCGAGAAGAAAATCGATAGAGGGACCGAACACGGAAGTAACCATTATAACATTTTAATTCTCAAAGAGCGAAGTGAGCGGGAAACCGCTAGTCTCCTAGAAAGGTCCTATCTCTGGATTTGTCCTTACGGAGTGTGTCTCAAACAGTAGATGTTATGATGATGTTCAACTCTAATATCTCTATCACTACCATTTCGGCCAACACCACTAGATTATAGCTTTGGTGAACATTAGTTCTTCATCGTTGGAAATTGGATTACTAATGCGGCAGTTCATATTGGAATCTTATGAATGTTGAAAAGGCTTTCATCGTGTGATGCTTATGTCTGTAAAACATCTTCATTTGTTGTTTATTAAATATAATATAAACAAAGAGTTAATCGGGACTTAGTTAACATAACGTGAACGTTTTATACGATTGCTTTAATGTATTAGGACGGATATTATATATTCATACATATTGAGGCGAGCAAGGCGGGCTCTCACAGTATCCCACAGCCCGTACATTATTGTGGTACACTTTATGAAAAAACTATCACATCTCTAGGTTTGGAATTGAATATGGAAATTTGAATTAATGTCTAGATTTGTTACCTATTATTAGTGCGTCGTCTCATAAACAAATATTTTTAAAAATATATAACAATAATGTGTAGGATCTGGCATGGTATAATATTAACTTATTATACTATTACAATAAGTTAATATCATTTATCAATTAGAATATTACTATGTACTAACGTCATCTGTGGGAAATTATGTAATTTACAACTAATAAAATAGATTAATAGAATAGAAAGAATTAATAAGGCAAACATCGATATGTAATATTTGTCTATTACGTTATTACTAACGTCATCTGTTAAGAAACTACAGACTTAATGTCGATGTATTTACTTCTAGCATGTTTACTTATAAATCGCTATAGGGTTTTAGACTATCAGTAAATAGAGAGTAATTACATGAGTAGTTTAATGTGTGATAACATTTAAGTAAAAAGCTAAAGAAACATTTGCTTTTTACTAAAATATTATTGTACTATTGCTTTATATTATATTATACATACTATTAATGTTATTATATGTTGGCAATTACAAGATAGGACATACGTCTAAATAACAAAAATAGAAATTAATATCTCTATTTTTGTTTCTGTTAAATAATGACATTATATATAAAATTTATTGTCTTTCGTTTTGTTGACGTAATTTTCATGAATAAGTATTAATATTATTTTTTGTTCAAAGTCGCATATTATCTGAAAATTTGTCAAATTTGCTATTTATTGAAAATATTAATATACTCCTATATTAAGAACTCATTTTAATAAACATTCTTTCTTAATAAATATTACTACTTGTGAAATTACTGTACGAGTATGTCATTATTATTATTATTATATTGCGAAATTATTTAATATCCGTGTCATACATTTGGATTAAAATAAATTGATTTTATGTACATGCATTCAAATGCATCATCGACCAGTGATCACGTTTAGGATAGCACTGGAGCAGTCGCGGCTCTGTACTGTATGGAGGAGACGTCTTCAAATATGTCTCAAACTCTATATCTGCACACTCAAACGCAGCCCGAAAGCATTTTTACACCTACTGGACGCGCATAGAAAAAAAAATCTTACGAGCGCTTACAAAGCTGAACTTTTTCCTAGTATATTATATTAGGTCCTTATTTATGAAATTGACGTTACATTTTGTTGTAAAATATCTGGCGTTTGGATCATATATGATAGTCGGAAACGCTCATCACAGTGGTTGAACCCAAGGGAACAAGCCAAATTCTGTCCCAAGCAAAAGTTGACTTAGAAAAAGGTACTGGTGAGTGTTTGCTGTACTAGTGCTGGTATCATTCACTACAGCTTCTAGAGATCTGGCCAGACGATTACGGTAGATTTACATTGTCAACAACAATTGCAAACAACGATGGAAAAGCTCGCTATTCAACAACTGAGGCTGGTCAATTGCTCTAGCTAACTGTTGCTTCAGGACAACGCTAGACCTCACACTCCACCACAGACGGTCGCTAAATCAGAGGAGCTGCGATTGGAATATCTCCGACACCCACCACACTCCCCAGACCTTGCTCCGATAGATTACCACTTTTTTCGCAATATAGACAATTTCTGCCAAGGAGAAAAATTCAATTCCGATGGAGCAGTCCATACAACCTTCAAAGATTTTATTGATTTTTTCAGCTATGAAATCAATGAACTAGGTACCTAAAAAATGACTAAAGTGCATAGATAATAATGGTACGTACTTTGATTGATTAAATATATAATTTCATGTATTGTTTTCGTTTTATTCTTTTCATATAAAACCTCAACTTCGTATTATATACGACCTAATATAAATTTTCAATAGTACAGTAGTGTGTTTCTCGATTTATATTAACTGTATCCTACTTACGTCATAGTTGCAAATAGCTAGATATTTTTTTATCCATAACAGTGTATTACACATTTTTACGTAAGCTTATTTTACAAATGTGCAATAATAAGCTTACACAATAAAATCGATGAATGCTTTATATGATTGCATAGATCACGAGAATCATCGCAGAGCCGAACGTTTGCTAATGACGTGCGTAATGATTCTACCAACTCGGGCATTAGCCGCTCAGATTGGCGGCGCGCTGATGAAAGTCGCTGCAGGAATTATTATTGCCTTGTAAACTGAACCCCTTGTGTTGCAGAGCTAGGAATATTGTAGACGTGCCAACTTTTTATTTTCTGAAGTATATATTATATATTTTTTAAAATTCGAAACTAATTTGTGAATTGCATTTATTCCTCAACAGTTTTTAACATATATTTTGATTTTATTGATGTAATTATCCGATGATGATAGTGTTCTAGTTTCGATCAAAATTTTTCAAAACTAGTTTTGTTTTATATACCAAGTTTTATGTAACAATGAAAGAATGACAGTTAACAAATTCAGACAAACTACAATATTGACAAAGTGCATATTTGTTAATAAATGGTTTAATAATATAAAAAAAAAATGTTTTAGGTGGTTGTATAAATAAGACAAAAGATTACAATGAAATTCACAAATAAAAGTATGAATTTGATAGTCATTTCTGGTAGTAGATCAACTCTATGGTAAGCGGGTGGTCGGTAAATAAGCTGACAGGTAGTTAGGGGTCGGACCGTACGTGCGAATGTTGATACGCTTTAAAGTGGTCAGTGTTTTATCTAGAATTATTAATTTAACAACATAACATTTTATCGTAATCTAAACGACGAGCTTCGGTAATACTTGTTAACGGAAGTATAGGTCATGTTGAATTATATATGAAATTATGTAGTATTTTATAAAAATGTAGAGGAATAGGCTAAAAAGGCTAATGAAGTAACCGTACAATGTCTATAATACATAGACCAGTTCCTCGTTGTTTGACTGAAGTCGCTGCTGCTTAATTGCTTATGTTGAAAAAGTTGAACTTTTAAAGGAAAAGTTTCTAGTAATTATTGATAATCTTTCAACCATATATATAATATTTCAAAATAAAAAATATATATACACATATTTTGTTCAAAACTTAAAACTAGAATGATATCCATCCTGACACATATATTATACACAATGTTATAAGACAAAATGAGATATTCAGTAAATTCGACTCTTCTCGTACACTTGCTCAGAATCATTATTCTCTCTATGAAAATAGACGTTTGTTAATTATTTTTTACCTAATTAGATATATGAACTGAGATTTTAATTTGACATCCGTTTTATTCTATCAATATCATTTGTTACAAAACGTAGAAACAACAAACGACTTCATGAATACTTAATAGGATTTGATTATTCAAGTATCATAATTCACAGAGCAACATGTATTTTATCAGTAATACCGAAAATCCCTACTCCTGGACAGGAAAACTGCAGAAATTTAGTATGGACATTTAAAACGTTAAATACGACTACACAACTTAAAATAGTGCATTTTATTAACACAATGAAGCAAGTTGAATGTTGCTTCGAAAAAAGCTTTAGACATATGGAATTATCACGTTAGAAACGTGGAACTATCTGACATCCAAAATTTGCACCTGCTATTATACAACCCGTTGAAATAGGTCTATAGTAGGTAGGTAGGCAATACTAAATTGCGTCATTACAAAATTAACAACGAATTGAAACAAAAATCCATCAGTATTGTGGGTTAATTTGAAAATTACAAATATAATAATTAATAAAAACAAAAACATATTATTATTAGAAGCTAAACGAGTTTGTAAGATATTGGGTTTGTTGAAAGCATTTATGATGTAGTGTATAATTTTTCAATTATACGTCACTGCGAATATTAAAATTTATTTGTTTTAACACTTTAAAAACTTAAATATTATAGTACAATTTGTGATAAGTTATTCGAATGCGCCTACATGAAAATTTTGTTGGACATAGTTAAAAAAGTCAATAATAGCAATGTGAATAGCTATATGAAAGTTAATATTAATCTTTTTCCATTAGTTGAATGAAGTTTCTAGAGATGGAGCTGTATTAAAAAAATATTGACGTTGAAAATTTTTTTTTTTTTGTGACCAGACAAAACTGATTATTTCAGGACTGAAATATAATTGTATTTACGTAATGCCAAAGTTGACTTTTCAATGCAACGTTATCAACTATGTCGGAAAATGCTTAGATTGTCGACCGATACTAACATTTTACTCATGACCAAACCCTAAAACCTGGGTGCAGGCTCATGGTTATAGATAAAATGTTCTTCTTATTAAAAGGATTGCTGGTTCAAAACGATGGCGTTCAAATCGTCGAAGAGTTGCCAAGTTGCTTAATTAGGAGCAGTTTCTGGCGTTAGATCAAGGTCGTAATATTATTGAATTATCATGTAATCTACATACTTATGTACAATTTCGTCTCAATCAAGCATTAGGAGGGGTCGTAAGGGTCAAAGGCCTAATAATATCGTGAGTTTAAAAATATAAGGCGTAAATGTCCGATATTTTTTTATTATGTTGACTTAGAATTTTGATTTAAATACAGCTTTAAGTAGCTGCAGACATAAGTATTTGATGTTAATTTCAATTTTATACCTCCACACGTTCCTGAAAATAAGGTTCTTGACAGGCAGACGGACAGACAGACAGACAGATGAACAATGAAGTTAACTTATGAGGGTTTCTTTTTTTTGAGATATGGATTTCTAAAAATTAAACAATATTTTGTACTCGTTTAAGATGCATTCAGTTAAATGTCATCAGTTACAATGAATTTTTTATGTTTGTACCTGTTTTGTTCATCTGCCTATCATATCATATCTTATTGGTCATCTTTTTTTTTATTTTCGTCAAAGGTCTAATAATAATTTTGAACCAAAAAGATGCATGTCTAGATATACGAGCAATCTAGTTATATATGAGCCTGTATAATTCTAATAGCGATATTCATTAGCCACGGACTCACCTCCGGCAGGCAGATTGGCGTTGGGCTTGTACTCCCGGTCTTCGTGCGAATGAGCTCGCAGACTCCTCGCGGAGGCGGCCTTGTACCCCCCTCTACGTCTCTTAAAGCTAAAGGTGCGCCGTCCATGAACGCCGGCCTTTGAAAAGCCAGGCCTCGTAGATGGGGCCCGGTGTTGGTGCCTGCGACGTATAGCAATCATTAATTGTAGCAATTGCGTGTTTATATATAAAAAAATATATATATAAACAAAAATAATAACATTATTGCACGATCAACTAATATTACGTGTACTCGGTTAGAATTTAAGACGATGAGCATAATTTCATAGATATACATGTATAGTTTGAAAGTCAGCTCAAGACGATTTTAATGTTTATTCATATAAGGAGGACGAATGGACTTGTCTGTTTCTCCCGATGTGTGTTCCTTGGACTATCATGTTTCATGTGAATATAAGTATATGGGACCTTGGATAGAGACCGAAGGTGTTCGCGCAGTTTTATATAAATAAAAAAAACACCACTTCGACCTTTGAGCTTTGACTATGTGCGCAAGACATCAGTTACGCTACCCTATTTTAATTGTACAATAATAATTTGATTTAGTTTGTATTTTGAGCATACAGGTGTATTAGATTTCAAAAAAAATCATGTTCAATTTAATAACTAAGGAATTTTTATAACTTTATTAAAATTTTGTTTTATAGCAGTAAAGAATTATTTACATATACCAACAATATTAAATTTCTTGAATACTAAGACATTATTAAAAAAATTTCATACATAGAAAATTAATTTCAAGCTGAGTAATCAATTCATTCTTTTTTTCGGGTCGCTGACAATACTAAAAGTTTGAATGAAAATTCATCAATACATTGGTATTATCGATTATTTATTGGTATGAATAAATAAATAATTGAAATTGTATTAAATAACATCGTTTTATATTATTGCTATTCAAAAAATGAATCAAGAAGACCCAGATTGCTACAGGCGCACAACTAATGAGTTCACTTTCAATTCCTCCATTCGCTTTTGAATAAAGGCGTTGAAGTCTTGGTTCTCCGCTTGGGATTGATGGAATTGATGTGAAATTTGTAAAAAAAAGTATAGATTTTTAAATTTTTCCTCTAAATTAGTCCCTCAGTGTGCATGGTTCGTCCCAAATAGTGCTTACGACATCCTGATAATTATGCAGGAAAATACATATTACATTTTGACCGTAGGAAACTAATATAATACCGCAACAAGCAACAAAAACCATCGGTATATGAAATTAATCAATATAATAACAAGAGGTTACAATATTACATTGCAATAAAATCAATATTTAAATTTAGTGTTGATTGTTAATAGACTGGTGTTGATTGGTAATTTTTGTTAGTATAGCGAACGGGTATGAAATTAGTTACATACTTATATACATGTAACTACACATGCGTATATAAAATGTACTTAGGTATCTATTCACTTCGATACGACAGGTTTCAAAGTTTCGTGAAAGGGAGTTTTCGGCAAAGGTTTTTATCTTATTATTTTAAGTGGACTATTCTTGTCTATGTGTATAGAATATCCAAGGGGCAAACCAGTAGGCAAGACATAAGAGAGTAGATGATCAACGCCATTCATGAGCACTGGCAAGCTCAGAATGGTCACCAGCACATCGCCAACCTCATGGAAGAGATTAAGATATTTAAAGGGATCGGGATGATGTAATATATAAATTTATACAGTATTATCTCGGAAACGGTTCTAACGATTTCCATGAAAATTTGTACTTTGATAATGTTCTGCTTTACAAGTTCGTTTATATAGGTGTCTCTTTCAGTAAAAAAACGATAATTTTTTTTCTGATCGTTGTTTTATAGTTCTATCTCTTAGAACTTTGAAGTAATTGCATCGGGGTAATGTTATTGGAAGTAGTGTCGAAGTACCAATAGGTAACGTAACGACCTCAACAACGCATGGTACTACATAAAAAGTTAGACAGGTGGTACTATGTGATATTATCGACGCGAGAACAGGTAACAGGTGAATTTTGTACATTTATTGTTGAAAATTAATAAAAGAAACTCTTTCCGTCAGAATTTATCATCATGGGAAGAGATACTTAAATTGCGACAAACAGTTAAATAAGGTAATAAAAGCCTAACCAGGTAGGCTTTTATTCTCAGCACCGACAAGCGGTTAAATATATATGCCCCGGTAGGCTTTATTCTCAGCACGTGCAACAAGTCAAGATGTTATGTGAACAATTTCAAATGTCAATACATTTACCGCTAGGTAGTATTATATATTTATTGTTAGGCAAAACTATAATAACTATTAGCCCACGTCCTTATACATATTTTGCTCTATCATACGAAACATATACGAAATTAATTTAAAAAATGTGTATCTGAATTGCGCATATAAATTTTATCATCTAAAGACAAATAACAAATTCTTGATTCTCCACATAGTCAGTCGTTGAATTAACTACATTTTGTTTATTAATACAAGATTTTTTTAAAATTAAGGTATAATTACAAGAAGGCGGACTTTTGTTGTTATTAAAATAATTAACTCAATTTCTCGACATCAGTGTGTCAGTTACAGTACTAAAACAGTCACTTGATTTTATTTTATGGTATAAAAGTAAATGCTCTCGGAAGGTCAGCGTAGGGTTTTGGAAAAAAGCAGTCGGCCCTATTATTTGGGTTCCCTTTATGGTGGAAAAAATATGCACATAATTAGTTTATGAGTTTACACAATGCAACAAAATGTCGATACCGCAATTATGTTGTGAAATCGACGTAAACAAAATGCATAGCGCAGTTAATTTGTTCGACCCCTAACTTTAGTGATGTGAGAAGAATATCGATAATTTTCAAATGTTTTTTGTAAAAGCTGATATTATTAATGTTAGGCATTATTTATGAATCTATGAATGCTTAGCTTAAAAATGTTTGAAATTTATGATTTAAATGTGGAATTACTTATAAATTTATTTTTTATCATAAATTTTGTCATTTTGTCATTGGTGTAGATACTTAAATAGTGAAAGTTCACATGCTTACATACAAAGTAATTCGTGGAAGAAAAATAACAAAGTAATAAATGTAAGTCTAAAAAAATAACACATATGTTGAAACATACAAACTATCACAAACCTTTACAAGAACAATAGACGCAAGCGCAGGCGTTATTCACGCGTAGCATGACTGTGTTATCGCTTTCTTTGTAATGATTCGTCATCATTATGGCATATGAAATTAAAATATATTCCATAAAAGAAGGGTAAACGAGTATTGCCTATTGTTTTTAAATTGTGTTCGTTGAAATAACATTACGATAGTAACGTATCCCATAAGAGTAGCTTAAAAGGTATTTCACGGTTAATTAGAAAAGTTCCAAAATTAGATTTTTCTTTTTTTAAGCTCTTTTAAAAAATCTATCATAATGAACCGCAACAAGACGCTCAGTTTAAAATTCTGACTGCGATAGCATTGTATTTCCATAAAATACCGAATGCATTACATTTTACAATATGCAATTTTTTTTTCTTATTCGTTGTTTTCCTTTTAAATAATTCAGTATATATTGAAGGATGCTTTTGGGAAATCCCAGTAATTTCAAGACTTATACATCGTTTCCTCAAATACAATGGTTTTTAACTATAATGTACCTACTCGGGCTGCGTACAAACGCGGGCATTCAGCGAAGAACATATTATAAAAGCAATGCGAAACATAACCGTGTAGACGGATTTTCATCGCGGCGGTGACCGATTCGATGCAATCGCGAAAGGCGTTGATCCATCTGTTGTCAATTTTTATTGCGAATGCAATGCCCTTGTGGTGGCCGACGTTTTTGTTTGTCCAACAAGCGCATGGATGAAACATGGCGCCATAAGAAGAATATACGTATGTTTTTTGTCACTTTGCTCTATTTGATGTCCTATGAAATTCATCGAGTATTTGAAATTTGCGTTAGGTATCCTAGGAAAACTTTTATAATTACATTTAAAAAAAATATCATGTAACACCTTTATAAAATCGTAATCTTAACAAAGTTGTTTAAAAATTAGAACAAAAATCGATAAATAACGAGTTATTGATTTTAAGTCGTTGAAGTGACTGACTACACTGCATACGGGAAGGGATTTGAATATTCTTTTTTCATGACACTATATAATTAATAATATCGTATTAAAATCCACACGAAACAAAATATTTAGTGTGCACGAGGAGCGTTAAACGGATTACGTTATAGCAAAAGAAGAGCTTTAAATTTAAGTACGAATAAAAACCAATACTAATAAATTGCACGCAATTCTCAAAGCGCTCATGAGTTCGTATTGAAGTGCTGTAGCAATTTAAATATTTAGTAGCTCGTATACAACTTTACTCTTAAATATGGCATTCGTCGCTTGTGGTTGATCAATAGTGAAATTTTTCGTCCCCTCTTCTTTAATAATGTGTATCGATAGTTCTGTCGCGTCGAAATCGATATCGATAAAAGGTGCATGCGTATCACTACCGGGGTGCAAGCGGGGAGGATCGGCCGAAGCAGCTTACGCCGGGCCCTACAAATTAAGTCTATTAACTCAAAGTTTTAAGTCCCTTTGGCGCACGCGAGATATTCCTTTCTTGTGCGCCGGCGCGGGCGGGGCGGGGCGCGGGCGGCCGGCCCCGTGTTCTCAGCTTATTCGTTAAGCACTCCGCTCTTTGTTTGACCGCTCCCTACTTTTGTTTGGATACCCGCCCGACTTTCATTAAAAGTTCCATTAGCGCTAAATATTAGCGTAGATTTCATCGCTGATGATTATTTGCGGAAGGACATGTTACAGAAGGGCGTAATAACTCTCAACATTTCATCCTAAATTTTGGTCTTTTGCAAAACTTTTGGTACAAATAATGAAATTAATAGCATTTATATTTGGAACTATTGGTATTTTTTACGTTCATGACCTAATGTGTGGTCGAGCCATGCTATGGTCAATTTGACTGTAGCACGAAAATGGGCCGGCGCGACCGGTGAATACCACACTATCACAGAAGACAGATGTGCAGTAACAGCTTCCAGCACTGAATTTTTTCTAGCGAGTGAAATTCTCAATGGTCCATCACTCCACCCTCTCTCCATCAAATATCTTATTCCTAACCAAGCAGCTGGCAACGCACTGGCAACTTCTCTTGGGAGTTGAGAACGTCCATGGGCGGCGATAACCACCTGCCGACTGGCGACTCGCAAACTCGTATGAATAATAATTTTAAGCATATCTTGAAACGAACAACATTTTACTTTTACGACTTTTAAATGAATCCTCAAATATATTTTTTTTTATACGAACCAGCGCGACAATCAATTTAAGATTCTCATTAAAACATTAAAAATGATATTTTGTGTCATTGTAATATGAAATTTCATAAGCTATTCATAACTTTGGACTCGGTCGAGCTCCATCGGCGTGTACCACGGACAGCCACCGGCAGTTGTTCTCGCGTGAGGGCGACTCATTACGAAATATAATTCCGCTATTGTCCGCCAGCGGCGCCACATATGGTGAATACGTAGCGTGTTTCTTTTTTTTTTTTGCATCATTTGCCGGTTTATATATGTACCCTCTTTGGTGAAAATGGGAGGTCGCAACTTTAACCGAGTTTATTTCAAGTGCTGTTTTTGCATTACGATCGCAATTCCTTGTTTTTTTCTACGGCAAAAAGAAAAAAAATATGAAATTTATCTATTTAATTTTTAGGTGCTCGTATTTATGGCCCATTCTAACAAAATCGAATGTCTTTACAAAACATGAAATTATTAGTTAAAAATTAATTTCTAGTGTTCCTAGCTGTTAAATAAGTTAATCAAGTTCGAATTACAGTAGTGTGATGATAGTTCCTCACCAAACATTTCTTTGTAGGGTTAAAATACCTTCTCTAATTTCAGTGATGTATTACGAAAAGAAAAATTCTGTGTTAGTTATAAAAGTAGGTATACATTATAACGATCAAGTCAAAATATTGTTAATGAGTTAATTCCCATTAATGAAAAACAATTGTAACCTAGAAATAACGCGCAGTTTTAATCAATACAATGCAATTTAAAATTTAATAACTTGTAACCATAATCAAAACAGCTCAAAATCCAGATCATGAGGGCGGACGTTTTTACAAGCAAACAGTTTTTGGAAAGTATGTTATATCATACAATACCAGTGGACCAAAAGTTATAAATGAAAAACTTTTTTTTAATTTCATTCTTTTCCATTTTTTTCCGCGGGCAGGGAACTCAACCCGCTAAAATAAATAATAACAATGATGAATAGTATGTGAATAACAATGCTCAAGTTCGATTTCAAATTCCTAATCACAAACATAGAATAACTATGGTTTTGATTTTCAACCTTTCATTTATAAGTGTTATCTATGTCTATTTATTCACCTTTCTCGTTCCACAACGATAAAGTAAATGCTGTTCTTCGAGACATAGGATCCTTCACAGCGTTTTCCACAAGAAAAAAATCAAAAAGAGGATTTAAAATACAATTTTTAAATAAAATCAATCTGTACACGGATCACATAATAACTCAGTAGTGTAATCCTGGGTTTGAATCCGCACTTGCCGCGTCTTGTATGTAGGCGCGCACGCGACCCATAGACTGTTGTATCGTATTTTATACAATCTGAAGGGTCAGTAAAGTAGGCAAAGATAAATATTATAGCACATTTATTACGCGCATTTGTTGCGCAACAGTTTTATCAATCATTCCAGCAGGTCCCGTGGGAATCGGGGTATTGCTATCGCGCGCCCCGAACACGGATAGCGGTTGGCGGTGAACATTTTAAACGATAAACACGTCCGAAATAAACGGTCTTTTATCTCTAACTAGATAATTATACACATCGCGTTATTTATAATTAATATAATATCGCAAATACTTAGGCGTCGACGGCATCGATGGTTGTTTTTCCGGGTTCGAGATATTCTTTTAAAATTCTAATATAATACACATTTGTGTTACGGTTTAGGTAAGCAGTCAACGACCAACTATAAGAATATGAAGAAAAATAAATAAAAGATAAAAATAGGAAGTACGCAAGAAAATTAAATAAAAATATTATTTTTTATAACGTCTTCATTGAATCAATGGGAGTAGGAACGGACGCTAAACTATACTTATAGCAATTGTTATATTGGCTAAGTATAAATACTGGTGTGGGTCAACTAAAAAGTGTCGGATTCATTTATTCATAGAATGCTTTGTTTTTTTTTTTAATGAGCTTATTTTTATAAACAGGCGATTTAAACAGATTTTCATTAAAATGATTTAAAATTTTTACCTAATTTTCTTAATCGAATAATAGGGAATTGTTATTATCTCACACTCATAGATGATTTAAATTGTGTTACTACTATATGTTACTACTACTATAACTACAAAACAATCATAATACTTATCCAACAAAATTAATAGTGAATTCGAGAGGATTGACACATTTCACAGAATTGAGCAAGTTTTAGATTTTTGTTCATCTTAATCCTTCAAATAATATCTACACGTTTTTCGTGCCAAATGAGCACAAACTCCGGAAAAGTCAGACTGTCACATCTATCCTCTGGTAGATGTGACAGTCCGACTTTTTCTGGTACCCTTATCAGGAATGTTAAAACTACCAACACATGTACCTTCAAACATCTTGCACGACGTACGCCCATGCAGTAGATTTCAATTATTTGGTGGATCAAGATAAACAAAACACTCTAACCCTAGCTTAGGTGTTCGATGTCTGCAAATCCTCCCTAATAAATATTCGATTCGTTGGATGAGGATTCATACTGGTAGGACAAATTCGAGGTTCATTGGTGGAATGCACGTTGTATATTATTGCGTGTTGCAGGCAAACGTCTAAATACGAACTCCCGCGCATTAATACTTCACAGAATAGAATATTTAAAAATGTCTTCATAAAAAGCGTTAATAGCATTGACAGCTCTAATGTCGATTATGTGCAAACAATTACTCATGTTTATTAGAGTTAGGATAATATGTTTATGAAAATTGGTTTCAAATAGATTATTATATAATATTTTTATTATAGAATAATATCACTAGAACAACTAAAATTTTCTCTTACTTGTTATATCAGGTTTTGATTAGCGCAATACCGATGCTCGTAACCTATCACGTGTCTTTTTTATGTCAGACTGGCCAACCTTTAGCCCACTCGTTGACCCGGTGCGAGTTGGACGCAACATCGATCGTTATCGCCACTGGAACCGATCATTTATTGCGCTTTCCTGGGCATGAAGCTAGTGGTATAGTTCGGCTTAAGAGCTAACTGATCAATTCACCCCTGTTCTGGTGCAAATCTAGTGTTTTCCGCTTCTAAGTCAGCTCGTCTGCGAACGAGCCACCATCGCCATTATCTTCTATTATTCATCAAAGATTGTGGAAGATGGTATCGCTTTGTGTTATTATAAACGTATTTCGTGAGAAATATCAAAACCACAGGAATATTGGCGCGTCTTAAACGTTTTCTATTCCGGTATAAACACAAGTGTTCAATAAATGACGGACGGATTTTTTTTATAATAAATATTCCACAGTGAGTAAGAAATATTGACTAATTTCTGAATCACGTTTGTTAGTTAAAGGATCATTAAAACACTGAATCATCTCTAGTACAGGTTCCATTCTCTGCCCTTTTATTTTTAACATCTTCCAGTTTCTTAGGGAATTTGTGAGACCGGAAGTTGATAAACTATAAAGTTTTTTTCAATCGAAACTACGCGTGGAGACTCATTGGGTATTAATTTTAAATAAATAATTGCGTAACTCGAAAAAGTAATACAAAATAATCACTAACCGTTCTTGAAAATGGAACAGACACGAAATTAAAAAATACAGCAGAGAATTTGACTTAGTAATATGGGGCAAAAAATGATAAGATAATCGACATTATATTGCGCTCACTTTTAAACATTTCATACGAGATAATATTCATGTAGAGTGTGTTAAGCAAGGAGTGGTTGCACAGAGGTAGAACAACATTCGACTCTCAACCTCGAATACTTCAATTCCGGCCACGCACAGAGTTTTTCTAAATTTCACTAGATGCAATTGTTTATCCAACAATATCATCGGTTAGCAGTAAATAAAAAATAAATTCTGAGAAAACCCATACGGGAGTAGGTTAAGACTGTCCTTGTTAATGTATGTAAAATTATATAAAGAGGTAATGGGCTCTCGCAAATTGACAATTCTGGTTCAACTAATTGCGAAACGTGGTTAGCATCAAGCGTATATACTGGCTACCATACGTTAGGAATGATGCTGTGAAGTAATTCGTAAGTGCATACGATTATCCTGATACTGAAGAGGTCTATGTTACAATATTAAAATACTGAGAAAACAGATGAAACGCGTTTGACTCCATCACAGTTTTATGAATTTGTGTTGAACTAGTTTTCACCCGTGGCTCCATTCGCGTGGACGTCGAACGAATTCATTTTTTAAATCGATCGATGTCGCGGTCAACTATGATCCCGATATCGATCTCGTTGCTGGTTCGTCCATTCCAGAAGAGTCCGTATTCTAAAAACATACTTTATTTGCATTTAATTATATAAACTTGATAAAGTATATTACACGAGTAATGCTATTCAACAAAATTTTGAACTTCACATTAAACATTTGGTAACAATGGCAACAACGTTTAACACCATATACATCGAAAGTTTAACTTATCTGCATTAAAAATTAAACATCAGTAAATCGGCAATGGAAGTTAAAATATACGCATTCAGTATGTTGCGCGGAGAGGCGTATTATAACGTAACGACTCCACTTTTTATTAACATTCCATTTCGCTCCTCATCTAATTTGCGTATCGGAGGCTATATATGAAAATCAATTCTTGAGTAGTGTACTCCAAAAAATTAAAAAGCATCAAAACGTGCAGGCATATTTTGAACTTGACTTGATATTCTTTTGTATCGTTATAATTATTCATTATTATACGACTCGGATAAGAGTTGTTGTAGTCACGTGGCTGCACCGCTTTTGACACTCCACTCCACTTATTGCGTATTCTGTCGATTTTTGTCCTCATTGTGTAATTTTAAGAAGGAAATCGATGTAAAACCAAAAATACACATAATTTATGCGTGGACGGAACTTTACAAATAAATAAACTTAATTCTCTTCAAAACGAGGTTTACGAGTTGAGTATTTAAGAAAACGGTGAAATCTGATAGAATCTTAATGTGTAATATTATCATTATCATCTATTTTACCTGGGGCTTGCTATAAATAAACCGGCATTTTAATTTCATGGCGCACTAGACGAAATTCTAAAATACATATATATTATCGTTTTTTTTTGGGGGTGAAGTACGTCTCAGAAGTATTCCATATCGTAATTTTTTTCTAAAATGATACATAGTTTTTTAATTCTGCACGGCCAATAATAAAAAGGAAATAGAGAACTTACTAGTCTTCGACCTTGGCTCCCTGGGGCCGTCCACGGTGACCTTGATCGCTTTCTGGTAGGTGGCCACCTGCGGCGGGCTCGTCGATATCGTGATGGTTAGAGAAAATCTCTTCCCTAAAACAAAGAAATGATTTCGAAAATTCAGACGAAAGCGCGTTGAATACCATACTAAATTATTCGTGTTATCAATAGTCGTGTTATCAATGACTAGCTGCGTGCGCGACTGCATTAACGTGAATTTAGTTTTAATGTATTTTTTTAAGAGAAGCTGTTTTATAGCAAATAACCTTTACAACAGTGCTTCGCTATAAACGATGTTACTAGTGGAATCACTGGGAATATACACGTAAAGTTGCTGGTAGTTTCTAATTCAGAAAGAGCGACATAGATCTGTTCGTGCAAAAAGCAGGGTCTTTAGGGGACCCTCAGGGATATTAAGGGTCAAACCTACATCGGAAAATATTTGATCCAGTGATCTGTTGACGATCGTACTGCTACAAAAGCTGACTAGGAACTGCGCGCTTTTGAAACTAAAAGGAAATTTCTATACAAATAGAACAAGATTCCCAATCAAGCTTGCAAAATATTAATTGTATAGGTATCTAATAGGTTCCAAAGAAGTAAATCCCTAAGTGCCATGAAAACTAAACCAAAATTCTTAAGTTCTAATACATTTACAACAAATACGTAGAACTCTATATCAAAAGGTTAATCCCTAATCAAATTACTTGAAAAAATCGTTCCAAGAGAACCTATCAAACCTATATAAGCTTGTAGTAGTAGTAGTTGAAAAATTTCCTTAGAGCATTTGTATGGTGACGTCCAGAGCAGTGATGATCGAATAGTCCAGAGCGTTGTTGAACCAAGAGATATTGGGTTGTAACTCTGACTACTAACAAATTTAGTAATGAGTTTTTAACTTAAGACAAATAAAACTACTTGTTTTATGCCTGGGAGAGGAAGTTAAAATGCGAGTGCCGGAGGATTTTACTGCAATGGCGATAACGGTCATTAATTAGCACCTCACGATCCGCACCGGAGCTAGCTTGGATTTGAGGTTTAAGCCCATTAATTTGACATAAAACATATTGTATATTGGAAAAATATATATGTAAAGTAGCAGCTTCCGTTGTTGGGTTTCGTTTAGCAGACGAGAGTTCCGGTAGCCCACTTCCACTTTCATAACCCCAATCCATTTGCATTGCCCCATTACCTTTCTGTCAGATGTCCTATTCCTACCCAAGGGGCCAGAAATGCACTGATGACTCCTTCCGGTTGCGAGTGTCTATGGGCGGCTCACCTATTATCTGGCAGCTCACATGCTCGTTTGCGACACAGAAATGCTATAAGAAAAAGAATATGTATCTGCAGAGGAAAACGTGAAAACTTAAAAACCTGATACAACATACAATTAACCTCCGGTAATCCGACGATCGTTTTGCAGGGCAGTGTCGAACTATTGAATTTGTCGTATTATAGACTACTGCCTAAGACCCCTATAGTCCGGATTTTTTTGAAAAAGAGTACCTTGTGATCCGATAAATTACGTTTAATCATGCATTAGTCAACAGTGATAAGCATGTCGGATCACAAGAGGCGCCGGATTAGACAGGGACCGGATTACCGGGGGTCCGCTGTACATCCTTCTACTGTTGTAAATTTGAAAGTCGTTGGTTTGGATGTTTACGTGTTTGTTGCTCAATGATGCTTTAACGAATGACAAGAATTAGCTGAAATTTTATAGTATGCAGTTTATACATCAGAATACCATATAGGCTACAATCTATATGGATATTAATTTTTGCTCACGGCTTTGCTTACGTGATCGTAATTTTAAGTGGTAACAATTATGTTCAAGGGAGGTTTAATTTCAATATCTGTTAGGAAACGGAATTGCAAGTAGAATCAGAATCAAGAGTGTAAGTGAGATTATTTCACATTAAAAAATTAGCGGCATTACGTGTGTTTTCGGTGCAAAAATATGAAACTTTCAGGTATGAAATAGAGAACGGGGTTATAAAAGATGAAGGAATTCGTTGTGTGTTCACGCCGCGGGCGCTGCGGCTGATTTATGTACAGTTTGAACAAGCCCGAATCTAGATCAAGTCTAGAATTGGAATCAAAAGCTGAAGCAGGACTGAAACTGAAAGGAGGAACAAGGTTGAGATCATGATTGACAGCATAAGCAGTCGATGTAAAAGATGAAAGAATTCATTCGATGTCCACATGGGCGAAGCCGTGGGCAAGAGCTAGGACCATGTAAAAAAATATTAGGTTAAATATCTATTTCGTTGATGCGAATCTAACAGAGGAGCCAACACTTTATTGACGCCATTCGTCTACTGTTGTATACCGTGCCTTGCAATCATCTATTTCCTATCATCTTGTCCTAATGATATGAAACAGTAAAAAAATGGGTTTTTTCCTTAGCCGTAATCTAATTTGTTCCGAAATATGTATATCGAACTGCTATAAAATGAATCAATCCATAAAAAGAAAACCAATATCTATAACAAAACTGCTAAGTTCGATTGTCCCTCGCCGGCGCCTGTTAGGTGACGCACGCGCAGAGAAATCGCCGGAAGCTTTTTCATGTAATTTACCTCTGACAGAGCCGGCGTGTTATTATTTCGGCGTTTTATCTGCCGATGCCCGTTCGGACGATATCGGCTATAACTCGGCCGTTAAAGTTTGTTCTGCGAATAAAAACGGAAGCTTACCTTCGCATAACTTCAAGGTGAGACTGACTTCGTATGTGGCATTGATACGTTGATTTTTTTTTTGGTATACCCGATTTGGGCGCAAACGCCGACAAAGTATTGAAACCAATACGAAGAATTGAAATCTAAACATTAATTATATTCGAATATTCATTTGTCATTGAATTTTGAATGAAATCGACGGAATATTGAATAGAAGAGTTATCGTCAGTCAATCGATAAATAACTGTCAATTTCATTTATGAACAAATTCTAGGCATTGGAATTCATTATAGTAGGTGTGAACTACAAATAATGGATAATGTTATTGAATAAAGAATTTATGTGGCTATTCCTCGTCGAATCGAGACTATTTTATTTACGCGTAAGCTACCCTTTAGTTGATAGACGACATACCTTTGCAAAAGAGTATAGCATTTGACAAAGACCATCTGTGTATTTTCTGATGTTGAAAAGTTTGAAGCATTAGTGATACATATTTTGATACTACTACAATATAGAGATAGACGTGCGACATATCCTTCGATTTTTAAGAGAGATATTTATTTGTATGTTTACACAATATGGTTTTTCCGCGTGGCCACTATTAAACGGAAGATTCTGAGCTGCAGACCACGAATTAATAATGAGCGACTATATTCAAGGATACTTGAGAAACCCGTCCTATTGCTACGAATAAATGCGAAGGGAAAAGGAATAAAAAGCGATAAAAGATTATTAAAATATTAGGATAATTTATATAAGTCTGACATTCGGAAGAAGCTGCATGTTTTATATATAGTTAGAGAAATACAATTATATTTTAATTTTCATAAATATTTATCATCATCCACAGCATAACGATAATACTGGTACAATTTTAAAATACAATTAATTACTTAAAATAATTTTAATAGCACAATTTATTGTTTGGTATTTAACTACTTTAAGAGAAGAATTAGAAAGACGGTTCAAAAAATCAAATATGTAAAAAAAAACTGAAATATTTGTTTCAGAAGATGCTTCACAAATGCAAGCCCAATTTTCTTTTACGCCGAGAGCCTGTTTGTTTTCAATATGCATCGTATTGTATATCGATTAGTAGCTACCACCTTTACACGATAAATTTAAAAGCTAAATTAGATTATAAATGTAATCAAGTATTTGACATAATACTCTTGTAAAGTTATATTTTAAAACGTTTCACAAGTAAACCCGAACGTGTATAGCAAAATCGAGCAATGAAAAAGCGACAATCGCAATATAGATTCAACTGTAAAGGCCTAATACATAAGTGTACTTTCAAAATACAAGTAAACACATTAAAATAATATAAACTCTTTCCTCTAGTATATATGACTTTGTTAAAATATATATTAAAGAAATTAATATACCATCCTTTTAGATAATAATAAATTTTGCATGCAAAAGACGCCATTGTAGGTACTAATTTGAAATATCAATTTCAATACAGCAGATAAGCGGACGAATTCGATAAACTTAACAACGATTCAGTCGGTATTGTTATGACGTCAAAATTACTTAAGGGTGAGGCGGGTTAACGCCGAGCGTCCTACACAGTTGACGTAATTATAACGTCATAACGATAATAATTGAATAGTTTTAAGATTATATGTACAATTTGTCCGCAATTCTGTCAACTTAAAACGATTCAGTCGGTGCGGTCGTGACTTCAAAATTGCGTCAGGTTGAGATGAGTTGCCGCTGCGCGCGCGCCCTCAGATCGTGTAAAAACGATACCGATTGAATCGCTTTTATTTACTAAACTGATCTGCGGTATTTATCCGGCGAGTTGGTTATATATTAAGCTAGTCTATGAATGGAGGTAAGTGATCCACAGTAAAGCACAAATCAGATATAAAAACGACCGAACGCGAACACTGAAGCTGTATGACAGCAATATTTAAGTGTATTGAAGATTAAAATTTGACATGAGCACAAAACTGCTATGCGATTGCTTAATGAAATCAGCCCGTGCGAATCAAATCAAATCAAGTCTAACAGTCGAAACGATCGAACGCCGAAAATAGTCGAAATCGTGTACAGGCCGTAACGCGGCCGGGTAATTGTCGCCGACTATTTCACACAGCGCGTTCTCGCGCCGAAATGGCGGACAGCTTTTTGGGCGTCCGATTTGCGGTCGAGAATAATGAATGCGCCGATAAATACTGAATAAAATTACAGTTAAAATGAGTGGATTAACATGTCTAATGCACGCGCTCCATGCGCGACTGACAGGGGGAGGGGGCGGCGGGTGTGGAGGGGAGGGAGCGCCGGATCGCTGGACGGCGCTTTTATGCGAAATACGTTTCGGACTTATTTGTATGCAATTACAGTTTATAAGCCGCTCGTGTCATGAATGAGTGCTTGAAAATAATTTAAATAGTTCAGTGAAAAGTAATGAGATACGACAAGGTAAGAAAGTTTGACTACTATTAATTGAATAAGATTTTACACATGTATAATATATAAGTAAACTTAAAATAATTCAACTATAAGTAAGGCTTTTAGGTGCCACACGTTTCTCTGATCAAAACAATGGCATGTTTTAGTTTTACGGACAGACCCAGATTTACTTATGGTGCGCGGTGTGTAGCGCACACGAGCAGAGGTCTTAGGCGGCGCCGACGCCTCCTGGCGGCCACCAGAGGGCGAAAGCGTTGCACTGCACACGGGCCTTGCATGGTGTAGAGCTGCCCCTTTGTACGAAGCATCTAAGCGATAGTTACAAAATTACAGTCAAGAACTACACAACACCCTTTCAATTAAGAACAAGGAACGATTGTATCGCATGCAGCCTTAAGGCACTGTCCATTTTAAGATTTTGGTTAAAATGAAACCATTACACGTTTGAACAAAGTATTAACTTATGTTATTTTATTGTGTTATTTTAACTCTCAATACTTTTCACGCAATAGTTATTTTGTTTTCTTTTGAAATATGCAACAGTTTTAATATTGTTAAAAGTAGTTGCGGAACAATAACTGTGGCAATGGCGATCCCCGACGGTTTTCCTGACATTTTTCAAAATGTTCCTTGATATGATTTCATTACATATTACGTTATGAGTTCAACGATAACAATAGAAGTACAGTGGAATCTCAATAACTCGAACCTCGTTAAGTCGAAATCCTCAGTAAGATGAAAAAAATTGCCATTCCCTTCCGATGAACCCCTAAATACGCGGTATCTCAAATTATTTAGACTTTGTAACTCGAACAAAATGTTATTTTCCTACGAAGTATTGATAATACATATTTATACTCTATAACACGAATTTCAAAAAGGAGACTTCGTAAGTCGTAGTTGGTAAAATATAATGACGTCTTACTTGGAATTCCCCGAAATAATAGCAATAAATTCCAAAATGAATTTTCGGGTTCGGGGCTTCTAATCTATTGTTTTTGTCTTGTACACGTGCAATGAATGAATACATTCACTAAACTTTCTAAGTAACACAGCTTTGCACGTTATGCTTGTTCCTTGTCGACACAGTCATATGTATCTTGAAGTTCTTGTTAAGTAGAAAACTCGTTAACACGAATTTTTTTTCATTTCCCTTGACATTCGAGTTATTGAGATTCCACTGTACTTAGTTTCAGATGCCATCATTGGTATTCAAACTGTTTGGCCTTTAAGCCACCATCTGACTATTCATGCGGAGCACACCCGTTGACACCCACTGGAGATACGCTGATCATTAAAATCGGCAGACTGTTGAGGATCAAACAGAACACACAACGGACGTGGCTAAAATCCAGCTGTTACGTAGGGTGTTTTTGAGATATTTTCGAAATATCACTTGACGGTATTATTATTAAAGAAATATCTCTTAGTTCCCAAAAAAGAACCATTAAACTTGAAAATCACAGACAAATAATAACTGCCTTATTCAGAACCCTTATTTAAAACATCGTTCAACGGTAGTTTAACTAAACACTGTTTACTTCTTAAACAGCTGTTTAGGCATTAAGCAATTCAGAATGTCACTTATACTGTAGTCTTACTAAAACAGTGTTTAAGCGTTATAATGGCAACATTCTGATCTAAAAATGTTTTAAAAATTTATATTTATTGAAACATTTGTGAAATTCCTTAATTTCAGATAACTTTTCCATTATGAATGCGCTTCGAATTAATAATTCGCAATTTATCTATCTTTAACTTGATGACAGAAATACGATAATCAAATGTCACTTTCGACAACCTACGTCAAATATTCAGTAAAACAATCCTTAGACCACTGTTAAACAGCCTTTGCCTTAAACGAGTTTAGACGAGGTTTAAACAGTGTTTATAAATTAAACAAGATTTCTGAATAGAATTTTTTGTAAACTCGCATTAAACTGTTGTCTAAGCACGTTTTAAAATTAGACTAGCGATTCTGAATAGGACAGTTGCACTGCTGCACTGCATTGCACTGCTTTAGGGTAAACGTGGATGGTTTAAAGTTCACACCTTTTAATTTGGAGTAAAGCGATACTGAGAAAGTAGTCCTCGTAGAGGCGTGATAAGCGCCTACCACACAAGTGCCGAATAATAGAAGAGTTAAATATAAAACATATTTGTAATAATTTGAATTTGCCCTTCCTGTTTTGTAATTTATCAGGCAGAAAATTACGACAAACTGAGTTAAAAAAAAAATTGAATTTTATTATAAAAAAATATAAATAAGCTCCGAAGTTTTATAAATTTGTTGAATTTCGAGATTTTCAGTTATAATAAAATTTTATATTATCACAATGACAATGGAAGAAGTTTCTGGCTAAAGGTTGCACGAATACCGGCTGGCTCTACACTCCCGTCACTCCTAAGCCAAGCTAGAATCCCTCCCCCGATATTTACGCTCCCTTCGGTGTATCGGGACTTCTCCCTTTCAGTCATTGCGACTGGCTGAAGATTGAGCGATGATGATGATGATGATGATGATCACAATGACAATGGAAGAAGTGTAAAAAATGTATTTCTTAATGTATACGACTCTCTGTGCACGAACATGTAACAAGTGTAGATATATAATGAAAGGAGACAAATTTGTATAAATGTATTTCTTTCGTAATAAACGTAATTTATTCTATTGTATTTCTTATGCTAAATATTCTTGTGTATATTTGAAAACAAGGCCAGTTATGTGTTAAGTGTTAGCACATACGTTTTAGCGCTCCAATTTGTAGTGAATGTAATAGTCATTCAAACTTGAAGCTTCGCTAGAAACGTAACATCGGTCCTACATGCGCACACGCAGACAATATGGAAACAAATCATCATAAAATGTTGGTCGCTGGAGAGGTGCAGCTCGGCCGGCGTAAAATATTACACTTTAGCTCGTTATTAAGTTTAGCATCCATATTATGATCACTCATCAACAGTCGAGGACCTAACACATTATGTTGAAGGTAATAAAACGACATTGTATTCGTGAGCGGTCATCGTTTGAGGTGTTGAGAGCTTTGCGTGAAATATTCAATTATTGTGCGCGGGCGCAGGTGGGTTTACGGGAGGAGAGGGAGGAGAGGGGGGTGACATTTTGATTTACGATTGGGCGTAAATTCCGAATGGCATTTGTGAATATGAACGCGACCCGCCGCGGAGCTCACGCTTATGAGAACAAATTTTCAACGAAATATTCCGGTATTAAGAAATGATTGCATCGTTTTTGTGATACATTTTCATTCCTGCAGCCCTAGTATTGCTCCAGCTAACAATTTTTTTCTAACACAAGTCGTATTCAACTATTTTTAACGATATAGGTACGAGAAGGAAGAACATTTTTGTTTGTACTGATCATATAGTCTCATCCGAGGGTAAACTCACATATTAGAATACATGCAGCCACTTCTGATTTTCATGTTTGCTTTTTACAACTGCCCATTTAATCGATTTTCATATAGTTTTCGTTATCATATAGCTTATTAGCTTCGGGCCTCCGACAATTATTGACTATTTTTATCTAAAAGCGCGACTTCAAATAGTGTAATGTGTTATATATCTGTACATCTATGTATGTATGTATGCATACATGTAAAATTGTTTCTTCTAGCATTTTAGAGTTGTGATGTGCTGGCCGATTTCATTAGTTCTAGCTCCTAATTCGCATTTATTCCGCGCCACGGAGGGTATTAAAATAAACAAAATTAAAATAGATGGCTTCAAGACCTACATAGGGAAGCTGGAACAAAATTAAAATAAATTTATTTGGAATATATTTTTAATTATTACGTCTTTAAATTACATTTAAAGACATATTTCATAATACCATGATAAAATTACTAGATTTATTGACGGTTTTAAATAAAACAACTATTTAGGATCTGTAAGGTTTCACAGTGTCTAGTAACGAGTCTCCGAATGTTTCATTGTTAAACTTACATTCTCTTACTTGAATGCTTTTGGGATCAATAGAAAAATTTCGATCTCACAAATATAAATGAAAGTAACAAAATTTAAGATAGTGTCCCGTAGACACTGTTCGTAAGTATGGCGAAAATTTGGAGAAAATCTAGAATCAGGATTTGAAAGTAAATGTTCTATTATAGTAGATATGTGTTTCTATTAAACATGTGTGTCAAATTACGCATGTAGCTAATCCATAATCCATATTATGATGGAATGCAACAAAATCTTTGTAAATTTTGTTGTATTCCATCCTTAGATAAAGGATTACCGTTTTCGGGGGTCGAAAGAGGTCGAACTATATGGGGGCGGTCTTCGAGGCTTTCAGGGCTTCATTTAAACTACTTCGATCTTCGTGATGAAAGCAGCTATATAGGCAAAGATCACCAAACAGGTTTAATATATGTTGTATGATTTGTGATGGCGTGTTTCCGTCTTCGATGAGCAATTTAATGCCTGCTCAGTGCTTATTATTTAACCTCTAACACCTTTTTTTTTGCGGCATATCGAAAACTAATAGACATCAATGAGAACTTGAACACGACCAATATACGAATGCTAGTATTTTCAAAAGAGGTTAAACCGAAAATAAGAAGGGATCAAGCAGGAAGTAGTCCATGGTTGAATGCGGTGGCTTTGTCTCGCGACGGTAGTTGCGTTGCGTTGTCGTTATCAGTGGCATAGAGGTTTGTCCGCAAATGTCAGCTATTATTATGGCTTTTGGAACCGAACGTTGAGCGTGCAAATATGATCTGAGTCGGCTGCTTAGAGGGTTTCATCGTCAATATACAAACCAGAGGCACGTAGCCTATATAGACGACAGGAGATCTCTGATCGCTAAGAGTCCTGGCAGATAAGGTACGAGAAATATACAATGGTTATTTTGGTCAATAAGTCCGACGTAAAGAAATTATCCGTCCTCACGTCCGGGGTACCTATAAGGGTCTGCATAATGTAAATAATAATAAAAAAAAAACCGAAAATATGATGTGGTTTTTGTGAAAACATTTTTTTGTCCATAAATCATTAGCTACCAAGTGAATCTTGAGCAGTGAACTGCTCACTGCTGAATTGTGAAGGTCAATTTTGAAGGAACTACGTGGATGAAGTGAAAGGTATTGCTATATTCAGACTATGAGGCTGAATGAACGATCGACGCGAATAAAATTATGAAAGCTATTCTGTTTGCTGTTTGCTGTGATATCGATCAATAACGGATTCCGATGACGTTTTTGCTGACACTGATCAAAACTGTAATGCAGAACGAGATTGAAAGGACCAAGGGTTGATCGCTCCGAAAATGGAAGAGAGATAAAAATTTGAACAAAACAAAATATGAAATGGTAATTGAGTTGGGGCGAGCAGTAGAATCTGTGCGGATAATGAACACACGTCCGCACAAATCCTCTTATTCATTCCGGCTTACTGGTTAGGTGGACATGAAATGAATACCCATCATCTTTCATATCGTGCAATTTCATTCTCAGTCATGATTTTTATCCCAGTTCTGCTTTCGATTCCAATAGCGACACTACTATAGATTTCAATTTCAACTTCCATCCTGATCTAACAAAAGAAAAGACAAAAACTTAGAAAATAAAAATAATATCTAGCGTATATTATTCGGGGACCGTGTAGCGTTTTCCTGGTGAAAGAAATTTTAGAATTGACTTAGTAGTTTCACAAATTGCTTTTCATATATAGAAATGCTAATAAATTTAGCCCTTTGAAATATTAGTATATTTATATACTACGTAGGTTTACGAACTGTTTAGCGCCGCTTAATAGTTACATGCTTTTTATTGTTTTTAAGGCTTAAATTACACCCAAGTCGTATGAGAAAATCGAAGAAATGAAATAAATTACAGGAATAACACTATATTTTTACGTAAACAATTGAAGTCTGATGCAAATCGAGTATTAAACGATACCGTCTGAGCGTTTAGGCATACTGTCATCAATATTCCAATACAGACGTGCCAATCAGATCGATAAGTATTATACTAATTTCAATCGTATAATTCTTAATTATAAAGTCTCTTATCTCATGCACTACTAACGCGAGACCGTCGATGCCCTTCATCCTCTTCATACACCTCTCACGGGACACGGTCGTCCTTTTAGACGACATTGACGCCGTCCGCATCATCTGGAGAGTGCGGCCTCAAATGAGGACGGGCGCGTGACGGGCCCGGTCTCTCTTAAACGACACGACCGAATCATTTTGTCGCGGTCGTAATCATGTTATACGTTAGGTTTCTGTACGCTTTTTTTTTTCCACTACCGACATTTCACTACGGCTCGGCCGTTCACCCGAGTTGTTGTCGTTCGCCGGCGCGTACGACGACTCAGGAATTCGGGTCTTCGACGATGGCAACGTTTTTTTATGGGGAGTTTCGTCAATGAATGCGGAAACGAATTATAGCTTCTAAGTTAGACGGCCGTTTGATATATTCCGGCAACAAATATATAGGCATCCCAATTGAGGATTTCTAAAGATAAATCTGAAGACAGACAAATAAGATTGTTAGCATACATATTTTCCTTTATGGATTGATGTCAATGTACAGGAAGATAATAAAAATTAGAGTGTAGAATATAAAAAAAAAGTTTAATGTAGATATTGTGCTTTGTTAGAAGTAATAATATAACCTGTTAACCCTAAATATTTTTTTTTGTAAAATAATATCCTTTATTAATTAAAATCGGTAAAAAAAATCCAATATAACGGAGGACAACTAATGAATAAGTAATCTAAAAACCAGTTCTGCACTGTCGCCGCTCATCACATCACATTCAGATGCAGTGTTTTGACCACGGCGTGGGGTTACCGACTACGCTCAGTTCTGGTGTCTAATTACAAGTGGAAATATTTTTTCCTTAGATATGTCTTATTGATAATAATAAATACATCAAGAATATTGTAAGGAATAGTGATCGGTTGTCCTCGGATCTAATTTGGAAATTTATCCAAATATGAGAAGAATTTATATAAAAAAAGTAAGTATTAAAAAAAATATTCGGGCGTGCGAGTGTTTTATTTTACAATTTCTGGACATAGGCAGCCTTTTATCTAAGTTGGTTCAGTCAAACCTGCTGCGATGTATTAAAGCTACATTGTTCACATGTAATGTTTATATTCTTAAAAATAAATGTGTTGATGTTTTTGTGTCAGCATTTTTCTCTGTTGACCCAAGAGCAAGGCTATTAAATTATTGTCTAAGCGTTGTTGGGCCAGTTAAATATTATTCCTAAAACGATCACAGATCACGCTAATAGTTTGATGACGTAAAACGAAAAAAAAATGTGTGTGGAACCTTTACGTACTTTACGTGCACACAACAAATGCCAGTTCAAACAGATGGACGTGATGAAATTCATTAATGAGTACAAAAAACTATTGTTCTTAAACTATAGTTTTAATATAAAGTTGAACATTCTTTTTGTATATGGCCTCTTTACGACTCTTTTTTATAATATAAATTTAAACAGCACCATGACAATACCAATAATTAAAAAAAAAGACGTGAATATTTATTAAAATTTATTATTAAACAACAGTTCATATATTACGAGAAGTGACTGCATTGACTGTGCGTCCGCTAATTCACACTTTTTTTCAGTCTATGGATATATTATCTGGCCAGATTGTAGCAAAATTGAATTGGAGAGTACAAACAAAGCCATATTCATTCGGACCACTTTAATGCAAGGGGTTTGTAGCAGAAGCGAGAATGGTAACGGGTTTGGAGGAGAGAGATCAATATAGTTAGCGATACCGGTAGCGAGATCATATTTGAAATATACACTCTATATTCATAGAGGCAAAGCAGCGGAAGAAAGTCAGGAATAAGGGACTTACGAAAAAGAAATACAGCAAGACGAGAAGGTATAACTCCACTTACCTTTTTATAAAGAAACTGTTAACGTATCGTTATCATTTTCAAATCGGTAGGTTTGAACGAGATCAGAGAACGGAGTGACTTCCAATCAGCCAGCACTAATGCGACGCGTTAAGAAGTGAACACATGAAATGTTGAGAAGGTCATGTATGTGATTATGAAAGTCATTTACACGGCGCGTATCGGATTACACAAACTATTCTGTATAGCGATATTGGATTACGGGCTCCTATTTTTGAGCGCCTCGGATGGGGAGGCCTTGGCGTCGGAGGGAACGGAGTGCGCAGCGCGACCGGGACTCGCGCAACGAGGATTCCGTATTTTTTAACCTTCTTGAAAATAGATCGACCCGAGCCCTACGAATGGCAACACTACAAGAAAAAAGTATTGTAAAAGTACATAAGTATTGAAAATTCTTTGAAAGCACAAACATGTTATATTTTAGTGACTTCGCTCTGAAGTGAATATAAGAATAATTATTGATTATTTAATTAAATATGGAAACAAGTAAATTAATTTTATACAGAAATTATACCAGATGGATATCTGGACAGACACTGAGGGAAAGAGAAAGAGACAGAGGGAGATAGAGGTAGTGTTCACACCTCGGTCTCCAACGAAATCCTAAAAATGAACAACTAAAGAGTGCCGATCATATTTGAGCGCGCATCCGGTAATTTACGTAGGTGCGTGATAGCTTCATTCTTCTATAAAATTGGTTTAAAATATAAGTATTTTATTTCAGTTTCGACAGATTTACATTAGACAAAAACGAGACAACTCTAGTTTCTTTGGTTAGATAAATGGAATATTTTTTTTTATTTGTCAATCACAAAGAAATATTTTGGTCTGCACTTTTGATCATGACTAGAGTTTTAATATCTTATGTAAGAGAAGAGTTACGTTACTAACACCAAGGACCGTGCTTATTAGGATGTCTTAGATTTTCAGTAATTAGCAACAAAATTTTAGAATCGACTTACATACAACCTATCACATGAAAGTTTTCTATTCTAAAATCTTTTAATACAAATCAAATCAAAAATATCCTTATTTCGTAATTAATGACATTACACTTGAAATGCGTCATTATTGTTTTCTTTTGATATTCAAACACTGATTCACCCTTAGAAAAATGGACAAAAAACTCAAGGTTTGCTCTTTTTTTTTTCTCAAAAATACAGGATACAAAAAATAGTTTATAAAACTAGTACAACGCTTAGAAATTATATGAAACAACTTGGCCGAATAGTTGAAGTCTAGGATTTTTTTTTCGTTAATATATTCAGGTAGTAATATATATTATAATAACCCTGCCATATAATTTTTGCATATTGAAAAATTTAAATCATGAAATAGCAATCTTTGAATATCAACTAGGATCTTATTATAAAAGCGCACGCGTTGCCTGTTAAATAATTTACTAACTTCAGCTTGTCGAGTTTTATTAACAGCAAGTTTTCAGTCAGGTCAGGTCATTCTTATGTTTGGTGTTATTTATGGTATGGTGTTATGGATTATGTTTTGGAACGATTTCATATTTCTCTTGATATGTATCAGATTCCCATATATTTATTGCGACGGTACAGTTAAAACACATATATTTTAATTTCTCTCCGAAACGCTTTTAGTCTGCAAATTATAAATAGCACGAATATCCCGCTTCTGTATCACAAAAGCTGTGTCAATATCGTGACCCCATAACAACATTCTATAGAGTTTCGTTTAAGTTCAACGATTCATCAGGGCACGCCGTAATGCGGCCCATTCGTTTGCGACCACGGCGAAGACACCCGCCGCCGTGCCGAGACAGCGTCGGCGATAAAACATCGAACATTATGAGACTATGAAACCTCAGCCAGGAGTTTCGCAGGACGCGTTCCGCCGCGAGCCGGGCCGCGCAGTTTCGTGCAACAATGGCGCGGTAAAGTGCCGACGTCGTTTACGGCCTCCTGCGGTTTGGAAATTAAAAAGCCACCTCGCCGACGTGTCGTCCGCTACGGGAAAGTAACTTTTTTTTTCGTATCACGGCGGACCGATTCCGTAAAATGAAAACGACTCGGTCGATATTGTTACGACTTCGAAATCACAAGTCAATGCGGGAAAGGTTGCCGTCACACGCTCTCGGTTGGCACAATTTTGACGTCATAACAATGTCGAGCGCGTCATATTGAGTTTCCGGAATCGGTCAGCTGTGCGTATGATACGAGAGGCGTTCACTATAAAGCGATAATGAGGTAGAAACACTTTAAAATCAACACAAATAATAAATACTGGATAACAATAATATATATATATATATATAATGTACAGGGTCACAAGAATTGATATGGCACATGAGTGATAAAGACAAAAGATGTTACATGCACAAGATTTCTATGAGATCAACATATCTCCTTGCCTTTCCTGTTCTATGTGAGTTATCGTTACCTGCATGTGCAAGTAAATTTTACTTATGACTTCAATACCCAACTCTAAAAAAAATTTATGTGTAAAGGCTTTCATGAGAATTTGACAATTTCATCTTTACATTATTGCCACGAAAACAAAACAATTAAAAACAGTTTGATAATGTAACAGCTTAATTTAGTTACGACTAAATACATAAAGGAATATTGAATTTTAATATATAAATGATGTAGATGATTCATTGATTTTATTCATTGTAATGGAAAATGTAGTCACTATTCCTAGAACGAATTATATTTGATAAGCGTTTTGGATTTACCTTGAAACACGTCCTGTTTACCTCCTTCGGCTACAATTTAACGACCTAACACTTTTAAAGTTCAATATTCAGGGTTCTGCTTTTAGAAAACAATACTAAAATTATAACATATCTCGGTTGTCTCCAAATTATTAAGAGATTAAAAATATTATAACGGAATTAACATAATGTACATTCGACAAATCGAATGCACAGCTAGACTATTATAATTTGACAAAAATAATAGCCTAATATTACAATATATAAAAAACCATAATTTAGAAATTAGCATAAGAGTGTAATTTTGAAAAATCATTCTTTGTAGTAGTATTGCATGAGTGACTTATTGTTATTTTATCCGCATACCGCTCAGTGTTTGCAAAGAGTAACAACTCTGTTGACGTAATTTTGTTAAGATGCTACGCGAGGTAGGTACACACACAGCCTAGCTTTATGTAAATCGAACGTGTCGCCTTCAATATTTTTATGACCTGTGTGCAACATGTTAGCTCGTTCAAATGATATCATTGTTCAATATTTTTTTTTTCAACGAAGTTTATATACACAATATGTTAGTATTATTCTTTGACTTGACAAAGATACGAGGGACGTTCACCATGAAGTGAGAATAAGCGAGAATTAGGTACAAATTCTTTGGAACGAAAAATGGTAAATACTGGCTGGTAAAGCTGTAATATTGATTGAATTAAAAAGAAAAGGAAATAATTAGAATATTTTTTGTTTCTTAAAAATTGAAGTCTTTTGTTTGCAGTCTGTCGTAGCGAATTGTTGAAAATGGAAAAATTGAATTGCGCGCGGTTATTAAGTATCTATGCTTAAAAAATTTTACTACAGAACGAGTTATTCAAGGCTTACAGAAAACTTTGGGAGCAAATACTCAACCGTATTCTACATTTGTCCGTTGGTGTGTTGAATTAAATCTTGGACAAACATCCACGAAAATGACCGTCGCTCAGATCGCCCAACAATAGTAGTGACAGAAGAAACGGTTAAAAAAGTCGAAAGAATTGTTTTAGCAGATCGTCATGCCACGATACATTCTAAAGCCGAAGAAGCAAAGATTTCGAATGGTGGTGTGTATAGCGTTTTACACGAACGTTAGGGAATAATAAAAAGTATCCTCGCGCTGGGTGCCCAGAATGGTTACCGATGCACAATAATTATAATCAACCGGGCTGAAAATTCCTCGAGCTTATTTGGAATTGTTATAATACAGTTTTTAGTTTTAACGCTCGATTTACAACCACGGATGAAATGTAGTTTTGTCATTACGTTCCAGAGACAAAATTACAGTCTATGACTGGGCAAAGACCATCGTCTTAAACCTCCAAGAAATTTCATATATAAAAATTTATTTTTATGTAGTAAACATTTAGAAATATTTTAATGAAATAGTGATCGACATAAACTAAGGACTAGAAATAAGAATAAAATGTATTTACATGTTAATCGACTATGCGTGTTCAATAGGGTCCCTGTTGATGTACAAAATTCACTCTTATATAATTTTAAGACCATTATTAAACAATAATTCAGTAAAAAAGAGTATTACAAAATTTCTGAATATTTAGAAGACATATATCAATAAACTATATAGACCATATATCCATAGACTATATAGACCATGTACCATAGATCATAGACCATAGATAAGCGACTCCACTTCTAATCGAGTTGTTTCGTTCGCCAATGGATTCCTATTTGTTTTGGTCATACCGACTTGGACTTTCGATGAATGGCTAATGATAAAAAAAAATATGGACGTAAAAACAGAGCAAAGCTATAAGCGAAATATTATTTCTAGGAGGGAGAGCTATCAAAAGCAATTACTAGCACAAACGACACTTACGATGTTAGTGAAACGGCGCATACACACTTATATATAGTATTAACAGACCCTACGGTTCCAAATTTAAACATAATGAACTACCCTTGATCGTTTGACGAACGCAATTTAACGGGCTTCGATTTAACGACGATCACGAAGCGGCGCGGGCGGACGGCGGCGGCGCATCGCAAATGCGAGTTTTCACATTCGTGATTTAGAAACTGTTCGTCCTCCGACCGCAAATGATTATTTTGTTTATTTGCCCGCCCGCGGCCCCTTCCGGCAGCGGCGCGGGAGGCGGGGGGGAGGAAGGGAGAATTAGTGATCGTTTAGTCGTATTTTTTCATTTTTCCCCGAAACTTTCTCGGAAGAAGAAAAAAAAAATGAACATTTCGAGTACAGTAAAAGTTGAAATGATAAAGTTGAAAGACGTTTTCGCGCGGTTTTGTCGCACATCACTTGCACGTCTGTTTAAATACCTATAGGTGAACTGCATTTGTGTTTATCTAAATTTAGACGTATTCTTAATTACAGCAAGCTATATACGATAATAGTTGATAAGCTGTTAAATCCAATAAAAGAGCTATTAAAAAAATTACCTATGTGTTTCGCTAAGCTACATGCTTGTGTTATACACATGACGAGTATGTAATTAAGTGCATCTCATTATCTTTTTTATGCGATTTTTAAGGGGAAAATTGTATATTGAAATTTAATTCAATGGTAGCATTATTTTTATTTTGTTTAAATTAAACAGCTCATATTTTGCAATTCAATTTTCAATATGCGCATTGACTTTTATTGAAGTAAAAATTTGTTTAGGCGCGTCGGGTGATTTTTAGTTGCGTGAAATCTCACCACCAGGCTCATATTAATAGTACATGTGAATTAACTATATGTCAAAACTTTTTTGTATGTGTGGAAATTAAATATGATTCAATTGCAAATTATATTATTGTTAAGCTTAAATGTTTGCGATTCCAAACTTAATTTGGGCATTAACTTTTATTTCAAATTTACAGGCCATATGCACCCCATTATGTGTTTTGATTAATAAATAAACCATATAAACATTTATGATGTTTATATAAACATGTTTTTTTGCTTGGAGTGCCAATAGATGCGAAAACTATACTAATGTCAATGATTTGAACATTAATTTCGTTTTTCTAATATCACAAATTCTGATATTACAATTAAATTGGAAAATCAAATAAAAATACTGTTACCTCATAACTTTCACTATTCTATTGTATACGGTGTTATTTCGCGAAAATTCATCATTAAAAAATTGTCTGCAACATACAGTATCGTGAAGCATGAAACCCACCGTTGACCTTCGAATCTCTTCTTCCACTAAAAATTCTCATCCAATGAATTGAATACCGATTCGACAGGATTGACAGATGTCGAACACTTAAGCAAATGCTGATTTTCCATTCATCTTAACCGCCAATCAATTAGTTACAATTTCTACAATTATAACTGATTGACAACTGGGGGATACAGACTGCATGTCGCAGCTGAACGTATCATAAATTAAGTTTTCTTTTTGTTGACAGTCCCCGACCAGTGCCTATAACTTATTTTTTTTTTCATAGGAAGAATATGTGGGAAAGCACAGGCTCTGAGGGTTTACATCCGGGTCGAGTTCAAATATTTTAGCTGATCCCGGATATAAACCTGCAAATTTCGTATTGGAATGTTATATACATAGAACTATGGTAAGACACAGTTTATAATATGAATACTGTAGTAGATGTAAAAAGAGAACCAAAAAAAAAATTTTTTTTACCTCTTTGGAATGCTATACAAAAAAATTAATACTTTGCCTTCGATCAATCTATGCTCTTCCATTCTCATTCTCCTTTCAATCCGAAGTTCCATTTTCTACGTACGAGGTTATCGGCAATGTAATGGTAATCCGAACACATTTATTTCAGGAAACGGTTCTATGACGTAAGTTTCACGAGAAAACGCTCAACGATGAAGTTGACATATTTAATATACGTACTCGTATTAGCAAATTTCCCCGAACACATGTAAATTGTTTAGGTCTATTGACCCGTAACAACCCATCGCTGTGTCGACTATGTCCGGAAATTCGGGATGCCAAGGTTCAAGCGGTCATTGAGTTCTTGAGAACGACCTGTTGTATTAATGTGGACTATTTTTGTGCAGATTTATGGAGTAAATAAATAGTTTTCAAAAAAACTGCCTCATTTAAGTGACGCCTTCATATCTTATCAATCATCTTATAAATGGATGTGATGAATAGCGGTTGTATTTAAAATTAAACAAGCATATCTGTCGCGCCGTTAGCACTTTCACATATTCTGTCGCAGTAATAGAACGTTATTTTTTATTCTTGTTTATTAAATAAATCAGAAATCCTGTTTATTAAATAAATTTATTAGATATTGAGGTCGGTTTTTGTACATTACGTATAATAAATATAATTTTAACAAACTAACGAAGCATATATAAATTGTCGATAATTTTAAGGCAGTTGGCAGTATATTTTGTTTATTATTATTATTTATATTGGATACTCGCCTATGTTCCAGAAGGTGCTATGAGGCTATGTACCATTCCACATGGTACGATCTTTACATAATTGTCTTTTGCTTCATTGAAATTTAGCAATCGTTTTATGAAAACTCGTCAGTTTGGGATGCTTAAACCTTGACTCACACCTATTTTGCAGAAGGGTAGGCAGAGACTACAAGATTTGATAGGCAGACAAACCTTGACTCTCCTCAATTAAAAAGGCGTCATTTTAATATGTACCTTCTTTAGAATTTTACCGAATGAATTCATATACAACGTGTTCTAGAGTATCTTTTAATGAACTTCACCTTCAAAACTATTCGATGATCTCTATATTTCTTTCGTCAGTCTATGATTTGAATGAATTTTCATTCTTCATTCATGACCAAAGTACTTTAAGATACCTTTTTCTATTTTTATCATTAAATCTTGCAAACCTTACAGTTTTCTCATATCACAACAGATTCCTATAATGTATGATGCTTATGTAGGGCATGGCAGAAGGAAAATGAAAGTAAAATCAATGCGGTGCACTGAAAAAAATATCTCTAACCAAGTTCGTATTTGGCTTGGTTAAATATATTTTGTTGTAATAACTGAATAATTCGTTGTACTAACAAATAATATGTGTGATTTAAACAATCGGATCAATCGGACCAATATACAGGTTGATTCAGACAACCAAAATATTGATGATTGAATAATTCATTATGTTATTCAAACCTATGGTTGGAATGACCAATTTTTTTTTCCGTATGGAGATGCGATCTTTACGTAGTTGTGTTGAGTGTCTTTGAAAGATAGACGTAGGAAAAGTAATGTCAGACAGCGGTGTGATTGAAAAGAAGATGTAGTGACTAGATTAGAAAAAATTAGGTTTAGCCATTTGGCAATAATGAATGGAAATAGACTGACTAATCAAACTTGTACAGTGAATGGGTGTGATAAAATACTCGGCAAGAGTGATTTAAAAAAATTATATGTAGAAAAATTGGTGTCATATTAAAAAAGGGCCACATTTTAAGCATCCGAAGCCGACGAGCTTGCATGAAAAGATTGATGGACATCAGTGAAGTAACAGGATGTACAAAGATCGTACCGTATGCAAATCTGTGGTCTCCATCTACCCCTCCTGAACATAGGCCAGAGCTTATACATAAATCCTATATATTTCAAAAACGCAACTCAGAAATTGCATTTGCACTGCATTGATTCTGATTTCATGTTTCTTTTGCCAAAGTTAAATTTCACTGCCGTATGGGGATCAAGTATATTTAATCTGTATTTCATTCTACCCTGCTTTATCAACATCGATTGTAATAAACCAAGGTGGTAATACCCATTGCATTTGGTAATCTTATCCCTATAAATAACAACTATTTACATCTAGATCAGGTCTTTTCGGCATTAGAAGTTTTATAATAATATTACTTAAACCTCCAGATCACAGTTGGCGATATTGACATAATATTGCCATTACATTCTTTAATATCAATAAAAAGTTTAATGAATCCAAATTTTGAAGCGTTCTCTAATATTGGGAATGTGTTGTGATTACGTGATTGGAATGAAATGGGTAAAGGTACAGTACAACGCACGAAACTCTGCCGCTTTGAATTGCCTGGAAATGATGTAATGCGCAGCTGTAATGCTTCCCTGCCCTTCCTTCTTCTATCCGTGTTCCCATTTTACGCCATTGCGATGCTTCCGTGACTAACTTCACAGCGGCACAGTTTCATGGGTTGTATTGTAACCACCAAGCGAAGCTATATGTTCCATATTTTTTATCTATTTATTTCTGTAGTGTGAAACTGATATATGATATAAGATATAGATTCATCCTAGACATGCCTATGATTCTTGTGAAATTCTAAACTGATCTGTGTCTATGCATGTGATAAATCACAACACTACTCGAATTCTCTTGAGTGCTTTTCTTGTGCGAAAACTAAATTACTTGTTAATTATTAGTCAATTATAATGCTATTAAATGATCGCTTCAAAAACTCGTTTACCTATCAAAAATGTAAATTGTTGATAGGTAAACGACGAGACTCAATTATTTTACTGGAAGGAATAAATGGGTCACAAAGATACAATGCCAAAGCTAGTTGACATTACCCGGAAAACTGACTCAAGTTCTGTGGCAGTGCGGAAAATATGAACAAACTGTCATATAACAGTTTGTTAACGAATGAATCGGCACAACGTTTCTGTTTTTCTTTCAAATATTGCATAATTGCGTTTGAAAAACGCAATGCAAATTTCTGAAATTCACTCACCAACACACTTGACCTAAATATCCGTTACGTATTCAACTGACTTCGTTAAATGTTTGATTAGATTTAAATTAGTGTATGTATGCTGATATTCATAAATACACAAAGGATATCTTGTTAACTCGAGTGTAAAAGTTCTGATATGTTATACATTTCATTGCATTGACATGTTGCGCCAACGAAATTGAATGCTTAGTTTTTGTTGCAATAATGTGGTCTCGGTTTTACTCAAAATTTTGTAGGGTATACGTAGCCATTGGATGTTAATCGATATTGCTAATATATGGTCGAAGTTATGTGTTTCAAACGGCTGTAGTTATAACAAGCCAGTGTGTTTGGCTGTTATACTTGGAAAACGTCGAATGCAAATATGTAATCTTCCATACAATATGTAGTGTTGCATATTTTGTAATAGTCTAGATTATGAAATTTTTTTTTGTAATGAGGAGTTGGAATAGAAGAGTGATTAAATAAATATAACCAAAAGAATCTTAAGACGATCAAATGTAGTGACATACTAAAGAAGGGCTTTGGCCCTTCTTTTAAACTATTAGCACACGAAACTGACTAGCTTGCATAAAACGATTGATGGATCTCAGTTGATAAAAAAGGTATGCGAAGATGCATGTAGAGATTTATGGTAACTACTTAGGTCAAAGGAAATGAATGTGAGTTAGTGCAAAAAAAAAAGTTTGAGAAATATTATCAGGTATTTAAGTTTTAATCATATTTTTAGATGTCATGTGGGGTGCAATTTGGATATTATATTTTTTTTATTTAAGTCTTATATTTAAAAATAACTTTTAATAAATATGTTTAAAAATTTAGCTTTACCCTCGTATTTCTGAAACTATAATGCAAGAAATTGTCAAAGAATTAAAATTACAAAAATCTACATATACTTTATATGAAAATTGTGAATTAAATTCTAACTTTTATGGATGTAGAGGAATTCTTAATTTTGCTTAATAAGCGTCCCCTTTTTTTTTCGTCGTAAAAGTATAATAATAATTTTATCGATGATCACTTTGGCGGTCACAAAAAAAAAGCGAAAGTTGTGCAATAACATAAGTTAAAGAACGTAGCCTTAAAGCGCGTGTTCGTGTCATGGTTATCTGTTGCCAAACATAACCCTCTTAGAGGAATCATATGCATAATTCTCTTTTGTTTATCCAGCCGCCGTGTTACGCTTTATCACTTCACCTGGCAAAGGAGTAGCATCATCAACGTTTCATCTATCAGCAGTATCTTCATCCTAGAACTTTTCCATTCCAAGTTTCACGCACGTTCTAGAGCAAACGTGACTTGCCCTTTTAAGTCGGTTAATTTTGAGCTAATTCAACTATTTTCTAATTTCGAAGCATCGATTGGCCTAAAATTACACATGTTAAATCAAATCATCAAACAAAGCTCTATTCTATTGTATATTATTATTATGACTTCCACAGTCAATAATAAGATTTTCCTCCTGTCATATATAAAATAAGATCGACATTAAAGACTTTCAATGATTATAAAGCGATAAATATTTGAACGGGGAAACGCCAAAAAACTATTATAATACAAGTCGTGTGTCGTTTCGACAAATACAAACCGCACGGTTCGTGTTCTCTCTTCCCCTAATCCCTACTTAAATGTTTCAACTGTAGCTCGGGCCCGAAACTAATGATTTTAATAGTTCATTATCTGCTTCCGGTTAGAATAACACTTGTTCATAGCGCGGCCGATAACGAGGTGCCTTAGGAACAGGCTTCAACGACACTTTCGATACAGAAAGAATGATCTGGTATAGATCTATTATACATCTCGCCTATGACTTTATGAATTGTAATCGAAACACGGCAATTTTGATACCTTAAAATGCAAGATATCTGCAAAATAAACTCAATTCGGATCTGCATGAAATATGAAGATATGAATTTACAATCTAAATAAGGAAATACTTCTCTGTTTTGCAGCGGATACGGGATGTAATGTAAGTTTTTCGACTGTTTGTGAATGTTAATTGTAATAATTATGTACAACATAAGAGTAATGTAACGTGTTTGTAAAATATAAAAATAAAGTTATAATATTAAAGTTACGTTCGAATGTATAACGAGGAGTAAACTGGTTCTGTATATAATGTTCTAATAAAACTTGTAATGAATTTTTCGTTACATAACATATTATTATTACTGTAAATGTGCAAAAAAATATTTCAATGTTAATAAAAAAAAATTGTAACATCAGTAACATTTTTGGAAAAAATTAAAAGAAACTTGTTCCTAAAAAAAACTGAAAGATTAAGCTTATAATTCCAAAATAAAAGGGAAGTTTACGAGTACTTTTCACTTTATAAGCCTTTCAAACAATGTTCCATAACGAGTTGTAAGTATATACATATTTATGTACGTACATAATTCTATATTTCAGGTCATTTGCTTATTAAATTGTGTAATGTATAATTTGTGTCTGTAATATAAGTAACATATTTCTTTCCTTTTGCTTTAGACACAGAAAAGTCCAAGACTAATATTAATAAAGTTTAAAGATAAATTATTTGTAGTTTATTTAAAAATATATTAGAGTTCCTTTCTTTGAAAAAAAAATCATATTAATGACGCAAAAAAGTGTACATAACAAGAAGTATATAGTTGAATTTTAGTCTAAAATGATTTGTCGGTGTAGGTAGTGTGAGACAATTCTCAAGAGAACGACAGCGACCGGGATTAAAGCATGAATGCACAATAGAAATTAAACGGGATTTCAAAATTGAAAAAGATTTCAGGCTGTGTTAAAAAAATAGGTATAGAAGTGGTCGAAATATTATTGTTATTTTAAAATAATATGTGAGTATTATACATGAAAATTCTTTGTCTCATAAATGAACAACGTGAGCTTGAAAGTATTTCTATTAGATAATCTATAATTATGAAATAAAGGTGAAGGGAATGAAAATTATAAAAGGGTTTAATGTATTTAATATTCGCGAATGTTCTATCGACTATGTTATTTTTATAGGCATCGCCGTGAACTTGTAGTCGACTAGAGAAATAAATTTTTTTGTTACAAAGTTTCGATTAAACTAATAGTGTAACTTAAACGCATATCACTAGATATTTATTGTAAGTTGTGACATAATTTCAGTTTCGAACTTCCGAAAACAAGATGTTTATAATTTATCAAGTGCATTATACGTATACAGTTTCTAAGAGCCTAAGTATGATAGACCGATTGCTACCCACCTCTCCCGCTCCTGCCGACGAACCTCAAATCGTTGAACTTGGCGACCCGATTCTTCATCACGGCCGTGTTGTTCCGCAGCTCCGCGGCGTAGTTCTCGTCGTTGCCGGCGCGCACGGTCACCAGGGTCCCGTCGCCGACATCGCCCAGGGCCACGACCTTGAACCCGCCCGGCAGCGTCTTGTTGGAGCGCCAGTGCAGCGGCAGCATCGAGCACATGTAGTCGAGACTATCGGTTTGCACTGTGAAAGACAGGATGCCGTTTTATACTTCTATTATCTGAACGATCGAACCTCGTTGGGTGTTTTTCGTGTTTTGGCATATAAAGATATTCTACCTTCCCGCAGCAACAGTTTTTTATATTTATTTCAATTAATAAATAATCAGGTATGCAACTATACATTACTTAGTATGCAAAATTTTGTTAGAATCGGTACAGTCGTCATTGAGAAACAATTTATGTATAAGAGTTGCATGTGTTATATCAGAAAATACACAAAAATATATGATTATTTAGTAGCTCTCACTATATTTCACACGTAAAAAGCGGAGTCAACTAAGAATAAATTTCGAGAATGTACATCGATCAACAGCTTATCAATTTGATGTCAAATAATCGACTATGTTAATTGCAGTAATTATAAGTTTACAACAAACAGTTATCGTCAATAAGTTTTAACACCAAATAAGGGGCGAGTATCAATAAGAAATTCCAGTACTTCAACTTTGCTGTGTTTTATGTTTCAAGTTATGAACGATCAATTAAAGTATCACTTTTAAGTGCAACGAAATCGGACATAATGACATTTCTAATGATCTGCCTCACTCGGAACATAGAGTATATTAAATAATTTTTTTCCTCTTCCGAAGAGAACGTACCAATTTAGATAAATTTGAAACGTATACATTACCCAAATACCAAGTTTCTCCGAAATAGTAAAGGCGGTTTCAGAGAAGCAAATTAAATATACATATTTTTTCTTCTCACAGAAATGACGAACATTTCAATGAACTTTAAGAATTGAAAAAATTATCTATAAACAAAATCTCATCAAAATCGTCATAGTCCTTTCCGAGAAAAAAGTTAAATATAATACAAAAGACATTAGCAACAGGTACCTATACGATCGCCGCGTTTCTACGAATCGAATAGCATAATAATATTTTATTTTTAAGCGACTTGTACGACGTACCCTCGAAATTCTGTTTCAGATTTCTACAGGTCGACAGCTGCCTATTACGTCGAGGGGTCGAGTCGCTCACAGCCGTTTTCCATATTGTGAACAAAACTCAGGAATTAACCTCTGTTAGGCAACAGAGATATGCGAAGATCGTACCATGTGGAAATCTGTAGTCTCTGCCTACCCTTCTGGGAAATAGGCGTGAGTTTATATTATCATTCCGAGTCAAAACGGTTCGGCTCAAACTCGATAAACTTCACGGTCGATCATCACGAAAGTGACACCTGAAAACATTTGGAAAATTCCAAAAGTGCACGCCTCATAAAACTCATTCAAAAACAGAAAAACTGTTAAAACAAAAAAGGAAAAAATTTGGCCTTATTTTAGTTTTTGAATTTACCGATTTGAACGACAGGAATACGACGCGTGCGCAGTAGGCTGTAATTGCATATGAGCTGAATAATAGCGCCCACCCGCGCCTAAAGCTAAACTTTATTTATTGTTAGATATAGATATACAAAATACGAGTCGATTTTAGTGTTTTTATTAATATAAATTAAACGACATTGAATTAAACAACCATTTTCAATACGGAGTCAGGGGAAGTAAGTATAAAGGGAATAAAAAAACGATATGTAGACTGTATCGGATGTTATCGTGACCAGACACGGTACTCATGCGTACAGACAAACGGACGTCCATAGAATATTTTTTCAAACAGTTTCTTCTTTGTACAATACGCAATGAATGTTAATTTGGTATTATGTTTGTGTTAAAAGGATAGTTTTTCTACATATCGGAGTACTTGTATGAATTTATAAGTGCGATATGCATATATATGAGACAATTAAAGTTCAAGACTTGTTTTTGGCAAGTTGAGAGTAATGCGCTACCTAATCGCTTTGTGCTATATGAGGCGTGCAAAATCTGAAAAACGGCTGACCCTGTGTGCTATACTAAGAATTTCCCGCTACTTTCGAGTTTGAAGTATTTGAAAGTACATTTTTAGGCGTGCTTTAACTCTTCGCTCTCAAAAATGTAATTTTTCATACGTTTTTATTTTATTTTACATTTTTTGGTAATGAAAGAACAAACGATTTCAGACAAAAATGATGTATAGTTTTCTCGGAGAAACGATTTCTACTAGTGAAAAAAGACGATATGGTGGGGAAAAGTCGTCCTTCATTTGGGACGGCCATATTATACAACATTTTTGTGTACGATATTTAAGCCGTCTTTACGGCAGATATATTACATATTTTTAAACCTAAAAATAATGAAAGTTTTACACACGCACGCACGCACACACGGATATAACAGAATGACACGGAAAACGGTCTAAAAAGATTTCTAGGGCTTTAAAACGTCATGAGAACTTTATTATCGAAAATCGGACTGAAAACAGTACTTCACTTTCTACTTTTTTTAATTTTCAGCTTTCATAGCGGGAAGTTAAAACATACGTCATTTTCATGATTGACTGAGCGGCTTTGCGGTGCAGGCCTATAGGGCCCGTTGCACCGTCTTCATCAGGCATCTATTACATTCCACAGTTAAAACCACGACAGGATACCTGGATCGCTTGGAAGTTGAATTTCTCGTCGAAAGAGGAAGACCCGTTAAAATCTGTGAGAGGCGATTAGGCGCCGTGACAACGCGCCGCACGCCGATTCGACTTAGCGACCGTCATAACCGTTGTCAACAATGACGAAATCATTGCGTGAAGCCCGCCTATGCGCAACGGATCTACGCCCCTGATTTGTGTCATTAGAAATTGGTGACGAAACGAATGACGGATAAAATGTTTCTTTTTTTTTTTCGTGGATACACGCTTGGATAGCGCCGTGAATGATCGATTGTTTTTATTAATGTGTTTTTTTTTGATCATCTCGATCAGAAATTCGTTTTAAAACTGTCCGTTGTTTGTCTGTTGCTGGCCTGTACATAAATACGTAAAAAATAAACAATAACACAAGTGATATATACATAAACGGAATAAGACGCAACATGAAAGAACGTATAAAAGAATATTTTGAAACTAGCAGCATTTTAAAAGCTAAATAAACTTGAAAAATATGTATCGAGGTTCATGAAATATTTATAAGCCATCGTGTAATATAATAATAAAGAGACAATCGTAAAGCATTCTTGAATGCTTCGCATTATGAGTTGTGCAAAATTATTTGCAAATAAATAGTTTTTTTAAGTACGTAGCAGTGATACATCATCAAATTAAACACAACTCAAGTCTTCTAGTACAAGTTCAAACGAGTATTTACTACTTTTACAGAACCTAATACCTAGACTTTAATAAACTGTTTTTTTATGAATTAACTATATAATTGTCTATGCATTGTATGAAAATGACATTCATAATAAAATGTACTTATTTATATTACTTAAATCAATCCTACGGAGACATGACCTTATGTATTTAAAAAAAACCTTCTCTATTATATGAGTATCCATTAATAATTGAAAACATTATGTATTTAGTTAGGCTGAAGGTTGAGCGATGATGATGATGATGATGATGATGATGATGATTTAACAAAATATACCTTTCAAGTTCGACACTCGATACGGACTGTCATGTGCCAGCTGGCAGCTACAAATTACAAATCTCAACGCCACTTATGCATTGTGCTGCTTCTTGTCATTTCTTAAGCTAAGTGACAAACGAAGAGATTCTTTTACAACTTATCTGTATCTAGTTATAAGACTTAAAATAATCGTATTGTATAATTATCATAGTATATCATCATATGTCACGTTTTAAAAATCTGAAAAAAGTATAAGGGCGTCTATACACCGTCCAGAACCCAAAGATGACGGTAGTAAAACAAAATTTACACAGCAATTTGTACGACCGCATTGAATTAATAAGTCCTATGAGGTATCAAATTTCATATAGAAAAACGAAGAGGCAGACAGACATTATTTTTTATTCTACCCGACGGTGTGTTTTATTAGAATACAAAATTCCATTAAAATTAAATATTCTAGTGTCTAGTTACAAGAAGATATATAAACAAGCAGTCACCTGTATTTTAGGCGACTATGAGTTCTAACTATATATAAAAGTTCATCAAATTTGATTAAGCTCTCGTCGAAGTACAAAGAAACAAGAGATTCAAGTAGCAAAATTATGCTTTATGATTGGTTGAACGTTTTCATCAAAACCTCAAGTTGCACTCAATGGTCTTATAAGTAATGCTTAGACGTTTGAAAAACGTGGAGAAGGCCCAAATAATATTTTTAATGGAGTAGTTGTCTTATAAATGTTTTATAAGAAACGTATTTGTTACCTTTCATTTATCGATAGAATTGAATTCATTCAATGAATTGAATGATGACTACCAACTAGTTACATAATAATATTGTTTAATAATACTTAAGCGATTTCTGGGCGTATAGCGGTTGCATAAACATAGTTGTTATTTCATAAAGTTAAATATTTGTATTTTGAAACACTTGTAAATATCTAATAGTTGTATAACAAATAAAAATTTCCGCGCTCAAATAACCGGAAGTCATATAGTTGTCGAATAAATGTTATCAAACTAATAATAACAAAAGGACTACATTTAAATAACAAATGTGACAATACTGTTTAATAAGCGCCATATGTAAAATTAAAAGTCGCACACCCGCCATAACTATGCATTGTTTATATGATAAAAGTTTGCTGTATTGATCGCAAAGGATAAAAGAACCGATAGCATTTCGTCCGCCATTTTAATTATAATTTTAGATTGTGCCTATTTTGATAATATACTATACAGTTTATATGTAAATTTTCAAAGCCCAACCATATTGTCGTAAATTAAAGAAATAAGCATAATATTCACTCACATAATTCAGTTACATAGTATCGACTTATGCAAACAATTTCATTGAAGAGGCATCGATAAACTTTTCTTGTTCTGTTTATGTTATTGAAAATCATATACATCGTTTCTGAGGAATATATGAAAATGTTAATACTTAAAATATCAATAATTATTTGCCGTCTGCCATGAATAGAGATCCGCAAGAAAGTAATAGGTAATATAAAAGCCTAAATGTAGAGAGTGCAGATCTTGTATAACTATTGCAGATTTAAACAGCAACCAGAAGTTATTTTGTTGAGCATGTTTATATGATGGATTTCAAACATTTTTTTGTATATAAATGGAGTAAATATGTGGAGTTTACTGAATGAAAATGGGACGGTATCTTAAATAATTATATTTTCATTAAATAAATAGATCAAGCATAAACATTTGCTATTTTTTTTATTCCAAATTTGGACGCATAAATACCTAGGCATAGAGATTATTATTTAAGATTTTATCTCTATTTGTTCCACGATCTTTGAAATAAGTGAATTTTATAATACTGTGTTTTTAATGCTAATTAATTAAACACAATTTAAAATGGTCAAGTAAATGTCTTTAAAAACATCCTAAGTTGATTAATAATTTATTAAAGAGTGCATTACACATTTATTAATAACTAATTATTTTTTTAGGATATGCTAACCTCCGCAGAGAATGACAAATTTTTTAACCAAAACAGCTGTGGAAGACAACTTCTAAAACAATACTTCGGATATGGATTCTCTTCTATTTCCGATAAAAGCAAACCAGTGTATTTTATTATATGGAATAAAACTGTGTGTGACACATGAGAATAGTCTCCAACCAGAGTGGATTAAAAATAAAACCTGTTTGCCGTTAAGTTACAAGTTCTGTCAAAAGAAAGGGCTAAAATAAAAAAAAAACGAATATTAATATAAATATCATTTCATTGTGTATTTTGTGCAGTATTAAATTTCAATAAATTGTCAGTTAGCAGTTTCGAACACAAATGGTTATAAATACGTATTTATGTTTAATATCTTTACTTCACCTTCTAACCCCTATTACAAATGGTGGTATATTTGGTTTTTCATATATTTCCTACAAAATATACCGAACTTGACGTTTTGAAGTACGAAATTGGTAATACGTCAATATCAGTATTCAATCAAATATGATCTCCCATAAAATAGTTATTTTACATAAATTTTCTTTGAGTTTCCGTCACACCATTGGACCGGTCATTTTCAGGTTTTACAGAATTTATTGTTACTCTATCATTATTTTTGAGGAACGGTCTTAGATCTAGAAGTAACGTACAAGGTATTCTATCAAACAGAATTTTACACACATTTTTTGATGTAATCTGGGTTATATTGTTTCCAATCTCCCATTTTTTAAGCATATTGAAAAGATTCGTTAGTGCTATCCAAAGATCTATCACTTTCTGAAAAACCTTAGTAAACATTATCAAACATAATCGACACTCACACAATTATGTATTGGAATACTTTATAAAGAAATCGGTTCATCGAAAATGACACTGTCATTATCATTTATAATTACACTATTACATTTCCTTTCGAAATTGTGTAATTCAATAAATTACTTCTATAAAATTATTAGTCGTAGATACGACTGAAATGCCTTAAAATCAGTTCTAAATAGTGGTTCTACAGACGTATATTCGACCGAACTATACAACTAAATAATTATACAACGATCACGACATACAATATTTTTTTTATAACTATTTTCTCATAAATATAACTAAAATATCTTGTTACATTGTTATATAAATGTTATAATAAAAACCACAAAAATATGGTCGAAAAATGGAGTCGTACAATCATTTACTTAACTTTTTACACGACCTTATTTTTATATAACAAAAACCTCATTAAATCACCATCATTCTGCCAATTAGAACTTAAAATACGATAATGTAACTAATAAGTACTTAAAGTCATTTATTATATAACAGTTTTGCTCCTTGAGAAGATAGTAGCTTATATTTTACGCAAGGATAAATTCTATCAATGTACCCGATATCACCAAAATCGGCTTAATCATTGTTATGAAAAGACATGCATGCGAACAAAAAGTATCCTATAACCCTTCGTAGAGTTCAAGCCGTCTTCGTACGAAGTTTTATCAAAATCGGTTCAGCAATTTAACCGTGAAAACGTAACAGAGAGACAGGGTTATTTTCTCAATTATAATACTAATATGACGTATTCCGTCTAACACTACAGAACCATGATTATGTTTTTACGACTTGGCAGTTTGCAGTCTCGACAGCAAACCTCATGGAGCAGGCCACAGATGGTGCATTTTACGTTATTAAATGGCGATAAATTGTTCGTGTTTCCGTTGTATAAGGAAAAATATTGTTATATACCCAGATATTATACATAAACCCATATGGGTGATAACAAGAGTATTATGGGTTATTATTTTTAAATGAATAATTAGTGCTACCCGTGCGGCTTAACTAGACACCTCGCGATGTAAAGTAGTCGTCATGAACAACAAACAAAGTAATTATAATAACAATTACAAATGAGAACGAATGAGATGTAGAATGGTGACAAGGATGCTATCGGCGTTGAGCGCATAAGGCAGACGAGAAATATGCGCATTCCAGCGAGGCGCATTTTACAGGATTTGCAACATTTTCAAAAATACATTCGTATTTTACTATAAACGAATCATGCTATTTTTTACGAAATTCTTTTAAGTAACCAAATGGACATTTTGGTGGTAGGGATCTGGATTTTTCTCAAAAAATACAAAACATGTGATAGCGATCTACAGTGATCCAATAATTCAAGTTATTGAGTTAAATTTGTCCGTCGCCATTACATGATTTATTAAATTCTATAACAGAGAAAGAAATACAAATGAAAATTTTTTACACGTAAATGGCACCGATTTGAGTCTCAAAATTTTCTACGTAGGTTAAATCTATACGAACACTTCAAAATGCCAATTGAATTTATTGCAATTAATCTTAGTTTTCGTTTTAAAAGAAAAAAATTGTTTGTCGCGTACGACCTTCATAAATATGCAAACACGACATATGTTTTAGTATCCAGTAACGCGGTGTGCGCGATTGCGGGGCCCTACGCCACTTCATATTACGTAATAGGTTATTATATTAGTGCATTGCCTTAATACAAATCGTTAAGTTGACGGGTCAGGACACACCTTAACTGATGTGAATTCTACTTACTACACCTTTTCCTATATTTCATGTCAAAAGCGCGTATTATTTTAAATATTAAAGTCGAAAAGAATATTCTCAACACAAGCAAAGAAATTTGATACAAGATTTGACTACCCCTTCCTATCATCGCACAGTTATACTCGATATTATATCACAGAAACAAAATAATGTATGTCAAGTTATTTAAAGAAGTAATATAAAATTAAGTTGAAGAAGTAATTTAAAGTTGAAATATAAGTCATGTTTCAGTATCAACTTTACGTCACTTTTCAATTAACACTTAGAATCTTTTCTGTCATTTCTTTATAAATTGAAATTTTAAAAAAAATCACTTTTAAAATAAAATTTACGTTCTATGTTTTCGTTATAATGGGTTTTATCCCGAATAATCGTTAAAAGGATGATGTGGAACGCAAATTATATTTAAAAAGTGACTTTACGCGAAGTGTCAATTTGAAAAGGAGATGTTGGAAAAGGCTCTTATGCACTTATTTTGTAGGTCACACAGCTAATATTATGTTAGTATGTAACTAATGTACATGTATATCTTAGCTTTATTAGAGTGAAGCATGTCTGTTTTATTTGTATTATTTAAATAAAATAAAAGGGGTTATTCATGAAAGACTGCCACTTTTTATCATCGCAGAGTGAATTACTTTTAGTTATAGTTTATTACACAAACAAAGTACGTACTATCGATAAATTCAATTGTCCTACACATTTTAACAAGATCGAGTGGACCGTCCCTTATTTTTACAATAATCATATATCCTGTTATTTACATAAATGGCGTTATTTCAAAAATACATATTTTCTCAATTATTTAAATTATTCTCAAATTTACAAATGGCGACACATTTCGTTTACGTTACCAATGGTCATCGAGATTGTAAATAATATGTACATTTAATGAATCTTTAACAGAACGAGGCTACAAATGTATGCGTTCCGTTATAATTTTGGTAATAATATATATAGGGTTTCTTTGTACGACTTAACTGTAAAGTTGTACCAGGCGTTATTCTAAATTCTGGTATGTTAGATCAATTCTTTTCTTGTATACAGACAATCAATATTCAACTAAATCAAATAAAGTTGTTTTTTCAAGTAATGTTGATTACATCATATATTATATTTAAAATTCTTTTTCATATCTATAATTATCACTATTGTTGTTTAAAGTTTTAATCACCTAACTGTCATAAATGTGTCCTTCCACAATCTTCTAGTTTAGTACTGAGGGATGTTAATTGTCACTGTTATAATTAACGAACTAATACAGTATCCAATAAAAAGTAAAGTTAATAAATTCAAAACACGAAATTAAATTCAAACGCGTTATTTTTCAACTTATATTGTGTAATAAACAACTCAATATGTAAAATTATTTTAATGCAATTTACGCATGTAGGGATCAATTTATTACTATGTAAGTATATAGTCTCGGAACTATAAATCTGAAATAAACACTTTTTTTAATAGATTGAATGATATAAAAACTGAAGGAATTATTCAAAAAACAAGTAATGAACATAAAAAAAAATATATCAACCAAATCACACAATTAAATTTACACCTTGACATATTCATATCTATATTTGTCTTTTTAATCGTACATGTATTTCGTAGTAATAACTTAGTACTATATTATGTATTTAACAATTATTATGATTGAAATCTAGTTTTCAAAATTGAATTCAGCTAAACCCATTGCCGTTTTTATAGAGGAATAGTTTGGTAGGGTAATAACTGATAAGTTTACCTTACCTTGACTTGAGGTGATACAATACCTCGAATAATAAACGAATAGGTAACTATTTTATTGCTTGGAAATTAATTGTTAGATATATGACCAAAAGTTTAAAAAGTAATAATTACATTAATCGATAATGTTTTTATGTCAAAAAAATAGCATTATTTTTTTAAATAGTTATAACAAAACTTCCCTAAACATTTGGGCACGTTTGTCCCTCAGAATTTCAATGGTATGAATTTCGTTTTTGTAATAGAAAACAATAACTAATTAATTCTTAATAAAATGCATTGACTAATATTTAGAAATATTATATGTCCATCTTAAAATAAAAAAAAAAAACTATCCTCTCGTTATTTGCATCTTGCTTCGGGAAACTAGACCTTATACTTAACATTTTAAGTGCGTACATCGATAGTGCAAAAGCGCTCGCTTTTGGCTCACGAGAGAACACTTATTTCAGTTCTTACTTTAACTTATTGAATCACCTTAAACATCTCTTCCACGACCTGATTCTTCATGTTTTAATTAAATTTTAGAAGCTACCTAATTCTAAACTCTGAATCTTATTGTATTAAACGAGCGATTCTCGATTATGTATTTGATATTTCGGAAACAATCCTAACGAATTTGATGGCAAATTGTCTTGATACGGTTTTGTTTTCAAGTTTGTCTATATAGGTGTCTTCATTGAGAAATGAGATTTATATGTATTAACCAATTATAAACATTGCTTTTGGAACACAAATTCGTACAATTTTGAAATAAGTTGCTATGCTACACACATCACCTAAAAATATTTCACCTCGCCGCCATTCTTACAATAATTTTCTATGACTTTTTTCCTTAAAAGTGAAAGTAGCACCTGCTAGAGCCGAGAGCGACGATTTATACAAATAAAGTCAAGAGTGTCTCGGGGTCGTATGCCTCACGGATAAGGCTACGGCCACACCGATACACACGCGACCCTGTGCGACATTTAACTAATGTTAATGATTATTTTTATGTAAATATTGCTAACGGATTTTATCCTTGCGGAAGTGAAATATATTATTATCGCTAGTTTCGATTTTATATATCGTCATATGTATCGTCGATTCGGATTTTATACAGAAATATTTGGAACAATCTAAAAGACTAAAAATTTTGACAAAAATTATGTTCCAGATAATTTTACTATAAATAGTAATTTTGGTACGTAAGGTTCATCAAACTGATGTAATACTTCGTCGTCTCTCCGTGTATCATATAAACCTTTTTGAGACATTGCTTCAAACGTTTCTAAAAATTTGAGAATTTGCATAGTCTACATGTTCAATATAAAAGCTGCGCGTCAATCGGTATACTAAATAATGCATTTTATGAACAAGATACAGTCTACATTATTCACATGTGTCTATTTAAAATATTTTCATTTCATGGCTACGTCCGTAACAGTATATATACGACGTGTCTATCCTAAATTCTGGGGTAGTTAATCAAATATAAGAAATAGAGTTTTACTCATATGAAAGGAAATAATTTTATTTTCATTGCTACCTTTACTAGTTACTAGCTTTTGCCTGCAGCTCCGCCCGCGTGGACTACAATGTTTAGACCATTTTAGAAGCGCTTGTGACGTTTGTTCATATTTTTCCATACGACCATTTTAAATGACCTCCCTAACGTACGAAAGGCAGTACTACGGAGAGGTCAAGCTGTATCTCTGGTTCTATCCAACGGAATTAGCTTAGCTTAGATATAAACTTAGACCCCAAACTACCAAACTATGAAAATCTCACTAAAATCCGTTCAGTGATTTTTGCGTGTATATAGACATACAGAGAAACAGACAGACAAAAATTCTAAAAACTGTTTGGCTTCTGATGCTCTAATAAAGCCGCCCATATCAGTTTTTTTTTAATGTCTATAATGTACTGACATCGGTCTTTTGAATTTTATTATATGTGTATAGATTGTTATTACTGTTCATAAATATTTAGAAAACAAAAAAATAGTAGTAAATAAGCAAAAAGTTTAAAAAAGGCAATATTTAAAAAAATATAAAATGTCTTTAGTTTACCAAATCAATTCAACTGGTGCTAATGTACCAGTAGTAACAAGCCACGCTTCGAAGTGATAGTTGTGTGTTTGTATTACGATACAGTCACCTGTGTTTAATTATTATAATAATTGCCCGAATCAATGCCCCAAAATTAATAAAACTGTTGGATTGTATTCTGGATTGTATGAAAAATTATATTACATTATCTTAGAGCCTGCAGATTCCCTATCGTATACACAACACACGTTGCTTAATAAAGAAAAATACGGGACCATGATTGAAATCGAGTGTGGGATTAAAATTGAATCAAGAGCATGACCAGAATGGGAGTAGTGGTAGGATCAGTACCGGAATTAGAATTGAGGGCGGGACCAGAATCCGAATCTACTTAGATCGAGATCAGTTTCGCAAAAAAAAACTGTCAAGTAAGTTGTGTAAGTTTTTTTAATAGAGAGTTTACAAATGTAAATTTTTTAATAGAGAGTTTATTCATCAATCAATAAACATATTTTGTCTTTTCGCTACATTATTGTGATTAAAATTTTACATAACGTAATTAAATAAAAAAGTAAATCAGATAGAAAAAAACATAAGTAATTAACTGATAGATCAAGAATAATATCAATTTAAATTGTACTGTCGATTGTAAATCGATTGTGGTTAACTTTATCATTATTAATCTAAATAGCTTTAACGATCTGCCAAAGAGCATAGAATAAAACGAAAAAACTATTTCTTCTTTATTAACGAGTTTCTTAATGAGTTAAACGTCGAAGAAAATATATCAAAAACCTACGTATTTGCGATTCTCAGTACTGACAACGCCTCTGAATATAGTACAATAATTCATTGGGAGACGGTGAAACGGTTTCTGGAGGCTTTCACAAAGATAGCAAAAAAGAATGCGACGTATCGTTGTATTGTGTTTTTAAAAGACATTCAAAAAAAAAAACTCTTTTTCAGCCATCATTTAACATACCTTCAGCACCAATTATTTTTTAACACGGTCAGGAACAATGGTAAACGGCTTGCGAACAAACATGTTTTCACAAGTAAATTTTTTCACGAATACTTTAATTTTTACACAAACAGTTCTCACTTGTGTTTCGAGGTTTCAACCTTGCACACATAGTTTTAAAATGTGAAGGATAATGCGTGGTCGTATAATATATTACTGTTATCCTATCAATCGTCCATAGAGATGGTTTTAATTGATCAACAACAATATGCATATCCATACATATAAATAGGTTGGGTTCTATAATATCATATTTGGTACGAATCCTCTTCAAACAAATAACGTTATATATATATATGGAATGAAAGTAAAAATGCCACGGAACCCTGATTGTGGCATTACGGTCGCTATTGGTTTTGTAGTTTTTTTTTTTTATAATTCATAACTTGTTTCAAATCACGCTTGTAATCTTGATAGCCTAGAGGGATGCTTGCGGCTGTAATTAAAAAGCGATTTATTTGATATTTGCTTGGCGCTCGATTTAAAGATAATAAAATAATGTATATTGTGCGACAATAAAGGAATTTAAGTTGACTGTTTCCATGAAACAGTTCAGGGTCCTTGATGGTATTGAGCTCAATTGGTTGTTAATAATTTAAAAACAAATTCGTATATTAATACCATTTATAATTTAATTGTATAAATGACAATTAATTTCGCGTGTTACTGTTCAATATTTGAGTTTTATAGATGGACTAAACCTATCGTTAATATTTATAATTTTAAAAAGTCATTTATGTCATTTTGTGTATTGTTTTGAAATAGTCGATTTTGCTCTAACATACCTTGAATGTTGTCAGTGTTTTAGAAAATATAAAAACTTTTATCGCAATGTATCAAATCAAATGTACATTAATTAAATACTGATGTTCTATATTTATCGGTGTTTTTTATAAGTTATCGATGTATATGCTAATTGAATGTGTATCATTTTTTAGATAAACATCCTTGTAGCAAAGACTTGATAATGACTAATATTACTTTATATTCCAAGATGTGGCCAGCGATTAAAAAATCCCCTTGTCCGATAAGTGTGTAAATGAGTTACTAAGACTAATTTGAATAATGCAAGCGTGTAAAAGATTAGAATATGGGATATGAATGGTTAGTAATACAAGTTTTTTTTTTATTATTTTTGTTCTGGCTTTGATTTACAAATATATAAATAGGCGACAAACACTTATTTGCAGAAAATATTTGTTATACTGCTAACTTCTGAAAGCGATGTGTAAAAAACCAAAAAGAAAGTTCTAGATAGGTGTTGGGATTTTGAAGAAATTGACTTTAGAAATATTTCGAGTAATATTTGACACTAGTACGTCCAGTGACAAGCAGATTCGGCATAAGGACAGAAAATTGTCTGATGTTAACATGTATTTGTTTACATCTTTTGTTCTTATTGATAAATTTTGTTTTATAATTTGTGTTTAAATTCTGAATGAATGAAGTGATATTAAAGAATAAATTATTATAAACTTAATTTAAATTAACAGTTTAACCTACTTGGGTTAAACCGAAAATTGCTTTTGAAACATTGGTATTATTAGTTTCATTTTATAATACGTCTCGTGTATATTGGCATTGATATGCGAATATTTAAATATACGACAAAGGCAAAAAGAAAATGTTTATCGAACAGTAAAACTCCTGAAAGCGATTAGATATAAGAAGTAGCACTTACCGTGGGTTTTTAAAAACAGTTCGTTTACAGCAAAAATTAAAAGCGAAAAGCTGATATTGGACACAACTATAGAAAATTATCTAATGTAAAAATGGAAGGCATGAGTCAATTTAAAATTTCAGTAAAAGTTAAACAATCGTTTTACACCTAATTGCTAATTAATAATTACTGTATTCATAGACATAGATTAACTATTAATTAAACAATATAATGATTTAAAACTCGTTAATATAATCTATACAATCAATTTTTTAAATCCTACTTGACACTCATCAAAAGTGTTGACGGCGCTCGACCACGCCGCTGCGGTCGGCATGCGCCCGCGCCGCCTATTAAAAAATATCCCAAAGCGATAAAGTACGGGCTATTAATGAAGAAGCGGCGGTTTCTCTATTTACGGAAGCTGTGATATCTGTACAAATTATATAGCCACAAACCGCCGGCCGCTGCGGTCGAAGGATGGATCCTTGCGGAGGCGCGTAACTCTGCGCCGGTCATGGGTTTTAACGATTTTGTCTATGGTATGGATGCGTGATGCCACAGCAAAGAAATGGTTGTGCCTCGGTATAGACCTCACTATGAACCGCTTTATATAATTTTATACGGTAGCTAACTTCTGATCGCAACTTCTTACATTCACGCATAGACTAACAGTACGTGTTAATAATATTGTAGAGTTTTGCAAAAATATTAGATATTTATTGAAGTGAAAACTACTTTACCGCCGTACTGATACGAACCTCGACGAAACGTAAAAGCGTCACTAAAAACGGACAAACATATACATCTATGAAATTTACCCTGCGCGAGAATGAGATATGTCTGCGTCTCTATATAGTTATTTGTTGAAATTGAAAACATAGACTCTGAATAATAAAGTGCATAATAACTTTCAAATTTGGTGTAGATATTATAATAAATATCCCTATAACAATCGCACTCCTGATGCTGCATTCGTCTCATTCTTTCGCAGTTTAGCTTCTTGGAGGTTTCATTTCTACTCCATGTGAACTGCACACTAGTATTTTTATGGAATGTTATCATCTTAATAAATTTGCCTATGTAAGGATTTAAGTAATTCTCGTCAAGCAGTTAAATATGTAGCTGCGGACAGTCTTCTTCGGTATACCTAAACTTATAAGAATGATTGATACTTCTTTATTATTATTGCGTCGGTCATTAATAGAATGTAATAAAAGGAGAAATCGTGGAAGGATATATTGCTATGCAGATGCCTATGAAATACAGGTGGTTTTAATTTACCACATAATTATAATGTCAGGGGAAAAGTTTTTTCGTATTTTATATACAAATTTAAGATAATTTTTCATCATATTTTACTTACATTTAATTAAAATATGCGTATATATATATACACTATATGGCGTATATATATATACGCCATATAGTGTATATATATACAACAACTTATTGCCATTTTGTAGATAATGACATATCTCGTTGCTGTAGAAATTTTGGAACTTCATATCAAAAAACTGCGACTAGTAGTTCTGACAGTCTTCTCTTGATGTTAACCTAACACTACCCAAAGAATTGTGAAAATACCGAAACAGGTGAAAATCTGAAGCTGCTGAAAGATTAGTGCTATATAGTGGATGCATTAATACTTCTCAACCAAACTCTCTCAATATTTACTGAGCGGCTAAAGATGTGCGTGGTCTGAGGTTAACATGGTGAAAAACTACACTCTTTCTATTGATCGATTCCGGCTGTTTTTTCTCTGCTTCTCGCTTGTGTCTCATCAGCTGTTGGCAGTAGAGATCCGAATTAATGGTTTTGCCCGGCGGTAAAAGTTCATAATAAGTAATGTCTTTCCAATCCCACCATACACAGAGCATCACCTTACTGCGAGTAATCCAGGTTTCGCTAGTCTGTGGAGCTTGTTTGCCTTTTGATCATGATCTTTTTCATATGTTCTTGTCGTTGGTAAACCATTTTTCATCACCAATGATATTTTTTTTTTTTAAATGGGTCGGTTTCACTCCGTTTTCATTACGGTTTCATTAGATTTCCTTTAGTGGACTCGTGTGGGACCCAAGTATCGCACTGTTTTGTATGTCCAGCTTTTTTCAAATGGGTCAAAATTGTTTTGTGGTCAATCTCCAGCTCTTCAGCTATATCATAAGAACTCATATGCCGATCTTGCTCTATTTTTTTCAAAATGGCATCGAATTTATCCGTGACAGGTCAACCAGAGGGAGGTTCAAAATTGGCATCAAAATTACTAGAATGAAAACGCTTGAACCAACGCTTTGTACTGCTTTTATCGACACTGCGTTAGGTTCATAAATGTCACAATTTTTTATAGGCCTTTTTTTGTATTAAACCTTCAAAATGTATCGAATTTCTACGTTAGATTTACTCATTTTGATGGACAGAAAAAGAAAAGAATAATGGCAAGACAGGGATTTTGTTTTTTATTTTTTTTTAATGTCAATTATCTAATGTCTATCTATAATTACAAATATCAACAAGTCTATTTTCAACTATTCTTTGTTGTCCTTTGTAGCTAAATATGAACCAGAATTTTACTATTCGACAAACGAGTGTCCTGAAAAACTGTCAAATATATGAAACTACATCAGTTTATAACGAAAATACAAGCGAAAATAAGGATTTACAATCGTTATTTTACTATAGCAAATGTCAAAACTGTATAGACTAATAGTAATGATTTTCGTTTAATTTATGCGTTACAGCAGACCAATTCTGTAAGCTTAGAACGATTTGTCGCTACTGTTATGATGTCAAAACTACGTCAAAGACATCGAACATAATTTCGGTGGCCAGTTGCCGTCGCGCGCCCACGTTTGACGTAGTTTTGAACCTAACAAGGAAATCGACAATAACTAGATGTAGATAATCGGACTGCGGTTTTTATAATTTGTCTCCTTATTATACATGATAACATGGTAAAATATAGAAAACTGTTAAATAAATCTTCAAATTCAATTCTCAAATTAATTTCTCGGAACTAATTCTCTCTAAATCAAACTTAAACTTTGAGATTTGAAGCATATTTTTAACAAATTTCGATACTGTATGAAAAATAATATTGGAGGAAATCGGCTGCAACAGAAAGCAAGTGAATAAGGAATTCATTTCATCCAATCAATTTTGGAGAGGGTAACTAAAAATTATCTTTACCGTAAAAGACATTACGTAACCAACATCAGTGTAATTATGCTGCCCATAAACGTGTCAATAAATTATTAAACGTTAAGAAATCCAACGTCGATTGACAAAGGTACATGGATATAAAACAATTAAAAAATAGCCAGCAAATATCTCAACGGAGTAGAGCATTGTTTTTGTTGAAGCGTGGCTAATCCTATTTGGATTATTTCGGTAGTTGCCATAATCTATCACAAACCTCATGGAACCATTTTGGCAGTTGTCAGTCTATTAGAACCACGGTGAGATCTTTTTCATTGTTACCAGTCTATCATAACGGTTTTTTTTTTGTATGGACAGTTTAACGTACAACGTATACGACGTTCTATGGATTCAACGACTCGAGATCATGTAGTTGACGGTGTGTGAGGGTATATTTATTCTACTTTTGAGGCACATCCTCCCATAATCCTCTTATTTCGTCGTCACCTACCACATGACGACGTTCGCGACTGACGATTTAACGTTCATTCCAAGCCGTGTGGCTAAATTTGACTCAAGATAAAACCTCATTGAGCAATCCGCCCGTGAACAGAGTCGAATCCGGCACCTTTCCGTCCGGTGTCAATCTTCGTAACCGCTCAACCATTACCGCTCTTGACTTAAGGTGTAGGAATAAAATTTATGTATTTGGACATTACCGAAAAAAAATATCTTAAATTTTACAAAATGGGGGAATGTGAGTCCGTCAAATTCTTCTTTCATTTAAAATTTATAATTACGTAATGGCATCCTGCCGTCTTCGTATGAAGGAGATATATTATGATTTTGATTATATAAGTATGTAACATTCATAAGTATATGTGTAAAAAATAGGGATATACCATAATTACTGTCGGTGTTGTAATATTAAACGAAAATTACGCTGTTTTTTACGATAAGGAAATCCTAATGTTTACACATCTCTGTTGGCATGTAAGCACCGACGCTTGTAGCCATGCAGGCAGTAATTTTTTTTAACTACGGAATTAACTAATACGTAAAATTAATATTGTTCAGGGTTTTATCGAAAAAAAAAAATATTTATACTATTAGCTAATGGATTAATTTGTCGCCGTAATGGAATTTCTTGTGTCCAATTGACATTTAAAGTTCATATCGTATAGCGACCTTGTGGTGGCTGTATCGTTTACCCTGTATTTATAGAAATGAAAATTAGAAATTCGGTGAGAGAATGAAACTTAATTTTGCATTTATTACACTGATTAATTTGATATTGGTTACACAATAAAGAAATGAAATATTGAATGTATTTGCAATAAAATACATTAAAATTATTATTAAACTACGTAAACTCAAAAATATTGAACATGTTAGTTACGTATTTTACTGTAATTATTTTTAGCTTTTGAATCCAATTTTATTGTATTCTTTTCACGATTTATCTTATTAATAATATACTTATTTAGGAAAAGAGAGTATTACCAAATAGCATATTGAGTGTTTGTTGAAAGAGGCCAAACATAATGTATTTTAAAAACCACGTAGCACACATAAATTTCATTTATGTGAAATTTATGTGTGCTACAAAGTGCCACTAGCTTGGCATCATAGCATATTTCGTTTTAAATAGAATAGCCGTTTTGAGAAAAAACGAATAATGAATTAGTTGTTGGAAACAGCTAGCTGAATTTACATCCAAAATAAAATTCGTTGCAAAATAAAATTAAAGTTCTGTGTGCATTTGTTCAATAAGGTCCCTGTTAAATTTGGCATTGTAAACAAACACTCAATTAAAAAAAATATTATACAATTTCCGAATATTTAGAAGACAAATACCTATCCATGGGCATGATCGGCATGATCGGCTCAATTTCTAACCGGGCTGTTTCGTTCATCAGTGGTTTTGTATTTGTTTTGGATATGAAATTAGAAAAGAGCTACCCTTAAGTTTTCTGCTTGTTCTTCTTGAGGAGAAACTGCCTTCCGAACGAGTGGTAAAATGTGAATTCGTAAGAAAAAATATGACGTATTTCAAGTGTTATTTTATAACCTATGAAATAAGGATATTTACATTTGCATTTGAATATTAGTTAATTGATAGTGGATTTTGATTTGCATAAAATGTGGATGGCGATTCTTGAATCGTGTGATTCAACGAAGTGACATTGGCGAAAAATATCGAACGAAAACAGTAATCCGTTTTCTCACACGTGTCGTACGATACGTCCAATAATTTCACAAGGTACATGCGAATATGTATTACTGTATTCGTTAAATATTCATCAAACAATTTTTACTTTGTCGCATGAGACATTAAGTCACATGATCTGAGGATCATCCCCTATTATGGTTCTATCTGTTCTATCACGCACTTTACTATACAAGTTTTTTTATACCCGACTTATGTTACTTCTATATGAAAAGCATCTAACAAAAGCAAATTGACACAATTGAAATTTTTTTTTTTTACTCTCTAGTTTATTTCTACGTTAGCCATTTTTCAGTTAAGTCACTACACCTACTTAAGTTTCTACAATTACAGTTAAACCTTTTCATTTTAAATTTATCGTGACATCGTTTACCTGTCAGGGACTTTATAACACTCACTTGACACTTTCACATTTATTGATAATCATTTCAACGTAACCGCTTGTATTTATAATATTTAATCAATAATGACATCGTCCCCTCTACGACACCCCCTATTCCTTGCCAATCTGTAAACATCTAATTTATCAACATAGTTTGTTGCGTTAAGACTGTCCGTAAACATAAACATTTGAATTGCGAGTAAAAATCTTTAAATTTTTGCCGAAGTCGGGTGACCTATTGAATGAATGTATAATCGAACTACGGTTTTCAGTGGGTGAATTTAATAAGGAGTCTTATTATAAATACTGAGAATGGACTTTTATTTGTTTATATAAATATGCCTTAATTTTTATAACATAAATATACATATATAAATAAAACCTTATAACAAAAAAAGACTACAACATAAATAAAATCACTAGGAAATATAGGTATTGCCAATTATGTTTTTAAAAGAAATTGTATCCAGGTAATTTAATCTATAAATAAATATCATTTTTTTCCCGTTCGTTATGCTATAATGCTATAATTCAATATATTTATAAGGTAGTGGACATAAAATTAAAATTTGTATTTCTTAAGAATACATTGTGAAAGCGTTACATTATGTACATAGCTTTAACAATTATTCAGATTATTGCAATACAACATTCAATACCGAATGTAATCAATAAAATATTATGCGAAACGGGTGAACGGGTAGAGCAGGAAATTATACCGGCGCAGGGGGGGCGAAGGGGGTGCCCGTGTGACGTCATTAGCCCGCATTGACCGGCCTCATTACAGTGGCGGACTTAATGTGACGTCAAATATGTGAAAATTCGCAATACAGGCCTTTAATACTATTAGTCCGCTATATTTTGGGGTTTTGTACACTGAGGCAACGATGAGGCATCTATACGAAACGGTTAGTTTGTTTCAGTGCTATTATGTAATCACTAGAGTTGTATAAATTTAAAATGCTAACTTGAAACGATTTTGAACATTAATACCTATCATTTTTCTAAATGTGAGGTCGTAATAGTAAAAAAAAAATTATTATCAGTCCACTGTAAAAATATATATCACTTTTCAGGTGAGGAAGGAGAGACGCTCGCCGGCCACAGGTTTTAAAATTACTCGGTGAGACTTAATATCCAGCTGTGAACTATTGTAACCGTTTTTTTAATAAATGCATTATAATTTCAATATTCTCGTTTTAAATTAACTCTACGTCACTTCACCCGACTGCGCGAACGACAAATAAATATATTTGAGTGGGTATGTATGTGCATGAATTTGTTCCTTTGCGACGCTCCAGGGATATAACACTTTCGTCCAGTTTCATCGGTTTTGTTGTCAACAGATTCTTCGGCTCGAACGCGAATGGCTCTGAATGTATCGCAAAAACGAAGAAGCGGAATGGGGGTCGCCAGATGTCATATTAGGACTAAGTAAAAAATAGAATCAATGAAATGTATAGAGCGGGATGTCGTCGGTTGGATCTTTTAGAAAAAAACAATTTAATGAGCGGGCTTAATTTCAAGGAACTTTTTTAATGGAATTGACCAGACTTCAGACTGACAGTATCATTCGGATTTTCAATTTTCAAACGCATTACATCAATCAATTGTTTTGATTTTGTTAATTTCGTCCCGATATCTCAAATATCACTGATAGGTGATACAACAATAATTGAAGACGCCAGCCGCTACGCGTAATATCGGGACAAGGTTAAAGACCATCGACAGTAATATCGTTGAATATGTTTTTAAAAATATTTCTTTTTCTTTCTCCGATCAAAACTGTTTAGGTTGGGTTAATTCATTATCAAATTCTTTTTGCAATACGAAAATACCAAATCGAATTCGAGCGCAGAGTTTATATATACTTTGAATTTAATATCGTATTGCCTACTATAATTTTAATCTGTAGACAAAAAGTGTATCGTCCAGTATTTGACAGTGTAAATATGTAATAAATTTGTAAAAAACAAAAAAAAAATTAAAATGTATCGTCACCTAAAATTGGACACCGTTTCCATCGTATAAGTAATTACTGAACTAATTGCACCTATTGACCTTTGCTGAAATTAAAAACATTTTACTTGCATTTTCTTTTCACCACTACTTTTCCAAAGGGTATTTAAAATATGTAAACTCTATAAATGAGATTCTATTTTGAAGATATGTATGAGAGAAAGCATGATTTTCGTATATCTTTTAAATGTCAAAACTCATTAATTTAATATCAAAAGTCTTTAGAACGTGGACAAAATTAATGAGATGTTATATTTTAAAAAAAAATGCAACGTACCGTTGATTTATTTTTAACTTCTTCAGGCACATTTCAAGGTTAACATCCTCGTAACTGAACACTTGCAATGATTGCTGCGTCAAAATTAACATTAATAACATCAGACTGATTCAGAACGTGTATGCAGGCTTTTAAATTACTTATAACTAAAAATACATTATAATTTAATTAGTAATTAGCAGGAAAATATCTCTGGGTGACAGAACACAACAGACTTTTTTAAAAATATAATATCTCATTAATTTTGCCCACGTTCCCAAGATTTTTGATATTGAATATTTGTAAAACATGGAAAAGAATCTACACAGTGATACATTAATTTATTTGCACTATACACCTAACCCGACTCTGCATATATATGTACTGATTTTTAGTTAAATAGTATCGAATAAAATAGATGGCTGGCCAGATAGACACGAGATACCTGAGTCATCTTATATTACGGGTAACGCTTTGTCTTTGAATATATGAAACCATGAAAAATAAAATAAATTGTGTGATTGAAACCCTAATTGCGATTATAACTACAAAGTAATAAGTTAACCAATAATACCACAAAGTCGACGGCATATAATACTGCATATTTTTCAACCTTTTATATAATGAAATAATAAAATACATTCAAGCCTATTTCCCAGAAGGGGTAGGTAGACTATCGATTTGCACATGACACGATCTTCGCATATCTTTCTCACTTCACGGACGTCCATCAATCGTTTCATGCAAATCAATCTTGCGGAATATTCATGACTATACAAATTATATTAAGTTAAAGCTTAAATATGCTACAATGCCTTGTGGTTTCACGTGAAAATTTTCTACTTTCAATTTGCAGCAAACTTTATATGTACCAGAGAAATATATTTTTTGTCTAAATTTTTGCATTTTATGATGTTCCAAATATCGAATAAAATAATAAATATATAATAGCTCAATATATATATAAGATCAGGGGTTCTTCATAAAGCACAACACAATGTGATTCATCTAAAACAGAGATTTATTTATGAAATACAAATCAGTTTCACATGAAATATAACAATTGAAAAAGAAAAATAATAAAAAGGTGGTTACCTAAAACAGAGAATCGACAATTAAATGTTCATGCCTTACTCATCTTATTACAAAACTTCAATCGTCTTTGCACAATAGACTTAGGTAAATTCACAACGATAACTTTTATATAACCACGTTTATTTTACTAATCATAATTCGGTCTTGTTTCTTTTCTCTTGCTCGTGGCTCCCTCTTGTCAATGTCATTGTCATTGTCAACGTCGTTATCAACATCACAAAGGTTTCATCACCCCCTAGGGTGTGCAATTTTTATAAGTAGAGAGAAAAAAATTGTGTGCAAAACTTATTAATCAAATAAGTACAGGAATGAGCTTTGTGACATGATACAATCCAAGAGATCTTGAACCTCGACCAGTATTTATCTTAAAAACAGAATCTGATATTTTTTCTTCAATTACAAAGGGACCAATTCTAATTTCATCCAACTTTTTTTTGTTTAATTTGTTTCCATAATCAATATATACCTTATCTCCTTTTTTAAAATCATGTTGTAATCTATTTTTGGCAAATAAAGTTTTATTATATTCATGCGATTTTATTGACCTTTTTAGTGCTACTTTCCTGTCTTCCTCTAAACTTTTTGTTAATAACTGTCTTTCTTTTAATTCATTTGGTAGCAAGTCTGTGGACTCACCTGATAGCAAGTATTTAGGAGAAAATCCTGTTACGGAATGGTTAGTTTCATTGTATCTATTTCTACATTCTTCTGCTACTTTTGACCAATTTCCTTTTCCATTAGATTCATTCATTTTGCATCTTATTTTGTTTACAATAGTCTGGTTTAACCTTTCGTTTAAACCATTTGAGAATGGCGCATCTACCGCAGTAAGTATTAATTGAATATTTCGGTTCTTAAGGTAATCCCTAAACTCAATCGAATTAAAAGCTGGATATTGATCAGAGAGTAAGATGTCTATTGTTTCCTCTTGAGGAATTTTTCTATGAGTTTAATAAAATCTCGAGCATGTTGATTCTTAGAACACAGGATATATGCATATCTCGTGAAGTGGTCTACTAGTAGATGTAGATATCTTTTAGTTGATCTTTGACCCCAAATCCTCCTATTGTATCCAATGAAATTATTTGAAAGGGTCTAGTCGCTGGACCTAATTGTGACATAAAACCATATTTTCTATTTAATCTTGTTTTATTTTTATGCATATTTCGCAGTTTTGCATATATATTTAATATTTTCTGATAGGTTGGGTGCAGTATAAAATGGTTTTATTTTAGATTCTATTTGATTTATTCCAGCATGACAGTATCTTTCATGGGTCTTTTTATTATAGTTTTGCTGTAATCTTCACTAAGTATTATTTTTTTCTGTTATTCTTACGTTTTTATAATAAATTCCATCTTCTAACATAATATTTTTTCAAGTTTTGAATTTGCAAATTTTGTGTTTGATCATACTTTATGTCCTGAATATCAATAATATTTACCATTCTTAAGTTATCTTCATTATTTGAATCAATGTCCATTACTGGGTTTCTGCTAAGACAGTCTGCTTCTGTATTATTTTTTCCGGGAAAATATTTTATTTCGCAATTATACTGTGACAGGTAAAGTGACATATCGCCTAATTCGTCATCAGGTCTGTTTTTTATGTTTAGGTTTTCTAAAGGCTTATGATCTGTATAAATAGTAAAATGGTTTCCTATTAACCAATGTTGCCAAAATTTTATGCTCTCTTTTATGGCTAAGCATTCCAAAAATATAGCTTTTTTATATTTTTGTGAATTATTTAATTTTTTAGAAAAATATGCTACTGGCTTTTCTTGACCATCGTGCTGAATTTGTTTTAAAACTGCTCCTATTCCTACGACACTAGCATCTGTATAAATTAATATTGGGGCTTGTGGATCATAAATAGCTAGTATTGGCTTGGAACATAAAAAGTCTTTAACTTTTTGGAATGCATCCTCACACTGTTCTGTCCAAGTAAATTTCTGATCTTTTTTAGCAATGTATGTAAAGGATTAAGAACTATTGAGACATTTGGAATGTATTTTCCATAAAATTAATTTTCCTAAAATTGGCGTATTTGTTTTCTATTTTGAGGAGCAGGAAAATCTTTTATTGATTTTAAATTGTCTTTTAGAGGTGTAATCGTATTTCTTTGTATTATATGACCTAAGTACTTAACAGAATCACATGCAAATTTACATTTTGTTAATTTTAGCCTAAAACCTTCTTCTTGAATAGCGTCTAACAATTTTCTTAAGTGTGTTATATGTTCATCGAATGTCTTAGAAAAGATTAATATATCGTCAATAAAATTCACTGCAAATCCTGTCAAACCATTTTTCTTATAATATTTCCCAAAATCCGTTGAAATATGGCTGGTGATGTCTTAAGACCAAAGGGTAGACAAGTCCACTGGTAATGACCTTCTTGGGTAACAAAGGCAGTTTTGTGTCGGTCTGTAATTCTTAAAGGAATAGACCAAAATGCTGAATTTATATCAAGAGTTGTATAATACTTACAATTTATTGTTCTTGTTATTAAATCTTCTATGAGAGGAAATGGTTGTGATTGAGGTATTATTATTTTATTTAAATCTCTGAAGTCTATGCATAGTCTGCTTTTTTTACCTTCATCCCTCTTGAAAGCTAAAGTAACCGGTGCTGCAAAAGGACTGTAAGATTCTTCAATTAATTCATGTTTTAATAGTTGTACGATTTGATCTTCTATTTCTATCTTGTCTTGAGGTGAACATCTATATGGTCTTTTATAGCAATATTTTTCTACTTGCAAATCTATACAGGCTTCGTGCTTCTTCACTTTTCCTGTGTCATATTTATTTTAGCAAAAATTTCTGTGTAGCTATTCAATAATATGTTTATCTGTTTTCTTTGGTCGATGTTTAAGTATTCTGTATCTATACTAAATTTGTTTGTATCTATCCCTTCATTAAAGTTTACTTCATATTCTTTATCTTCCGTGTTTGTTTCCATATTTTTAATCTCATTGCTTTCATTTTTACCATTTGTTGTGAAGTCATATATTTTCTGTACTTGAATATTCAAATTCTCATCATGAGTTAATCCAAATTTATGTATTGAATCTAGTCCTAGTATTAGATCATACTCAAAATTTTCATTTTCAAAGATAAATGCATTTATTTTAGTCTTCTTGTGTAATAATTCTGCATCTAGTGTAATAAAACCTTTAGTTTTACCCCCTCCACTTATTGTTTTTATTGTGTTATAACAGTAATTTGGCTTCATATCTGTCACCTGAACTAATTTTGAGTTTATTAAAGATATGCGTGAACCAGGGTCATATAACCCCTTAACTTCTAATGTATTGTTTAACAACACCGCAATCTCAATTAGTGGAGGGAATTCTAGTTTTTTGGATCTTCATTACTTAGTTCAACTTGTAATATTGAATTAGAATTAAGATTTTTATCATTGATTGTCTTCTTTTCATAGCTATACCAGCAAACATTCTCTGGATGAAATCTATTTAATTTTCCTTTATTTTTACAAATCCTGCACGCTGTTTTGTCACCTCTCTTCATTTCTTGTTTGTAGTATTTTTTTTCTGTGCTGAAGATTTTCTTTGTCTCAATTTTTCTTGTTTGATTTTCTAGTCCTCTTATGCAGTTATATAAGTCATTTACTTCTTGAAGATCTTCTCTGTCTATTCTATCCATAATGAAGTTCGGTAGACCAATGGCGATCAAATAAATCAGGGTTTGTGTATCTATTGATTTGTTTATCTCTAGTAAGAGTCTCTCTTTTTTAAGAGCATATTCCAACATTGATCCTTGTATGTATTTAAAATTCATAGCGTACCTTATTGGTGACCAGCTTTTATCGACAAATGTTTCAATTAAACTTTTCTTCCATACAAGCCAATCTGAATCTATAGTATGTTTGATAATCATTGAGGTGTACCAATCGGTACAAGTATCTTCCAAAAGTAATCTTAAAATTTCTACTTTTTGCAGGTCTGTATCTATTTGTAAACGTGTACATTCACTTTCGAAAGTATCTAACCATTGTTTAACATTCGTTGTATTTCTTGAAAATTTCTGTATTGAAAATTCTGTAGCTAATCTTGTCTTATTTTCTGTTTTCTTGACAACGTTGGTGCCGTTGATGACGACTCATAACTTTGTTCTAATTTTTCAAGTAAAACCCATCAAATTGTAAGTTGTCATCATCTAAATATGTTGATTTCATTTCCTTGGTTAATGTTATCCAAACCTGTCTCTTATCATGCCTTTTCTGGAGAGATTTTTTATTTTGTCGAATATTTCATGCTTTATTATTTCTTTGTGTAAATGCACTGCTTGATACTCTCTAGGCACCACAAGGTTTGGTTTTGTGTATCCGTAATAGAGGTTATAGCATAAATATTCGTCTTATTATCTTCTGGTTTTGCTTTTACAATAAACTCAAATCGTAATTTCTCCATTTTATAGGTTAACCGTGTGTTTGTTTCTGCACGCGTAATAATTGTCGATTTATAAGATCAGGGTTCTTCATAAAGCACAACACAATGTGATTCATCTAAAACAGAGATTTATTTATGAAATACAAATCAGTTTCACATGAAATATAACAATTGAAAAAGGAAAATAATAAAAAGGTGGTTACCTAAAACAGAGAATCGACAATTAAATGTTCATGCCTTACTCATCTTATTACAAAACTTCAATCGTCTTTTGCACAATAGACTTAGGTAAATTCACAACGATAACTTTTATATAACCACGTTTATTTTACTAATCATAATTCGGTCTTGTTTCTTTTCTCTTGCTCGTGGCTCCCTCTTGTCAATGTCATTGTCATTGTCAACGTCGTTATCAACATCACAAAGGTTTCATATATTTTATAAAGGTATATATATTTTGAAATATTTAGAGATTTTATCAATTAAATTCTCTAAATAAAAACATTACTGCATATATGTATTTTAAATATCAAATTATAAGTAATTCAATCTTTTTTGGTGTTGATAGTTCATAATAATCTCTTATTTCATAATCTCTTATCAAAGACATCTTGATATTAAAAGAACGCGTTGATGTCTTTTATAAGAATATTGCTTAGAGATAAGTCCCTCATACGTCTCCGATACGTCTTTTTTTGCGCGCGATCTCATCACAAAATCCCTGATGATATAATACAGCTGTCAATACATTAGTTAAATTGAATGATGACACAGCAACATTCTTAAAGTATTGTACAGAATCACTTGTGGAATTCGCAGTGTTATAAAAATGATGGACGTGGAGTTAAGAACAATTTTTAATTTAATTTTCATTATTTTGATCACATTCCAATACTTTAATGACTTTCATGCACTATTCACGTCATTGGAAAATGGAATGAGTCTGCCAACAGTCAATAGTATCGACAATTAAGCATATTAGAAGATTGTAAAATTTATTTCCGATGATATATTCATGTATATTTTTCAATTATTTACACGTAGATTTTCTACGCATATAATCTTTTTATTTCAAATTAACGCACGTGGACCATAAGCCCTTCCATGCTGATCCAATCCAAGTCGAGGGATGGTTATAACTGGGGTAATTATCAGTTAATTTAAATACATACAAAGTATAAGTACCACAACTCCAAAAAAAATCTTGTAATTCATATACATGTAATGAAATTCCAAGATCCAGTTATTTCTTTAGATACTTATGCTGGAAGGAATAGAAATAATGTGGTGAAAACAAAAAAAATTAAAAAAAAAATAAATATCAATAAAAGCTAAATGAATTTAGAAATTGTATAGTAGTGATCATATTCTAATGAAAAAGATCAGTAAAGAAATAAGTAAAAAGGTTATGTTTCTATCAACACTGTTAAAAATGATTACTAATAATTTGTATAGGTTAATAAGACTGTGAATGCTGAGACATCGACTATTTCATAATCGCTTTTTATATCCGGAACGGACAACAAATATTTTTATTCAAATAGAAACTAACTTATTAGAGAGAAAAAAAGATGAATAACTAATTATATTGATCTCTAAATTCAGAATTAAATTTTAATTTTATAGAATTGTGAGAATGTTAAGGTAAAAATATTTTTGTAGTGTTTCCTTTATAAAATTTTGATGTGGTTAGATTTGATAAAGTACCTAGGACATTGGTCCGTCGGCGAAGTCCTCAATTATTTCTAGTGACTAACTGTACCGCATTACGTCGCCTTTATATTAAGATAAGTTAACGTCATTATTAACTACAAGCAGCATACATTTCAGTTTTAACAAAAAGTAACCTTCTTTTTTGCGTGTTCGGTCGTGGTCAGTCGGCAGGCGGCTCTTTATTAGGACACAGTTACATCAATGAAATAAAATCGTCTTTACCCAAGTCCGGATGCTCGGACCTCGTGTCCTCGATGATGGTCTGCAGCCAGTTCAGGTCGTATGCGTCGGCCATGGCGCGGCGGCGCGCGCGCAACTCACTCGGCAGGTGCATGCCTACATCACCTCAATACTGTCCTTCTACTACTCCTACTTCTTCAAGCGTAGAGTTCTTCTACTAAACGTTATTACTTTGTATCACTTATCGGTTATACTTTACAGTTTCTTAAATAGATATTTACAGAACTTTTAATTTTGTAGTTATTTCCGTTGTAATAACGTTCCCCGTTTTACACTATAAAGCTTTGGTCTAATCGAACATGTATTTTTTACGTTTTTTATTGTTCCTTGCGGTATTAATTTTAGACATAAAACTAGCTTTTAACAAAATTTAGGGGATTTGACGTTATTTTTGCTTATTGAGGCAAACAGAATTATGCTTTTGCTATTTAATTGCAACACACATTCAATCCCGGTTTGAGTCTACAATCAGAATTTTGATATTTTCCATTACAATCAAATTAGAACTGTTAACCACACACAGCGTATTATTTTTACGTGTTCTTTTTTCACGGACTAGATGTTCAGATCGTCGAATGTCAACATGAACCGTATTGTTTACTCTATCCGGTGGTATAGTTACAGCCGACCGATAACGTAGTCGTAAACACACAAGTACTTTTTCCTCGAACACGTCGCGTGTCCACGGGGGCACACCGGCTCATACAAAATCACGGCCCCGGCGATCGCGTTCTTCTCGCCGGCGCACTCGCCGACGTCGTCGCCGTGAGTCACTGGCCCGAGATCGGCGCGATCTCGGTATTTAATCGGCAGTTCCGGGCCGGCCGTTCTTGGAACCGGACGCCGTGGTGTGCGAGTGTCGATACTACGGTGATTTTCCCGCGTTGCGTCAGTTCGTCGGCGGGCGTTTTTGCCGCCGCCGCCGCCGTCGGTCCCCGGTATTACCGCGCGTGAGTCAGGCCCGTGGCGCTACCGTCGGCGACACGAGTCGAGCGAGCGCGCGCCGACTTGCGACTGAGCCGGCCGCCATGCTGTCGTCGCGCCTCCACTCTCTGCGGTCGATCTGCGGTTTGGCCACGGTTCATTTGTCGGGAAAACGCGGCGCCGTCGCGCCTTTTCGCACCTACGGCCGGATGCGCGAGCGCGAACGGGACGCGCTCCAAGTTTTGTTCCATTAAAACATTTTTGTTTAGCGCTATTGTCGGAAGGGAAACACGGTGTGAGCTTTTTCATTTCGGACCGCTCGCCGGCGTCTTTCTTTCAGCGGTCACGAAAATTTCTAGAAGTGCCGTTGTTATGATTTTTCGTTTTTGTTACAGTGTTTTTTTTTTAAAACCCTTTCCTCCGTGCTATGATATTAAAACAGATTTATATAATTCGTATAAGTTTTGACGAATGCAAATTCTCGAGCTAATGATTATTTCCACACATAAATTACATGGAAGTGTTGAGAGAATATGACTCACTCGTCATATTTAAAATTCAAATGCTTGCCAGTTTGTTCCGATGAGCCGTAGTATTAAGTAAGATTTGGCTAATTTTAAAGTTTTCTAGCTGGTTTCTTGTTCAACCAATAAGTATAATCTAATAAGAACTTTATTAGAATGTATGATATTGTAAGGATGTTAAAATAATAATAAAAATTATTGCATGTCCTGAACTTTTTTAATATTTTTTTTTATAATTCAGTGTATGTTTTCATAAAACTTAATACATTTTAAAATTTAATGATATTTGTGTCAGATAATGTTAATTATATAAAGTTTTCAATTTCCATGTTAAGTTCAACATTCAATTAATTATAATGAATATTATTCAATGAAACGCAATTTAGCGCTTTAATTTTAAAACATTCAATTGGCAAATTATACAAGAAATTTCCAAATTCGCATAATTAAAATGTTATAGTTTTCCTAAATTATTTTCCTTAATCACAACACGAAACCTTTCGAAGAACTTTGCGTTCTAAAACGCAATGAACGATGTTTGCTGATGAATTCTGAGGATTTAACTTATTTTAGAAAAGGAAAATCGCAAAAAAAAATGTTGAAACTCAAATTTTACTATCTGTTAAATCCTACCCACGATTAGTTGAAAAGTAGTCCATATCTATAACCATATTCGTTACTTCACAGAAAATAATCACAAGAGGCAACGGCTGTTGTAGGTGTTTATGTATTTCGGCCTGCACTGATGTTGATGTGATTAAATAAGAAGTATAAACTTTAGTCTTATTCTGGACTTTCGAAACTATAGGACGAAGAACGCAAACCGTTATCGCAGCTTGTTCTAAGCGCCGTGGGGCTGGGCGGGCCGCGCTGGGCGGGGCCGCTCCGCCCTCGGCGCTAAGACGCGCGCCAAACCACCTGTTGGCCCACGAACACGTGCCGTCTTATCGACTTCCCGCCGACGCCCGTGCGCGAGGCACTAGCCGAACGACCTAATATTCTGAGCGTCTATCCATTCAGCCGTATGTGCGCTCCTCATGAAACAAAACATGTGACCTCTTTCAGCTGAATGTGATGAGGAGTCGTATGACATTCAAACTACTCCCTGTGAAGGGCCATCCATATATTACGTCACACGTTGAGCGGGTGGGAGAAGGTAAGAGTGTAACATCGTGCAAGGGGGGGACCGAGTCATAAGCTTCGTGACGTCACATGTACAAATCTAAAGTACTAAAACTGAACTTGAATTCTAACGACAAACTTTCTCGCTGTACTCTGGTATCATGCGTCGGCTGCCTTTGACATGGTACGTCAAAAGGCGTACAAAGCCTTTGAGGTTTCGACAAAGTCGTTTTGTAAATTTTCTAAATGTTTCATTTAGACTTTATAAAAGATTTCAAATAGAAATACATGAATATTTATAGAAGAACTGTCTTAATTTAGTAATTTCTAAATTAAGAAGTACAGACGTTCAAATTGAAAATAACATCACACTACCCCTAGTATAGTAGTAATAGTAGGATACTTCCTCCCCAGAAAGTATCACGCAAAATGTGACACCTGTGAGAAGGACGGAGGAAGTTTCAAAACATGAAATTCATGTGACGTCATTTATGAACGGCCTCATACTTACTGACTTCTTATTTAATCTCAAAACGAAAATTTCAAGTAGTAGGATGATATGTGTTACTGGTCAAACTTAGCATTGACATAAAAGAGACGATTACAAAAGGGCCTTAAAGTCACGACAATTAGTTTATTTTAGGCCAGAAATAAAAATGAACATTGCACCTTTTGTCATGTCCCTGATGTCGTCAAACTTTTAGACAAATTTACAAATGGGCAAAGTTTATACGGGCGAAAGTTTTCGTGACAACGACAATGGTAAAATCATTATAATAGTTTAGTTTTAGGAAGAAATAAATAATAGTAACAATTTAAAACCGAATTCACAAAGTCTCGCTGAATATATTAACAAAATCACACATACATACGTATTTACAAATATAAATGCAATACATTTGCAAGCTATGCACTATCTCTAGTTGCCAGATACGCAAGTGGCGCAAACGTTAAGCGTTACACTTCACTCAAATAATTGATTTTTAATTAGATTCAATTTAAATATGCTGTTGTGTTTGAATAAGATGCATGGATAAAATATATTACATACGATCTGTTTAAATTTTAACGGTTTTCGCTGCCAAAGCTTATGAGTGGAGGTACCATAAAAAAAAAGCGGTCCAATTCTTTTAATATTCGGAAATGTCAAAATGCGCTTACAAATAGATAATAATTAATATTTTTTAACGAGCGGGCAAAGCGCGCCCTGCGCCCTCGCAGCTCCTGCTACACAATTATCGATCAACGGCGCTCCCCCGCCCACACCGCTATGCGCATAATATGACGAGGCACAGGAACAAAAGCATGGGAAGCGACATGGTAGCTAGACATATAGCAGCTGGTTGCGGTAACATAGCAAAACAGGCAGTACATTTTTACTTCTGTTCTAGAAATAGACTACACCTAATATATAAATTTATCTTACAATAAAATGACATGAATAATGAGAAATAACAAAAACGTCAAAAAGTAATAAAAAAAAACAAAACAACTAAAAAACAGGTCTAAGGACATGTAATGCAATTCTCTGAATGTACTGGTACATTCTGGTACGGTCTTCAAGCACGTGCATCGTATCAATAGAGATTGCATTAGATGGCTCTACAAAATTATTTTATTTTATGTATAACTTTCGAGTTGCGAGTTTGTGTATGAGGTATGATTACAGTTACGTAGTTATATAGAAATAGTAGTAGTAGCAGTATAGAAAACGGTTTTTCTAAAACCAAAATACAATTTGAATTTTTTAAATTCTTCATTGTTAAGATATAGTTTTTCGTAGTTCTACATTAGGAAGTAGTCATAAAAGCGAGGTTTAGATTTTATGGCGGACGATGCATCATTATGAAAACGTGAAATTTGTCATACGTTTGTCACAGACGGAAACATTTGCATTTAGCGTGCTGAATTGAACCATTATCATACAGAAACTGTAGCACTTTTGTCATTTTTCCTCCCCGATGTTTAATGCTTGTTCTTAATTGACATAGAATTTCACACCTTTATCTTTACAGTCTGTCAGCAATACACCTGATAAATATCAAAAATGGTGGTCGTGACTTTACCAGCTGAAGAAAACAACTTAAATTCCCTGGGATGCGCGCTGATTTTCTAATATACCACTTGCTTTCTTTCAAGTTCACAATGAAGAGCCCAAGTTTCATCTCCAGTAATAATTATTTGATAACTGCATCCGATTCATCTTCAGTAATAATTACGTATTTTATAACTGCATTCTGATTTTTCCCGAATATGGTGTCGAAAACTATGAACACCATTCCACGCACGCTTGATACAGATGCGGGTCAGCAATAGCGCCATCCATTTCGCGGTCAATTTTGTCGTATGAAGTTGATCACGAATGAAATTGTTTAAGGCACAGCAGAAATGTCAACTTTTTCACCTATGGATTCATTCGACCATCCATCAATATAAATTTTTGTACTTTTCCTACAATTTCCTATGAAGAGTCTTCCACAAGCCGACCGGCATAAAAGTCGTCTTTGATGCTCTGCCTACTTATATTTAAACTTACTGTACCATTTTTGAATGGTAAATAGCGAAGGGGCTGGCCTCCGTAAACAGCATCCACTTCTCCTTTAAAGTATTTTCGGCTTTTGCCTTTTAGTTAACTTTTCAATAAAACGTTTTCAAAAGCTTTTAATACTGAATTTCCTTCGCAAATCACCTCAACACCCGCTGTAGTGACTCCGGTCACGTATCCACCCGTGTACACGTAAGTTATTACGCAAAACCGACCAGTTGCTGTTAATGGCGTCTGATAAAATCAGCCTCGTCCATTACAATGATTCACATATAATTATAACGAACGATACCCTACTTAAATGTCAACTTACAATGCCGTTTTATTCAAGTGTAATTATGACATTGCCAGCTGACCAACCACATGATGGCTTAGTAGTTGAAAGCGTAACATCGAACCAGAACATACGGAGTTCGACCTTGACCATGGGTGAATTGACTGATGAGTTTTTATCTAACTTTATGTAAAAATAATTCGCTCCGCTCCTCGGAGAACGCATTAAGTCGTCTGTCCAGAACGACATTCTAGTACCAAAGACAACGGTCAGTCTCCAAAACGCAGCGGGTCACTGTGGAGGGTCTAAAGTTGAATTCCTTCTATCTGTAATAAAAATATTTTGAAGAGTACGCCTCAAAATTGCAAGATGACTAAAATTAGGCTCAAATATCAAAGTCGAGATATGTCTCATAGCACACGAAATCGGTGTACGATTGAGAAGGCAATGGAACTTTTTTTTTTATTCAATTTGCTTTTGCGTTCAGTCTAACGATGAAAACGTAGATGATGGTTCGCTCTTAAGTAAATTAATGTTTCAATAGTTTATGGACCTAACTATCGTATTGTACTTGTCAAAAATGTCTAATACTTATGTAGGATATCTGTAATTAGTATGACTATAGATAGTAATGAGCTAATGCACTAGAATTAAATGAGAATATGTTTTCCTTAAGCGATGTCTTTCGCCATTTGCTGCGACCCGTTGCACGCGGGTAGACATCCGGCAGTGGACACGCGTCGCAGTCTGTAATCCAATTATTGTGCTTTTCAACTCCACCCTTCCTGATTTTTCTTTAATAACAGCCCTACAATGCTAACTTTATACAAAGGCAAAATTTATTTATGTTTGGGGCTTAAGCTCTGATACTACTGAATTGATTCTAAAAAGGTTTTCACTACTAAAAAACCATACCATCACTCAATACTTTGGACTGTATTTAATCTGGATTTTTTAGGTTTTTTCTATATCTGCCAAGTTTCGTGCACGGTATACATAAAAATGGAGGAATTGCTTTTTAATAGTGTCGTCTCCACAGTCAGATATAGATATTTAATTCAATATTTTTTTATTATTATTTTTGGTACTATAGCCCACGGCTAAGCCCACGTGGATATCGAATTAATACTTTCATCTTTTATATTGACTGCTTACTCTGTCAACCACGAACCCAATGCTGTTCCTTGTTTCCATTTCTGTCCTTGTTCCGTTTTTGATTCCGATTCTTGCTCCCGATCTACATTCTAATTTTTCAAAATATACCTAACTTACCTGCGGCTCCACCCACGTGGAGGTACAACTTTCTGGCCTTTTATATCGTTCAATGACGTTGTCAATCATGATCGCTATCTCGGTCGCGTTCTCGATTCCATAGCAGAAGAACGGAAAACACAAGTAAGGTCACAAACGTTTTTTAGTTATGAAACGATCTATTCTTTTTTTTTAATACCTTGTTTTTTAATAGTTCAATTATCCTGATCCCGGCCCTACTCGCGTTTCTGATTCCGAACCGATATTGAACTTGAACATCTCTTGAACATTTTGAATACCGATAGCAATCGATATGAGTAAAGAATTCGGTTCTACGATAACGCAAGCAAAGTCGTGAGCAAAAGTTAGTATCTTTATAAATTGTAACTTATGTGTTATTCTGATGTGTATTCTATATTACTCTAACGTGTCAGCTAATTCTGTTCAGCTCTTAAAGCGTGATTCATTAAAATACATACAAACTTTCACATTTATAGTATTAATAGGATATCATCTATAAGTTTAATAAAACAGTAAAACACAGTGTGTATGTACTTTCAAGGTATGTATGAAAAATTAAGTGATAAGAAAAAATAGTTTTATATTTTTTTTATGTCTGTTCGTGTACAACTCAGAAATTATTAAACGGATTTTAATGCCGTTTTCACTGGTAGAAAGAGCTTGATTTGGAGCAGAATATAGGCTTGCTTCTATTAAAAAGTTATAATATCAATGAACATTTAAAAAAGAAATAAAGATTATATTCGACCCTCTCTGATCACGACTCGCTCGAGTCATTGAAAAGTGGGGAGAAATAGAAAGCGGAAACGAGATCGTTTACCTCTCAATATAAAAGATATAAGAATTTATTTTATGTTCACGAAGGCAAAGCTGTGGACGGAAAGCTAGTTAATAACATATTAACATAAAACGTTCTGATAATTATTTCGTATTGCATTGTATAATTTTGATATGTAATGAGATATTTTTTTCAAAAATTGAGTTATTTATATATTTTTCTTTACATCAATGATATTAAAATAATTTTATAATATTTTTAGGGTTCTGAGCCTAAAAAGGAACCCTTATGAGATCATTTCATTGTTCGTCTGTTTGCTATGTGTTAGACTCTTTTTCTCAAAGGCGTGCGGAGTTAATTAACTTCAATTTTATTTTAATTTGTGTGTGATGTGATTATGTTGGAATTAAGTCCTTAAAATAAAAAAAAAAACTTCATTTTCAGTGTGACAAAATGTTATCGAAGCTATTTCTATAAACTTTAACACAAGTGTACGTCGGTGGATTGTGAGATTGTCTATGCGGGTGTGTATGTGTGTGTGTGAAATTAATACCAAGTGAAAATAATATCGAATTCAGGTCCGCCGTTTCTTGAAGCTGCAAAAACTCAAGCTTCAAGTCTACGCAATTAAAAATGCGTTTATTTTAGTCATGTAATTTGATACTCGCAAATATTTCAAAACCTGTACTTTTACCTTGTACCTGTGCTTTTCCTCTGACCTGGAATCATGAAATTTGGCAAGAAGCAAGATCTCACAGCACATGCAAGGTTAAAAAAAGCGAATGTAATTAGTTATTTTGTAGTTATATCACTTGAAAAAAAAATAGGTTAACCCTGAAACTTCCCGCTACTTTCGAGTTCAAAACAGTCGAAAATATACGGGATTTGACGCTATTTTTTGAGTAAAAAAACGGTTTGTTTCAATTTCTTTCGACAACGATTTCTCGCAAACGAATCAACCGATTTTGATCCGGTTTACAACAATCGACGTGTTTTTACAAGATTAAGAGCTGGTTAGAATTCGAAATCGATCGGTCAAGCCGTTTCGTAGTTATTCCAAAAAAAAGTGTTTTTTTCGATTTCTTTCAACAACGATTTCTCACAAACGAATCAACTGATTTTGACCTGGTTTGCAGCAATCGACGTGTTTTAATAGGTTAATAGCAGATAAGATTTTGGAATTGATCGGTCAAGCTATTTTAAAGTTATTTTGAAAAAAACACTCTTAAAAAAATTTCTTTTCTTAGTTTTTTGAAAATTTCTCAAAATCTACCAGTCCAAATCGACCCAAACTTTTAGGGAATCTAAGTTTGGTGAAACTCTTTAGAACGCCATTTAGTAGGCTCGATTCAGTCAAGCCGTTTAAAAGTTATAAGAGGTTTACATACATTCACACATTCATACACACGCACATGCACACACACTCGCACACACACACATCCACACCGACATACGGACATCATCTCAGAGATGATCAGGGAAGCTTCTTAGACCCTCAGAACGTCGAGATCTAATGAGAACTCCATTTTTGCAAAATGGGGTGAAACCAATAAGTTCCCGAAAATTTTAGAAAATTTTCAATTTTCTTAGCGGGAAGTTAAAAATTGTGATTATTACTGACAGTTTATTACAAAATTTCTGTAATAATTACTTTATACTTGCATTTGGAGTATGAACCTTGATGTAAATCGTCGTGTGGGAGAACATTTTGCAACGTCTGGATAGGAAGACTTAAAATTTTCGAAATTCGGATATTTTTAAAAGGTTTTAAAGCTTTTTTGAAGAAAAAGCAGGTGTCGGAATTCCCAGACCAATAGCTAACTAATATCGGTAACGAAAACGGAAAAATCGACCAAAGCTCTTGATTGATGAAATATTTACATACTGTACGGAGCCATCAGGGCGTGAGTCCTATTCGCGCTTGTCCTTTTTAATAAGTAATAATGTCTCCAAAATATTGATCTTCCCCTTATTTAAAATTGTGAAGCCGATGAATATCGAATAACATAGATTTTACTCCAAAGTCATCTATACCGTTAATCTTTTTTGGTATTTCGTGTACACCATTTCTGAAAGTGGAAATACAAAATTCTTTATAAAACTGAAAATACAGATTAGCCATAAAATATTTCCCAAAACTTGACAAATTTATGTATTTTTCTCTAAGCCACTGATATTAATTTTATGTACGCTACGATCCAAAGCCGTGAACACTAAATGAACGTCGATACCTATTTAGTGACTTGCTAATTAATTATCTAACTGCAAAGAGTTTTTAATGACAATAACATAATAATTCCCTCTATACCATAACTGAAAATAACTGTTTTGTTCTCTTTAAATAATATTAAATGAGATATTATGAAAAAAAAACTAACAAAACAAAGCCGATAGTATAGAACGCATTGATTTATTCTTAAACTAGCTTTCCGCGAGCGGCTTCACCAGCATAGCCATAAAATGCCTTTCTTCATCTTCTATATGGAAACACCTTGGTGTCAAACCTAATCTCGTTCCTGCCTTCAATTCTGGTTAAGATACTGCACGCGATTTCGAGCCTGGTGGCCCTCTTTATTCTAATTCCGATCCGACTCTCGGTCTCTGGTCCGGCCCCGTTGTCGATTTCAGTCGCGGTCCTGGCTCTCGGTCCTGCCCGTCCTCCCGCCTTCAATACCGACCCGCTCACGATTCCAGTTTGTGCAAAACCGGGACAAATGCTACATCAATGTAAATTCTAAGTTAGGTATATTACTCTAGAATAATGTATGGAATAATTTTTGCTCTTTATACAACCCCACTGCTCCTTCCCAAATATAGTTTTTTTCCTTACATTCCACTCAAATGAGATAAAGCTTATATTTTGCTTCAGACCAAGCTCTATTTATCCGTGAAAATCCATCAAAATCAGTTCAGGAATTCAAGAGATGTATGAGTACAAACGGACAAACAAAAAATTTAGAAATCATTGTTTTCTCCTATATTACCTCTCTCTTATCGTCCCCTCTCCATTTTTTTATACATGCCTTCAATGTATACGGATACACAGGGTTTTACTGTATGATAGATATAAGTATGATACATTTCGATACATTCCATTTCCTTGTAGATTTACAAACTAACTCCCTTCGTAATAAATTATTTAAATTGCTGTGAATAATGTACGTGGGACGTGATAATTGAATATAATTACCTACACTGTAGTAATAGTGTTCAATATACCAAGTTGATTGCCAAAGACTACCTACTTATCTTTAGTTGGCAATCTATTACCGCCAGTTGTAAGAAATATTTGACTGGTTGGTGTTTATTTAATTTTTTAAGAAATAATTCATGTTGAGTATAAATTATACCCTCCAAAGTAACCGATTCCCACCATCTTAACCAAAACACAATACATAAATCTAGTACTTTTCCTCGAACCTATTCTGAAAATATCATGTTTTCAGAAATACATGAAGCGTTTCTGTTTCTATGTTCGCCTATCGGTTCAAAACCTGTTTAAATTTTTCTGTATACATGCTCATATCAGTCCTTCTATGATTGCGCAATCGGATCGTTTTGTTTGCTTTGCTTTAGAGACAACGATGGTATGCGATTTTTTCACGTATTTTCAAATTGTAAAAATTATTTATCTTCTTTGTAACCTCAAATTGTGCTCTTTCAAAAGCCATTCCACGACGTGTACAAGCTACGTTATTTCAGAACTTGAAGGCGAATGAGGTTTTGAACTGTGCCTTTCAAAGTCGAAGGCAAATAATAGTTGCTGAAAGAAATGGTTGTGCCATGTAAATCAACAGACAATTAGACGGATAGAAAGCGAACTTCACGGATATTCCTGTTTTGGTCTTTTAGTATAGAATTGTAACAGATTCTATTATGTAACCAACTCTGTTCTTTTTAATTTGCAAGAAACTAATGTAATAAATACTCACTATGTAAATGTGCTGTTATTTAGAATATATTTATATACTAGATAAACCTGTGCGAAGAATTCGCTAGTAATTATCTATAAAATAATATGAAAATTATGTAAAGTAATGAAAAGATTTTTTCTAAAAAGGGAGGCAAACATCTTAACCTTAGTGTATCTATACCACTATATAAATCTATTGGCTCTGTCTGTATATTTATTTTTTTCATCTAATTTTGTGATAAATAATCGTTTTATGATACAGTGATTCGCATTATACTATTTTTTTTTCATTTTTGTCTGTCTGTCTGTGTGTATATCTTTTTATAACTTAAAAACGTCTCGGACGATCGAAATGAAAATTGGTATACAATAATAAAATGTAGTTGCGCACATGATAGGTCACTGTCTGTTGTTTTACTTTGTGTCTGTCTGTCTGTGTGTGTTTTTGTAACGTAAGAACGGTTTGACCGATTATAATTAAAATTGGTATACAGTAAGGACATTTGAGTTCGTAAATGGTAGGCTATTGTTTTCTGATTTTTCTGTTTGTCTATTTGTCTGTCTGTACGTTTTTCTATAACTAAAAAAAGGTTTCACTGATCTTGATGAAAAATTGTGTACCGTCAGTAAGAACATGTGATTACGTAAATAATAGGCTACTGTTTGTCTATCTGTTTTTTGGTATGTGTGTATGTGTTTTTATAACTTATGTGTGGCTGTATTTTTTTATTAGTGAGTTTGTCAATATAAGTAAATAAAAGCATAAAGATACAATACAGAATATTTAATTTATGTTCAATGAGACATGAGGTTCAGGGCGTGTGGTTGTTTTTTATGTGACCTCTGACATATAATAGGGTTTAACTTAGGTCTTAATTACCTGTTTTATCAATTGAGACATATGATAAACATTGTATTTGATTGCAGTGTAATTAATGGGCGTCAACCGACAGCAAGTGCCAAAAAAGTTATATATCAAAATTAATGATGTTCACAATCAAATGTTGTACAAAGAGATTAAGGTAGGTACCTGATTTCGAATATTGAACTGGGATCACTTCCCACCTATATTTGTTCTTGGTCTCTCATCTGTGATGAAACCTCGGCAGTAGGCAGTGCAGGCAAATATGTTAGAAGAAATGTTGCGAGCTGAGGCTGTCTCGGCAATGGAACACTGTGCACTTTCAAACCGCCGTCTGCGTATCCAGATATCGGACATCCACTCGTGCGGGGTGAAAAAAAAAAGGATCCTAGAACCAACACGTGCCACCAATGATTACCGGTATACCAGATTTCACAAATCACTTTTCTGATCAAAACATCGCAATAAGGAACGGTGCCGAGGCCAGAAATCAGAGCGGGGCTTCTTAACCCTAATCTACTTAATCCGAGACCGGGTTTTGAATTGAAAGTGAGACTGCGATCATAGTCAAAGACAAATCGGTATCGCAATTAGGGATTGGGAAAGATAAAGGAATGTGTTCAAAGATAATAGGAAAAAATGCCGGAATGTAGATGCCGAAAATTGTAGATGCCCGATTTCTGTCTCGAGGCTTCCGTGCCACCAAACGACATGATGCGTTTATAAGTTTAAATCAAACGAATGTCATACCACTTCTAGACTTAAAAAAATAATCTAAAATAATATAATGTAATCAAAATGTTTGAATAATATTTAAAGCCTTTTTAAAAATATGAGATTCAAAAATGAAAGGACGTACATAATGTTAATGACATTAGTCGTGAATATCATTATTACAGTAATAATAATATAAATGAAATTATAATAATAATTACCACAAAATATTCACATATAATAACTCAGAGCAAACCTTACAAACTACAAAGCACCAATTTCTATTCACCTTAATGGAGCGTTGAAAAGAATTTTTTCCACATCTTAAAGTTTTGAAGGAAAAATTTATTCTTGAAATGAAGTTTTCTAAGGAAAGTTATATTGCAGACGTTTGATAAATGTGTACAAAATTAAAGCAATACTTTAGTTTTAATTAACATTTTAAAAACTTCTTATAATCAAAATTTTCAAATATACGTCTGCCAACGTCCATACCACGCTGAATACACCGGTTCTCGTCCGATCACCGAAGTTAAGCAGCGTCGGGCGCGGTCAGTACTTGGATGGGTGACCGCCTGGGAACACCGCGTGATGTTGGCTTCTTTTCGCATTGCATTCTGTTTATAATAATTAATAATAAAATATTACTTATAATTTTAGTTATACTATTTTATTATATTCCTTCATCCTTTTCTTGTATTCTTCGTTTAATTACTTTCAAAAGTTGTTAATTTATTTCAGTGCAGTGCCGTAAATAGGGCAGTGCCACCGGTGCCCAGGCACAGGGCGTAGACTCTGGAGGGCGCAAGAATGGCAAGACCAGGCAGGACTATTATTTTTTCGGTTTGTTTCTGTTAGGTTCCTACTGCGCCCCTAGTGCTTGAGTCCAAACGTTTTTTCACCAATTCATACTTAAACGCAATTTATGTTATGCTACCTTTTATTCAAAACTACCATACCAAGTACATGAAATTAAATTAATTTACAGTTTACTGAAACTTTGCAGGGTGTTATTTTAATATAGAAGTATGAAGACCAAAGTGGCCCAAAAATTAAATCTTAAGCGTCAGGGTGGGCAACACATTTGCACTAGTGAACTAGTGAACTTGCTTTTGAGTGAGACACAGTAGGTGGTATAATAGGCGAAGGGTCCACTTATTGTTTGCCCACATCAGTTCTAGTTCTTTAAAAAAATAGATTTTTCTTTCAAAATATTAGATAATTGGTCCGCCAATACCAAAGTCCTTGCGCTTTATTTTATCACTCTGAATGAAATAAAGTAGGCTTATACATAGCATTGTTCTAGCTAGGATACCTATAATATCTAAAAAAAACCAAGGTCGCAGTTCTAAAATCTCGCACAGGGCGCAGAAAAGGCTATTTACGGCACAGTTTCAGTGTGCTCGTTTTGTTACCCAATATACAGTATATAGAAAAAGGTACTTTGTTCCAACCAGCTGTCCCACAACACCTCTCCTTAATTTTTTTTATCATTATTAGATAAAGTTTAGGGTTGTTCATTTATAACATTTGCATGTACAATTTTATACACAGTTACAAGGTTGTGACGTATCTACTAGATGGAGGATAGGCAAAACGAAACTTTAACTACTAAAAGGTTTCTTTTTTTGTTTTTTAGATACAAAATCCTAAAAAATGATCAATTTCGTAAATGTATGCAATGGATGTTTAGTGTATATAGTAATTAATATATTAAAATAATTAATAAAGAAGTTATTTATATTCTTCATATGAATGCTAATAATTTTTTCTTAGTTCATGACATCTATTGACAGGTATATAAACAAGAACCATAACATTTAAGTCATTGCGTGATCTTGGCCAATAGTTTGTACATACAAGTATAGATGGCGCTGAAAAATATTTGCATTTATCTGAAACAATCTTTTGTATATATGAATAAAGTAAATTTTAATATGACTAAATAAAAACAGTTAATATTTTTTAATGTAATCGAGAACAAAACATGTGGGGTAAGTGCAAAAAGTGAAGAACAGAGAGAAACGTCAATCTGAAGTATTTTTTATGCAATCAATGTTAAACTATAATATAGAAAAATTAATTTTCTATTGACAAAAAGACAATCGACTCTACTCGATCCGCATTGAGCTAGCGTGGAAACTGCAATTTCTCTATATATTCATATTCATCTATGTTGAAATTCCAAGGCTCTCGAACGGAAATAAATAGGTCGTGGGAGGGTACGTCAAGGTATGTTCAATCAATGGGATAATTAAAACCAGACAACGACACAACTGAAAAAAATCATCTTATTTAAATCGTTTGAAGTAAAATCAAACTGTAGTCTTAGAAGCTATTTTGGAAGTTTTATAAAACTAAAGTTATAGAAAAATATTATTTAGCGGCGGTTCGGTGAAATTGTGTTAATCCTTTAAGAAATTTTCAGTTTTATTTATACCATATCTTGGTAATAACTAATTATTATCTGTTGTTAAGTCAAATTATGGTTATTAGTAAAAGCAATTTATTTTAGGGAATATCTAGCAAACAGCACATCATTAAAATAATGTAAATATTTAGCGAGATACATTAAAAATAATTTCTGTTAACAGACTAAAGTTAGTAGCTATAGTATGTTATAAACCTGTGGCCGTCAGTTACTATTGTCTACTTAGGTATCTACCTAGTCTGTGACTGTAAAATACAAGACTCGCGATTAAAATTTAACCAAGTTAATTTGTTATTACGATAGCCACTTAATTATAGTATTACTTCTATATTTGAAAAATTCAGCTATGTATTACGTATGATTGCATAGCAAGAAATGTATAAAAACATAACATGCATAATATCGTAACAATATATATAATAAATTTAACCAAAGCAAACGAAATAAAATGCAAATGACACAACCAATTAAAATTTGAGCTTCTAGGTATGAAACAATTCGAATTGTTATTTTGTATTATATTAAAGAAAAGATTTTAGGTATATAACTATAGATATGTATAATTATAATTTACGATGTCATATATCATATATTTTAATATTTGCATATTATAATTTGAATGTAAATATTTATAAATAAATGATTTATTGTTGTTGAGTCTATATGTTTAGCAGCATATGTTTATAAAATTGTTTTTTACAAGAACCTTCTCATAAACATCTAAGTACGACTTTTCGTGGATACATAAAACGCCCGAAGTTTATTTTCCAGGGAAAACCTGACCATTACGATAGTAAAAACGTTCAGAACATAAAAATTATTGGTAATATGATTAAAAAAAAACAAGTTTGTAAATCACATTCATACCTTTGTATCGGTCGTACAAAAGCGACATTCATAGTTGTACAATTCATAAAGAATTTCTGGACAAAGTAAATATTTGGATGGAGTCGTTGAAAAAGATCCGCGGGCGTCGCTCGGCGGTCACGCCCTCTGCCGCGCACAATGCGAAACTGCGAGCCTTACCGAAACTGCAAATTGTTGCTTCCACACGATTAGATTTTTTAAATCCGTTCGTAGCACACCTCGCGTCCATTTCGGTAGTTGACGTAAGGGTATTAATCTTCTTTTGATGACAAAAGTTTTTTAAACTTACATGTTTTGTACATACGTTCTGTTCACAGAAGACGGAAAATCCGGATTTTAATTTGTTGTGGTTTTGTCCAAAATATAAACTAAAAAACTGGAATTAGTTTGCGTATTCATTCACATTTTTAACTCCACGTAATCGAACTTTTCCGTTGTCGGTTTAATTTGCTAAGCTTAAGCTGTTTCAAGTGCTTTCGGTATAGACAATAAAGAACGGTACGACGAGAACATAGCCTATGTTGATAAGTAAGTAAAGCGGTAGGTATTGCGCATCCTTACGACCGATAAAACCGATGGCATAAGATGTACTTACAACCCTTTTATTCAGACCAAATAAATTTTATCTTAACCTGTCATTGTGCGTTTCGATTTAGGGCTCTCATATTATTTGTATTTCACGTGTGCCTCAGATAATCAGAATAAATTAACAGTATATGGAACTGAATCGGTCTTCCAATATAATTTTAGGGTTTAATTTATATCGTCGTACGTGAAAGATCTTTAAAAACGTTACGATTTCCCTATCTGATATTAGAGGCGACATGTATTGACGATTCAAAAATGACACATAAATAGTATTGTTTATTATATTATTATATATATTTTTTATTATGTACTCATCGAGTGTACGTGTTCATACATCCATTAAGTCGAACCCATTACGAATCTACACTCACTATTGAACCTGTTTGATTCAGGGTCAGGGATTTAAATAGTGATGTCCAACACTGTTTAAATCCCTGACCTCGGCTCCAGTATTGCATCGATGACTTTTTCCAAATGAGGTACAACATCGAAAGTAGTTCTACATTTAGGTCCGTAGTTCAGGTAAAAGAGATGCAATATTTTATTTGAATTGTTTGAACAGCTAATCCATGGAAGTAAGACAAACACATTAATAGACAAACTGACTTTTGTATATTAGCAAGAGTAAGCGAGTAACGGGTTAGGTATTATATGGCGCTGAATTTCAACGCCTATGTACGGTAGAGGAAATTGGGTTTGACAGAAAAAAAAAGAAAGTAGAATCAATGCATTGGAGATGCAATCCCTGCATAGTATGTGTATAGCGTCCTTGAAAGATAGATGTAAGAACGGTGATGCCAGAGAGCGGTGTGGTTTGAAATAAAACTAGTGACTAGAGTAGAAAAATGTGTGTTGCGGTGGCTTGACCATCTGGAAGGGATGAATGAAATTAAGGTGATAAAATGAATTTCTAGAGCGAGTGTATATGATGTAAAAGTCGGCAAGTGTTTCTCTAGAATATTAAAATGCAGATCAAATTTAAAAAGGACCAAATTTTAAGCATCCCACACCGACGAGTCTGTATAAAAAATTAATGGATGTCAATGAAGCAATGGATATATGCTACGATCGTACTGTGTGGAAATAGTCTCTGCATATCCTTCTGGGAAACAAGTATGAGTTTATTCTTCTTCTTACTTATTGTAAACAAATATAGAAGATTGAGCAAATGGAGAAAAAATCATAATCTAACGAAATTGTTCCGGATGTTTCTATTAATTCATGAATACAATACATCACTTTATATTTCATCTTGATATTTGTTAATTCCATTGTAGCGATTATATTCAAGGTGCTGTTATAAAAACTGTACATAGAAATAAGTATATATTCATTTCAGACTAAATCGGCTCGTATTGGTACTATTTTAATAGGTTTTGTAGTTTTAATAGGTCGTGTGGGAATTATAAATATTTTAGCTTTGGTCTAGAATGCTACGACGCTTAAGAATCAAATCTATGACTTTCACAAACATTTATCGTCTGATCCATAATTATGCGGAGTAAGTGAGTAAATCGGTAAATACACACTGAAGGAATGTTATTTTGACACAAAATAACGCGGTAACTTTTGTACCGCGCAAATAATGCATCGCTATTTTAACGGCTTTAAAGAAGGTTTGTATGCATTACGATTTTTTTTTCATTCCTCACATCGATGAATCTTCGGCAACCGCCTTCCCCGCTTTCATTGTCCCGCGATCTAGCAGTTCTCCACCGAAGCCGAACCATTTATAACGGACGCGAAATGGCTTGTCGCATCGCGCCCAGACAATGGCCGAGTGGGCATAATGCGTTTAATGGCCTGCATATAACGGGCAAACATCCATAAGCCGACAATAAAGCCACTCGAACATACCCTTTTATAATAATGCTTGATTTATTGAGCCTGGAGCCGCGGAGGACGCGAAAGCGGCGATTTTGTTTTGCACGTGGCCGAAAAGAGGTCGCCACTCCGTTCGTGGTGACGGTGACGCGGGAAAAGAAAGACCGAAAAAAAAATTATTATAAAATCATCTCGTAGGGACCGTAAATTTCTTCGTAGAGAAAAGAGAAAATTTTCTCGTAGAGAAAAGGGAACATTTTCTCATAGAGAAAATTTTGACACGTACGGTGCTATTCGATAGGACTATGGGTATAACTAAATTTTAACACTTGAACTGAAATTCGGTCCCTGCCGACCTTAATCGTGCATACACTATAATATTAGAATATTTAGGATTTGATTAGGATTGTATAAAATATATGTATACACAATCAATCTTAACACATGTGTTCCAGAAAAGTGTCAGCTTCCTGAATGTGGTTGTCCAATTTGATTTTCGTTACATAATCATGGATGTTTTGGTTTCGGCAACCACCACATTAATCGGAAGTTCGTAGCAGTTGACGTTGCGAATCACTGTGTGCTCATGGTAGACACTGTGCTACACATATTACTATTAAAAATAGTGTTTTGTCATGCGGGTTTATAAACAGGCGTACATTTATACATACCATACAGACTTAAAATATTACATCACTTTGTATACGGGAATATAGTTATAATTAGAAGCCAGGTCTTCAGTAATAAGCTGTGATAATCTCATACAAAATTTTTTGATTTATATGCAATCGTCACAGACGATCACTGCAGAATTAACTTTGTTTGGTAAAAAGATTATAAGATATGAACTAACGTACTGATGGTATCTTATCAATAAATTCAGTTTTTATAATTGAAACTAATACGCCTCTTTTTGTACATATCGTAACTTGTTACGAAAAATACCTAGTTTTATTAAGAGTACAATTGTTTTACTTTATGATATTGTATTTGTTAACTGATGGGGCGAGACGTTTTGGCTTTAAAAAGTATAGAGTGCGCTAAGTATGAAATTTGTGTATTCTTAAGATATTATTTGAAAGAAACGTTTAAAGCAGCCGCGGCACCAAGGAATAAATTAACGAGTGGTGTCGTGGGACACTAGGTAAGAACGAAGTTCCTTCGACTAATGTAGAATCGACACAATTTGCAAGAAAAAAATCGTGCTCAATTTTATGTAGGTTTTCTTGATATATCTCTTAAATTTTGCTGTTTGGTTTTAATTTAAGTACAGGAAGGTATTTAGGAAATTCAGTATTTTAGGAAATAAAATAAATTACGTAAAATAAAAAAAAAATCCTAATTCAAATTATCAACTAAAATAACAAAATATGTCTCTTTATTTTTGTTTGACAACACAAAATTACATAGAAATAGAATAATTTCCCACTATTATCACTGTCAATTACATTCAGGTCACTTGTTAGTTCACTTGCCATTGTTACTATATTTATTATTGTTTTGACGATTTGAAATTATATGAAAATAAACGTGACTACTCACGAGTAAAATATATATATATATATAATGTGAATATTAGCCACGTGCTTGTCCATGAATTCATGAGTATATACTATGCATTGGCGGGGTGGAGTGGTAATAGAGAGAGAAGGGATGAGAAAACGAAAGAAAGAGGGGAAAGAGAAAGGTATTATACACTACTCGCTTGTGTATACCACTGTCGCGCCTGCGCACGTCTCATTTAACGGTTTTATTCCACGGACTTTTTCTTACGGTTTTACTATCACATTTTTTTCAGTTCGGTCGCGCAGCAAAATCCCTATCTCCTCCAAGCCCGCCGTAAGGAACTTCGTTCCAATATATGAAATCAAAGGAGAAGATAAATCAGTAAGTCAACAGCACAGCGTTGGTTTGATCGTTCTAATAGTGGAGGTTTGACGCTTTTAGATCATTTGCCCTCTGGTCGCCCACCCGTCACCCGTAGCGGCTACACAGGAAACGGTAGGAAACCAACCCAGAACCAGTATTCGTAGATTTTCGGACTTTCTTGGATGTTTTGAAGATGCCATACACTGCCACTTAAAATCATTGGGTAAGACCTAGAAAAGTTGCCGGCTAGTGTCCCACGAATTGAACGAGATCCAAGGGAAATATCGAGCAGAAGTGTGCAAACAGTTTCTTGACCTGTGAAAAGATGATCGCTTTATTAAACGCGTAGTAGCTTGGGATAAAAAATGGATTTATTTAAACACGGAAAATCAGTAGTTAGACAAAGGACAGTAGCCTAAACTCCTCGTGAAAATCGATTAGAGCGAAAGTTGTTTTATGTGTCTGCTGGAATTATAAAGGTTTAGTGTCCTTTAAAATAATTCCAGACGGTCGAACTATCACTGCTAAGATATACAGTTAGCAGCTGACACGAATATATGAGATTTTGTAGTAGAAATATTCAAGTTTAATAAACCGAAACGGGTGCTTTGCAACATATAATAATAATACTAGGGCACATACTGCGTAAACTATACGGGATAAGATTGAAGGCCTTAATGATATTGAACTTCAACTACATTCAGCATTTAATTTGGGCCTTAGATCATCTTTACTATTTCTTAGAGAAGTTTAATAAAATGCAATTTTTATTTTAAATTTAATTTTACTACGTTATAAATTAACACTAGATAGATGTTACTCGTAGCACGGTTATAACTCTCAGTGAGGACACCTCTGCTTATATAACAAATGATGGACAAAGAAGTCGCCGCAAGCCGTCGTCATGCGTCCTTCGTATGTCGATCTCGAACTGTCCATAAGTATTTAATTTATCACTTTGTTTTCATAGAAATCTATTTCTCTCGATCGGCATCCCTTTAGGTAATGAATTACATATTCAGTGTCGACGTAAGCCGTCAATGCGTCTTGCGTACGTCGACCTAGAATATCTATAAGCACTTAATTTATTACTTTGGTTTTGTAACGGAGAGTCTTTATAATATGGGTGGTACGTAATTTTTACAATATGGGTGGTACATAACGTTCACAAATATGTGTGGTACATAACGGGGCCTTAGATCATCAGACTACTATTTATTTAGAATCATGGCGAAATTCTTTCGTGGAAAAAAATTTAAGTCCAAATATGATGTAAATGCAGTGTGGCATTTCATTGCATCTAATATAAAAAAATAGTTTTACCAAGATAAAACTATTTTACCGCCGTTTTCGCCAAAACCGACGACTTTCATGAAAAGATTGATGGATGTTGGTGAGACAACAGAGGTATGCACAGATAGTACCACGTGGAAATCTATAGTATCTGCCTATCCTTCTGGGAAATAGGCGTGAGTTTATATTATTATTATTTTACCAAGGTCTCACAGAGCTTAGTGAACGTTGGGTCAAGAACACAGAATTAAAAATTTTTTTTTGTATAATTATTTAATAAACAAATTGAACATTAAAAGTCAACATTATCAATGAAACACGTTAATATATTTCTTGGATGGAGTACCTACGTATGACCTACATAGAGATCTACATACCTTTATTGCTGCACTGACATTCATATAACGTTTTAACAGACTTGACAACTTCAATTGTTTGGAGTAAAAGTAGAGGTATAAAAACCAGACAATCATAATTTAATCAATATTACAATAGTTCCATTGGCAATCAAAAAAATATTTTTATCTGTTAAATGTTATTGATGTACAATATTAGCGTTATCAATTAAATTAAAACATATTCGATTCCGTTACGATTAACTAGGGTTTATGTGACTTATAATAGAACTATCGAATGGGACGTCGGAACTCTATCACGATTTCCAGTTTTAATATATAAAAAAATAAATGGTAAAAATTCTAATATCAACATTTCGCCGAAGACGTTTCTTGTGCCGATCTTTTCAAACGACAGATGTCCCTTTTCATCGTCTTTTTTTTTAAAAGCACTCGAGGCAGCGCTCTAAAAAAGCTTCAATACTTTATTCATGACGACAACACCTACGTAACGAGACGGTATTGTGCGTGATTAGACAAAGGCCGGATCAATGCGACGTGAAATCTCCTTCGGTATAAAGAGAGTAATCCACTTAGAGGCATGTTGTCGTTTTTTGTCAAAGCGCGGGTGCTCGAATCGTTGAATGGTAAAAAAAAATAACGCGGCAGGGAGTCCGCTGCGGGAAAGCAGCGCTTCGGGATCTAGGTACGAATTGTGTTTCCAGAAGTTCCTGCAAAACGTGGACAGATGGCGTTAAAACAATAGAACATTTAAAAAAGGAACTGCCATCGTCATCGTTCAAAGTTGAGCACTCATACTGTCCTTATTTAAAGGTCCTAATATTCGAAAAATTTGCATCGTACATCGATTTTTAGAGACAATGAATAGAGTTGTTTTTTTAAAGATATATTTGCCTAAATGTTTATATATCTAATTAATGGTGCGTTAGTGTGATATTACACTACTTTTCTTCCCGCAGCTTCGACCGCATGGACACAAAATTTGTACTGTTTTTGATTTTAATCTCGGTTACGCTCTTGATTTTAATTCCGGTCCGACCCTCGGTTTTGACCCCGTCTTGTTGTCAATTTTCCCCGTTTTCAATAAGTCGAGCGTCGTAATCAGAAGGTCGAGTGTGGGTTGTTCGTTTTTCTCTTTGGAATATTGTTGTTCGTTCATATTGTGACGTCTATAGGCCTTTGACGAATTATTATTTGCCTTGTAATTTCTCAGGCTAGATCTTTAAATGGAAATGTTTTTTTCTTATATCCGATTTAAATAAAATAAAGTTTATATTCCGTTTCAAGGCAAGACCTCTCTACGAGTGAAAGCCACATTGAAATCCGTTAAGTAATTTCAGAAATATGTGTAAACAAACATGCAGACAAAAAAAGAATCGTTATTTTGTCTTATTTTACCTTTCTTTTATCGTTCCCTCTCACTCTTTTCATACATACATTCAATGTATAGACACACCGGGTTCTACTGTTTTATAATATGAATATATTTTGTAGTTATATTAAAAAATACCTATAGATTATTTTATTTATTAATAAAAGCCTATTTTCAGTGTGTTGGACAAAGGTCATAGAGGTCCACGTGTACTATTTTTGCACAGACGATCAAAACACACCGAATATCTACTTCTTTTCTCTACTCTAGTCACTACAGCTTCCATTATTTAAACTACAAGGTCTTTGATTTAATACAACACTTGGAATAAGTCACAACATTTAAAGAATCTACAATGTTTTATAATTACCACTTGTTCTTAAGACAGTTATCCCTCAAAAAGAACGAGCAAAAACCTTGAGGGTAGGTCTTTCAAAAAAAGTGTGTCAGCTCCGACGCACGAATGGAGTTTACTGCTTTAAGATGATATCGTACATAATAGTACATATAGATTAGTATAATGGTAAATAAAAGCATCTATTATATTAAAAAGCATAATACACAATTCATTTATTTATGTTAATAGTAAAACAATTAATTCGTCATTTAAGAAAATATTGAAAATAATTATGTTATACAATAAAATTTTTAGTAAGATTGATTTTCTTTATCATTGACGTTATCTTGTGTAATGTTTATCACAGGAACAATAGCGGTATCATTAAACACTGAAACAATTGGTTTATGGTAACTAAAATATGATACATGAATGTCGGAAGATACATGTGTGATAAATCGTGAAAACATCGCATCAATAGTTGTACCATATCTAGTTGTTCTTAGTGTTCTGTCAGAAATTAAATCTAAGTTCAGTTCATCTTTCAGAAATTGTACTTAACGGAAACCATCTTCTTTATTAAAATCAATATTAAAATCTCCACCAAGTATAAGTGGTATTTGTCACATTCTGATTAATTGAAATGTAAACAGTAACCATGACGATTTATTTATTTCAGTAACCATGACGATAGCGTAACGTCATTTATCTAACGCTTGATTTTACTCCCATAAAATTCCATACCCCGGGCCTAAATATGATATCGATTCTTAAGGAGTAAACTCCAACAAAAATTGTATAAAATTACAAACATACATAAAACTATTGCAAGAAAGATAAATCTGTAGGAAAACCAGTTCGTTACGTCCATTTATCCATTAAACATTCAGAGATCATATAATATACTTTTTTTCAAAATGTTTGTTTAATAAAGAGTTTAAATTTGTGTAAGAGTAAATTTTGCAAATCCTCAGGAATGTTATTAAGCTACTTTTACTATCTTTATGTCTGTCTTTGAAAGACACTCTACAATACAATGGTAATACAATCCCTGGATAGATATTCAGGGATCTAATTACCGCTGTATTTATTCTACTATATCACATCCTACATAATGTCCTGTAGATTATGGTCACGTTGTACCTTAACAAAAATCTTTACAACATTGCCTAGAAATCCTTAAAGTTGTCAAACAAAATAAAAGAAAATGGCACTCATCTTTTCCTGTTTGACGAGAAGATACATTCTTGCACATAACATAAAGAAAAAGAGACTTTGTAATTGGGGTTGTCAGTGCTGAAAATTTTTTGATATGAACTGATTCTTAGTTTTCTGCCTAACTACAGCTCTATGTTAGCGTGGTAATTGCAACATAATCAGGTGACGTATGTGGTAATACATATACCAAAATTATCGCAAAAGAGCTAAAATAAATAAAAGTCAGTAATCTCCAAGATCCCGATCTGCAAGGCAAGTCCACAGCTTCCGTTAAGGCTTTTAAATATTAGATCACATCCAATCATTTAATTAAATACTTAGAAAATATAAAAGAGTGTACAGCATTTGTGGACTACACAAGGTCACCTGACACTGTAACACACAGTTCTGTAAGGAAAACACTTGAATATGATGGAATAAACAAATCATAGACAAATATCCTAAGAAGGATCTATCTGCCCCAAATTCAAAAGGGTATAATAATACTGGAAACAAATTTAGGAATAGAAATAAGCACCCCTGCCTTTGGTCTTGGAAACTTTTCACAGCGACATTTGAAAACATCTTTAAAACGTCGAAAGGGCCAACCTTAAACTCGCCTGAGGTTTGTAGACGATATCGTTGTTTTTACAAACTGATAATGAGTTGGTGACATTTTAATACTTCTTCATTTTCATTTCAATACTTAGGCGGGAATAGATATAAACGAAATGATATAAAAAGACGAAAGGGGATGCAGGAGATTTTTACTGGTTGTTTACGATATCATCTACTTGATCTTCTATCGCCAGCTATTCCTAAGAGTAAAGCCATGGAAATGTAATTGGAAAACACTCCAACTGATATCAAATATTCACGCTTTATCGTCATTAATAAAATTGTATTGAAAATAAAATTATTTCTTTATTAATACTAATTAAATAGCTATTTTTTAATGAGCTATTAGTTTTGTTTAGTTTTTTTTAGAAATCTACGTTTCTTTACCTTTTACATCCAGTAATGTTTTCATTTTAGTTTTCTATAACTAATTTTTTTTACTCTTTATTATAAAAATACTGTCGTTTATTACGTAATAATGCTGAACTTATTGAAACAAACCAAATGAACGTGGTGTTCCATCTTGAAAGTGGAAAGAGCAAGGCAGTTATAGCGCTTCGTTATCAAAAGTAATATGTCTCGCTTCCACCTTGAGATGGCGCATCATTTGAGCGACGTTTATTAATACGACCCTAAGGGTTTAGGGATAGCCATTGAAGAGTTCCACTGTCCACCTCATGGCTCATGTCCGACCAGCTCGATGGTACCTACCGAAATATTGTATTGTCATCCGGATTACACATTATTTGCATAGTTTCAAATTATTACAATTATTAAAAGTAACTTGCATTGACTTTCAAAAGTGTTTTGTACAGATATTTATACAACTTACCTCATTTTCAATTTTTGCTTTTTTCCTATTTTCCTTTTTTTACTGTGGAGTATTTTTTAATAATTAAATTTTGTTAAACATCACATTTATAATATGATGAGGCTATGTTCCTTCATCAGATCCGTATACATGGTGGTTCTACCACTGCCGCGGCTATCCCAAAACTCAATCTTAATCCGTGGGCGGCGTGAACGCGCCTAACAGAATGTCAGGCCGTAATAACTCACGTGCGCGTCGCGCCAAAGGGCGCCCGACCGCAAGCCCCGGGCCCTTAGGGCCGCCCACAATAGTTTTTGCCACCTCGACCGTGCGTTAATGTCTTGTTTAGCTTTGATTTATTTCGGCGAAATTTTCAAGATCCACCTTTGTGAGACTCCAAAGGTGTTTAGCGACGACAACGGGATGAAAAATTGTGCGAAACTTTCGTCCAGTTGTATTCGCAAACGGAATCAATTATTTATTACTGTTTTTTCTGTAACCTTATTTTTATTTATACGACCCAATAGATTTTTCTCGTGAACACATCAACCATTTATAAGAACGGTACGTATTATTTTTTTTCGATTTATGTAATTGATTACTAGCAATAATTTACATTAACTTTATTTCGTAATTTCGATGGTCGTACCACTCATTTACGAAATTTAATTTTTAAGGTTTACACCAATGGTATTTCTAAATATACACATTGTTGTACATCAAATTTTGATGATATTTATATAAAAAATAAAGAAATGAGGTGTTTTTTAACAGTATATTAAATTAGTTGGCAAATAATACGGATTTACAGAGTGCGCCTGATTGCAAGCCTCACAAAGCGCGAGCGCGTGGAGCTGCCTAGTCTCAATATGTCGAAATTTAATAATTTTTCGATATAAATCGTTTTTATACTGCAATTTAGACATGAAATCTATACTAATAGGGGTGTTTTAACAATTAGATGCATTACATTATAGCATTATAGCATTTTATAATTACTTTATTTTAATGTATATAAAGAAAATTGTAATTAAAAATTGTAATACGTACACTATCGTCCGCTGGTCTGTGTGTAATGAATCTTCAGGGTTTAAAAGAATATATGCAAGGTATTAAAATAATTGCTTTGGAATAAGTACACATTTATCCTTAGCATGAGCCCTGCTCATTGTCATTATCGTTTTTTATTTATTATTATTTTTTACACCATTTAAAAGATACTAATGAAAGTTAATGGATTTCCGGCGTTTCTCTCGTAAAAATCGCGTCTACTTCATTGAAATATAATAATAACTCAATGGTCTAATTATTATTTTTTTTCATTAATATTGCCTCTATGGTTTTCTAATTGTAATTGAATAGTGTGGGGCGTGCACTTTTGGATTTCCTAAATCTTCTTTTTCCGTTTCACCTCTAAGCTATTTTATTTTCTTCTAAATTTAAACATACAACAAAAACAAAACATGACAAAAGTGTAAGTCGTGTGCAAATCATCACAAAAATCACACATTGTTCTTGGAATGTAGTTCTATAAACATTTAAAGAACCTCTTTTTAACTTTTGTCATATTATATGCATAAACAATGAATTTTATTTGTATTAGGGTTGTAGCACAGATGCATAAAGTAGTAGATGTATTTAAAAATGTATGTCTTTTACTACATCTTTATTATAGATTTAGTCAACAAAGGCATTGTTGAAAATGTATAAAATATTCCAAATGAAAAGATCGTTTCGAGGAATAAAATTTCGTCATATCTTTAAGTCACAAAAATAAAAAAATACAACTGTATGATATTTTTTAAGAAATAATTTGACTTTCTGAAACGGAAATATCGACGAATATTAAACTGACAAATAATGATTTAACTTTGGATAAGTAGCGAGATATGTTTTGACAAAGTTATCAGCAATATACACAAAAACACCGAAGCCATTATGAAATAATTTAATAATTAGAAGATATTTTGCACAAATAGTACAAAATGAAGGTAAATGAAAAAATTATAGGTTCATGTTGACGGGTCGATTCGTCCGTTCGTCTGGTAGATAAGATTATGTTTTTCATTTTCATACACATAACGAGAAAATGGAACCTTCTTCCTTGAATTACTATTGAGTCTAACTGTCTTTCTGTTGTAGCCTATTTTCTTCAAATCTATTAGTCAAAAAAGTTATAATTTGGCGTATATACAGAGCAAAGTTACATAATCAAGTCTCGAGTCTCTAACAAAAATATCTAAGTTTACAATGTTTTAAGTCTCCTCGTAACCGCAGCTCAAAAAAAGATTTTAAAGGATCGCTCCAAATTTTTGAAAATTTCTAAAATCGTTAAATTTAATTTTTTGTTTTAACTTTTTTCTCTTTATTTCATTTTTTCGACAAGAAAATGATAAAGATCCTGAAAATTTCAATTCGAAATTTTAATATTTAAAGGTCGCTCCAAAATAATATGTGAATTCTCATCAATCCAACATTCTGTTAGGATGAGTGTATTTACTGTCATCTTTAACCTGTGCATAAATATAATAAAATTGTCCAAGTTTTATTTATGCTTCTTATGTTTTGGTGAGCTACATCCAAATTACTATAATTTTCTTTATGTATAAATTCTAGAGATCGAGATGGTTTATTTGATAAATCCTGTCAATCTCTGCCCCGTCAATATCCTCCAAAAGGATGTGGTCAGCCATAATAAAAATGGAACTGGTTTGGTACGCTAATATCTCGCCCAAATCAGTACACTGAGCAAAATTTATTGAGCAAATGGTTTTTTTTTTGTGATATTGATGGAGTATTGAGAGCTAAAACTACATCCATACAGTTTTCTTTATGTGATATATGACCTTCAGTTTTAATTTTATCGGATAGTAATTTATTTTGAAGCAGAATACTTTATCAATTGTGCGCACAGCAGTGAATGCATATGTGCGTGAAAATTAGAAATATAAATACAGCAATTGTTGAATGAATGATCTATGTCTGTTATTTGTCTGTATGGATTGTGTGTGCATAAGATAAATACATACATTATTATATAATTAACTGAAAAGCTTAAAATTTTACAGCATACATTATTATATCTTAATTCTAGTATGGTATAGACATTAAATTAAAGTTCAGTAAAAATTTGTTTATTTGTATATAGTCACTTTTTTAGGTTTTCTTCATATTCAAACAAGTGCAACTCATTTTTCAAGTGTACTGCTAGCTCACCTTCATTTTTTTATATCATGACTTTGCCATTGACCATCCAGCAGTATCTAAATTTATGGTCCGTGCAGAAAGAACGAGTTAACATATGCAGCTTCCTTGTTTTGTTGGTAGTATTTTCAGACTATAAAATGGTAATACTGGTCCTATGATACCTAAATGCTTAGTGCAGAACTTTTCACCTTTAACTCTAATCGTTTGCTTAACTGTTGATAAAAATGTATCTCTTAGTAATACGTTCGCTATTTCGACGAAAATAGTTGTGTTTTTGTGTGTCTTGTTGTAAATACGGTAGACGTCTCCGATATCACTGGTTACAATTGAAAGTCCGACATTCTTGAAGACATTATTAATTAAAAAGTGGATAGAGATCGGTTTTACACTCTTTATTTTTATATGGGACATTTCAAAATTCTATATTTGTTTTCCTTGAATATTGATCAAACATATCAAATTTGTTTTCTAAAATGAAGAAGAAGTTTTCTTGTGATTTTCTTCAAGCTTAGTCATATTCATATGGACTTGTTTTATTTGTGATAATATGTCGTCAATCCGGACATGGTAGTATCTAGCGCCAAGTACACGTTAAACATGTGGCGTGAGACACGTGTCTCTATTCTCCTGTCATGTGCCACCATAACCTCATCATACTTTTAAATTCATATTTTTCATTATAACACTATTTACACTTTACACTGGTTGCTATAATTTTTTTTATACGGTTATATATATATTTCCAACAATTACTTTGTTTTCTCAATTATTTAATATAAAGAAAATTGTAATTAAAAATTGTAATACGTACACTATCGTCCGCTGGTCTGTGTGTAATGAATCTTCAGGGTTTAAAAGAATATATGCAAGGTATTAAAATAATTGCTTTGGAATAAGTACACATTTATCCTTAGCATGAGCCCTGCTCATTGTCATTATCGTTTTTTATTTATTATTATTTTTTACACCATTTAAAAGATACTAATGAAAGTTAATGGATTTCCGGCGTTTCTCTCGTAAAAATCGCGTCTACTTCATTGAAATATAATAATAACTCAATGGTCTAATTATTATTTTTTTTCATTAATATTGCCTCTATGGTTTTCTAATTGTAATTGAATAGTGTGGGGCGTGCACTTTTGGATTTCCTAAATCTTCTTTTCCGTTTCACCTCTAAGCTATTTTATTTTCTTCTAAATTTAAACATACAACAAAAACAAAACATGACAAAAGTGTAAGTCGTGTGCAAATCATCACAAAAATCACACATTGTTCTTGGAATGTAGTTCTATAAACATTTAAAGAACCTCTTTTTAACTTTTGTCATATTATATGCATAAACAATGAATTTTATTTGTATTAGGGTTGTAGCACAGATGCATAAAAGTAGTAGATGTATTTAAAAATGTATGTCTTTTACTACATCTTTATTATAGATTCAACAAAGGCATTGTTGAAAATGTATAAAATATTCCAAATGAAAAGATCGTTTCGAGGAATAAAATTTCGTCATATCTTTAAGTCACAAAAATAAAAAAATACAACTGTATGATATTTTTTAAGAAATAATTTGACTTTCTGAAACGGAAATATCGACGAATATTAAACTGACAAATAATGATTTAACTTTGGATAAGTAGCGAGATATGTTTTGACAAAGTTATCAGCAATATACACAAAAACACCGAAGCCATTATGAAATAATTTAATAATTAGAAGATATTTTGCACAAATAGTACAAAATGAAGGTAAATGAAAAATTATAGGTTCATGTTGACGGGTCGATTCGTCCGTTCGTCTGGTAGATAAGATTATGTTTTTCATTTTCATACACATAACGAGAAAATGGAACCTTCTTCCTTGAATTACTATTGAGTCTAACTGTCTTTCTGTTGTAGCCTATTTTCTTCAAATCTATTAGTCAAAAAAGTTATAATTTGGCGTATATACAGAGCAAAGTTACATAATCAAGTCTCGAGTCTCTAACAAAAATATCTAAGTTTACAATGTTTTAAGTCTCCTCGTAACCGCAGCTCAAAAAAAGATTTTAAAGGATCGCTCCAAATTTTTGAAAATTTCTAAAATCGTTAAATTTAATTTTTTTTGTTTTTAACTTTTTTTTCTCTTTATTTCATTTTTTTCGACAAGAAAAATGATAAAGATCCTGAAAATTTCAATTCGAAATTTTAATATTTAAAGGTCGCTCCAAAATAATATGTGAATTCTCATCAATCCAACATTCTGTTAGGATGAGTGTATTTACTGTCATCTTTAACCTGTGCATAAATATAATAAAATTGTCCAAGTTTTTATTTATGCTTCTTATGTTTTGGTGAGCTACATCCAAATTACTATAATTTTTCTTTATGTATAAATTCTAGAGATCGAGATGGTTTATTTGATAAATCCTGTCAATCTCTGCCCCGTCAATATCCTCCAAAAGGATGTGGTCAGCCATAATAAAAAATGGAACTGGTTTGGTACGCTAATATCTCGCCCAAATCAGTACACTGAGCAAAATTTATTGAGCAAATGGTTTTTTTTTTGTGATATTGACGGAGTATTGAGAGCTAAAACTACATCCATACAATTTTCTTTATGTGATATATGACCTTCAGTTTTAATTTTTATCGGATAGTAATTTATTTTTGAAGCAGAATACTTTATCAATTGTGCGCACAGCAGTGAATGCATATGTGCGTGAAAATTAGAAATATAAATACAGCAATTGTTGAATGAATGATCTATGTCTGTTATTTGTCTGTATGGATTGTGTGTGCATAAGATAAATACATACATTATTATATACAATTCACTGAAAAGCTTAAAATTTTACAGCATACATTATTATATCTTAATTCTAGTATGGTATAGACATTAAATTAAAGTTCAGTAAAAATTTGTTTATTTGTATATAGTCACTTTTTTAGGTTTTCTTCATATTCAAACAAGTGCAACTCATTTTTCAAGTGTACTGCTAGCTCACCTTCATTTTTTTATATCATGACTTTGCCATTGACCATCCAGCAGTATCTAAATTTATGGTCCGTGCAGAAAGAACGAGTTAACATATGCAGCTTCCTTGTTTTGTTGGTAGTATTTTCAGACTATAAAATGGTAATACTGGTCCTATGATACCTAAATGCTTAGTGCAGAACTTTTCACCTTTAACTCTAATCGTTTGCTTAACTGTTGATAAAAATGTATCTCTTAGTAATACGTTCGCTATTTCGACGAAAATAGTTGTGTTTTTGTGTGTCTTGTTGTAAATACGGTAGACGTCTCCGATATCACTGGTTACAATTGAAAGTCCGACATTCTTGAAGACATTATTAATTAAAAAGTGGATAGAGATCGGTTTTACACTCTTTATTTTTATATGGGACATTTCAAAATTCTATATTTGTTTTCCTTGAATATTGATCAAACATATCAAATTTGTTTTCTAAAATGAAGAAGAGAAGTTTTCTTGTGATTTTCTTCAAGCTTAGTCATATTCATATGGACTTGTTTTATTTGTGATAATATGTCGTCAATCCGGAGACACGGTAGTATCTAGCGCCAAGTACACGTTAAACATGTGGCGTGAGACACGTGTCTCTATTCTCCTGTCATGTGCCACCATAACCTCATCATACTTTTAAATTCATATTTTTCATTATAACACTATTTACACTTTACACTGGTTGCTATAATTTTTTTTATACGGTTATATATATATTTCCAACAATTACTTTGTTTTCTCAATTATTTAATATAAAGAAAATTGTAATTAAAAATTGTAATACGTACACTATCGTCCGCTGGTCTGTGTGTAATGAATCTTCAGGGTTTAAAAGAATATATGCAAGGTATTAAAATAATTGCTTTGGAATAAGTACACATTTATCCTTAGCATGAGCCCTGCTCATTGTCATTATCGTTTTTTATTTATTATTATTTTTTACACCATTTAAAAGATACTAATGAAAGTTAATGGATTTCCGGCGTTTCTCTCGTAAAAATCGCGTCTACTTCATTGAAATATAATAATAACTCAATGGTCTACTTATATTTTTTCACATATTGCCTCTATGGTTTTCTAATTGTAATTGAATAGTGTGGGGCGTGCACTTTGGATTTCTAAATCTTCTTTTTCCGTTTCACCTCTAAGCTATTTTATTTTCTTCTAAATTTAAACATACAACAAAACAAAACATGACAAAAGTAAGTCGCAACCATCACAAAAATCACACATTGTTCTTGGAATGTAGTTCTATAAACATTTAAAGAACCTCTTTTTAACTTTTGTCATATTATATGCATAAACAATGAATTTTATTTGTATTAGGGTTGTAGCACAGATGCATAAAAGTAGTAGATGTATTTAAAATGTATGTCTTTTTACTACATCTTTATTATAGATTCAACAAAGGCATTGTTGAAAATGTATAAAATATTCCAAATGAAAAGATCGTTTCGAGGAATAAAATTTCGTCATATCTTTAAGTCACAAAAATAAAAAATACAACTGTAATGATATTTTTAAGAAATAATTTGACTTTCTGAAACGGAAATATCGACGAATATTAAACTGACAAATAATGATTTAACTTTGATAAGTAGCGAGATATGTTTTGACAAAGTTATCAGCAATATACACAAAAACACCGAAGCCATTATGAAATAATTTAATATTAGAAGATATTTTGCACAAATAGTACAAAAATGAAGGTAAATGAAAAATTATAGGTTCATGTTGACGGGTCGATTCGTCCGTTCGTCTGGTAGATAAGATTATGTTTTCATTTTCATACACATAACGAGAAAATGGAACCTTCTTCCTTGAATTACTATTGAGTCTAACTGTCTTTCTGTTGTAGCCTATTTTCTTCAAATCTATTAGTCAAAAGTTATAATTTGGCGTATATACAGAGCAAAGTTACATAATCAAGTCTCGAGTCTCTAACAAAAATATCTAAGTTTACAATGTTTTAAGTCTCCTCGTAACCGCAGCTCAAAAAAGATTTTAAAGGATCGCTCCAAATTTTGAAAATTTCTAAAATCGTTAAATTTAATTTTTTGTTTTTAACTTTTTTCTCTTTTATTTCATTTTTCGACAAGAAAAATGATAAAGATCCTGAAAATTTCAATTGAAATTTTAATATTTAAAGGTCGCTCCAAAATAATATGTGAATTTCATCAATCCAACATTCTGTTAGGATGAGTGTATTTACTGTCATCTTTAACCTGTGCATAAATATAATAAAATTGTCCAAGTTTTTATTTATGCTTCTTATGTTTTAGTGAGCTACATCCAAATTACTATAATTTTTCTTTATGTATAAATTCTAGAGATCGAGATGGTTTATTTGATAAATCCTTTCAATTTTTGCCCCGTCAATATCCTCCAAAAGGATGTGGTCAGCCATAATAAAAATGGAACTGGTTTTGGTACGCTAATATCTCGCCCAAATCAGTACACTGAGCAAAATTTATTGAGCAAATGGTTTTTTTTGTGATATTGACGGAGTATTGAGAGCTAAAACTACATCCATACAATTTTTATGTGATATATGACCTTCAGTTTTAATTTTTATCGGATAGTAATTTATTTTTGAAGCAGAATACTTTATCAATTGTGCGCACAGCAGTGAATGCATATGTGCGTGAAAATTAGAAATATAAATACAGCAATTGTTGAATGAATGATCTATGTCTGTTATTTGTCTGTATGGATTGTGTGTGCATAAGATAAATACATACATTATTATATACAATTCACTGAAAAGCTTTAAAATTTTACAGCATACATTATTATATCTTAATTCTAGTATGGTATAGACATTAAATTAAAGTTCAGTAAAATTTGTTTATTTGTATATAGTCACTTTTTAGGTTTTCTTCATATTCAAACAAGTGCAACTCATTTTCAAGTGTACTGCTAGCTCACCTTCATTTTTTATATCATGACTTTAAGCATTGACCATCCAGCAGTATCTAAATTTATGGTCCGTGCAGAAAGAACGAGTTAACATATGCAGCTTCCTTGTTTTGTTGGTAGTATTTTCAGACTATAAAATGGTAATACTGGTCCTATGATACCTAAATGCTTAGTGCAGAACTTTTCACCTTTAACTCTAATCGTTTGCTTATTGTACTTTAATTTATAGTTTAATGGATTATTTGCGACATGTTAGCATTCGTTACCCTTAAGAAAATTTACGTTATTCTAGTGAATAAATCGAGAGTGACTGTCATTAACCCTTAAAATTATGTAAATTAACAATATTTTTTGACAGTTATTTATTTATAAATTACATTTATTTACAGCTAAACATTTCTTTTCTCTTCTAACTTTTTTCTCTAGTTTATTTATTGTGTAACGAGGTTACTAGTGTGATACCTTCGCATCCTCTGATAGAAGGCGCTACTTCTTAGCGCGTGGCGCGGATTTAAATATTCAAATGATTTATTTAAATTGATTCTTTAGTGTAAAGTTTGAAATGGTAGTTTTAGTTGAAATTGTCAGAAATTCTAAAATTGATTATTCAATCTTTATTATTTGTTATGTATCAATGTTACAACAAAAAAAAGGGAAAGTTAAGTTTACGACTAATACAAAAGAGTATTGCAGTCGAGCCTTGGTAAATCATAAAGTGATGGAGTGATTCCAGAAACACATGGTGGCCAAATAACATTTGGGACTTTTGAGAAAAAACCATAAAAGACACGTGTGAGAAACTTACGGGCCCCTTGCTCTTAAAAGAATAAATAAGATAACAAATTGCACAACAAAAATAAGTTAGATTAATATTACATATTTTCATTGTTAATATTATAATATTTTAATGCTTTAGTTTTAAGGATAATTAATAAGTATATAATTATTTATAATTGAGAATATAATAATAATAATGATTTGTTTTTACTTTTGTTTCACAACATACCCTTTTTCAATTCCTCATTTGCAGATTTAATGGCCGCAGTTTGATCTCTTACATCTTTAATATGTTCTTCCAAGTTTTTTTGGTCATTTAATATTTCTTTTAATATTTCTCTTGAATGAATCTAAATAACATTCTTTACCTTCATCAGATATTATTCTTCGTCGTTTCTGCGTGGCTGCGTTTGTAAGTGTGTCCTTGTGGAGGTCGCTGTCTGAGGCTGAATGCATTTTTGATGTCAAATGAGCAAACATTGCGAAATTTTCTGGCGATTTTGCAGTTTGCATCGACGGAATTCTTGTTGCTTGCGGCATTTCATTTTATTTAAATATACGGTGGATTATCAAGTATTAACTAAACTTGTATTTATTTTTTTAATTATTATAATAATTACTGTTTTTGTAAGTTATTTATTAATACAGAATTTAAATATTAATTATATTTCTTGCACTTTTACTTTTATGGATTTATAGTATAAAAAAAAAACAATAATAATATTTAAAGTCCAATTCGAAGCCCTCAAAACTTCACGATAGATCGTTCACATCCCTTACAGTTTGAACTATGATATATGCGAAATCATTCAATATGTTTGTAAATTCCACAAAATGAATATAGATTGGACACTCGTTATTTACCCACTAAGTAGCACAATATTTATTGATTTACAAAATAAATATTTTTTAATACATATTACAACGCGCTTTAAAACAAAAAATTAGGTTTTTTATATGGGTATTTTTGATAATTCCCTCATCACCACTCTCAATTACAGTGACGTCTTTTTAAACTTAACTTCATGATCAAACTGCAATCTGCGGCCTATTTTTTAGAGATCAAAGGAACTTCTGTCATTGAGGAAGTACTGCGCGAGTGCAAATATGTGTGTTTGCCGATTGTTTTCGAACAATTCTTTGGTCAATCGATTTGTCTTATTTCTGTGTGTGTCATTAAAACATGACAGTAAATAAAATTCGATATTGCAACAATCAGACGCTATATTGCAAAAAAGAATAATGTTAAAGTGGACGAACTATATCAAACGGGATGTCCTAGAATAGGTCTTCGAAAATCATTTGTAGATTTCTTTGATCATTTTTCATGTTACAGATTGTTTCCTAAAGTATTTTATAGTAATAATCTCTAATAATTACACAACTTGAATTTATAATTTATTGATATTAATTAACATCAATATATCGATAAAAGTTTATCACGATTATTACAACAATTTATAATGCGGACACCGCTAATGACGAGTAAATTATCTGAGTTTTTTGTCAAAACAAAACTAAAAAGTAGTAGGTAAATAAAAATATTATTAAGACGTTTGAAAAAACCAACTGCGTAAAAGTAAACTAAAAAGACAGAAATAAGATGTTGCAGAAAATCACTCAATTAAATATGGCAAAAATTTGTCATATTTAATTGAATGACTTTTTACACCATCTTGTTTTCATCTTTTTTGTTCACTTTTACAAAGACGAGTTTCTTAATTGTTGTAATAAATAATTTTTGAGAAATGTAGGTATCGAATATACCTCACATCACGGTCAGTATCGTTCCACGTATAACCCGAAGAATGTAAGAGTACGTTCATGATTCAATGAATAAAATGAGAACATCCAGGACCGACGACCGACTCAAAGCACGGGGTGAATGGTTTTGAATTGACATATTAAAAAAAACAGTTTGTTTCGGATATACGACGTGAAGTGAAACTTCTTTGGCAAAATATGCAGGAACAGAGTTTAGGGTTAAAAAAATGAAAAAGAAAGTAAAAGTCATTATTAATTCATGATTACAAGATCTTTTTCGTGATCAACTATTATTAAAAACGAAAATTAAAATGAGAACACAATTCAATTACTAACCCGGGACAATGTTTGTTGGTTTTATCAAGATGATCTTTAGTATATTCCGCCTCTGTCACATGCACATAATTTTTTTTCCACGTGGGCAGAAGTAAGTAAATCTTTGTCGTTAGTCTCTATTTGAGATGAGTTAATGCCACTGTCAAAGGTAAATTCAGTGTCAGCTGCACCAAAATAAGTCACAGGCAGTGGGATCGATTTTAACAAAAATTTATTGCATAAAACATTGTAGTAATGTTTAGTTAAATTTTAATTATCAATTTACTGTTGATTTGTGATGCACCGTGTTCTCTTAACTATTAGAAACCAATGATATAATCGACAGTTTCGTCTATCGAATCGACTATATTCCATTTATTGCAGGTAATTTACATGTATTCTTCATTTTTACAATAATAACAGCGCGTATCTAAAAATAGTCGCGATCAGCTATAATTGGCTGTGTAAACGCGTGGAACACGTGGGCCCGCGGGGCCGAGCCGAAAAGAGTCGAGAGGATCCGACCGTGTCACCCGACCGTGGCACTCGACCATGTCATTAAAGCGTTTCACTGTGACGTCATAACATGAGAACACTCTAACGTGCCTAAAGAAGTTTTACTTCTAAAAAACCTTATTATTTAATTCGCCCGTGCTCAGGATCAAATCCGGTATCTTCAGAGCCGAGACGATGCCCTCAAGCTTAGACGCGCACTAACCGAAGGACAAATCAGACCAATACAGTAGTGTAACAGACGACTGAGTATCAGTTCCCCCGGCCTTAGCCGTAGCAGAACCGAAGCTTTGATCCGTTAAATAAACAGAAAAAAAAAAGGAAGGCGCGGCGGCGGCGCGCGCGCGGCGAGTAAATCACGGGTAAGCCCCGATACGGCCGCGCCGCATTCACTTTGGCCTCACTTAAGCCGCCTTAACCCTTTGAGTTCGACTTCGCTCCGATATCAGCGTCGTTGCCTATTGGGGTATTTTTTATTTTGCCTGAATTGGCGCCATCTCACGGCTAACATTAATACCGTTGCTGGGTATCCGATTGGTGTAAAAAAATAATTTTCAGATCGAGCGAGTAAAGTTTTCATTCGATTAAAATATAGATCTTACAGCCCGACCTGTTAACTAGCACCACGCGATTCGGTCTTAGTATTGATATATTATTGAAATCATAGCAAATAATGTAGTGATTCGTTTTTTTTTTCAATATTGCAAATGCCACATTTCCTCGACTTTTACTGTCAATACCAATCACAAGCTGGTCATTCGACTGTCACAATTCACCATTCAATCGACGACGCAGAACCGTAATTGGTACATCATCCGATCAAAATTTTCCCTCCACATATTACGTATAACGCCCTCCGGAGGTCGCCCCGGCCGCTCTCGATAAGCTGACCCCGTGACGAAAGTAGTTCGGAGGGTAACAGCCTTTACACAAATTGATTTTAAATGGCGATTTATTTCCGCCTCATATCGCGTGCCCGATCTCCTGTGAGTTTTACCGGCGGCTTTACTCCGGGTTAAGGAAGTTAGGTTATAAAACGGTTTATTCCTTTTTCGTGGGGCCCCGCGCAGTTACGCCGTGGTAATTACCTTTGTACGTATACTGGCCCCGCATAGGGTCCGTAACAGGCTACGGCCTACGATATTTACCTCTATATGAATGCTAGCGAATGTGGTTTCGCCTACGTGGACAGAAAAAAAAATGTTTTATTTCGATTCACAATAACGATTTACGTTTCGGTTTCAATCGAATTCTTAATCCAGATCTCAACCCAATTTTGAGTATTAAGCGGTTCAATTATGCTAAGTTAAAATTTACTCGCACAGCGGCACGCACAAACGCGTGCGCCGTTGGCTGACGTAATTTTTACGTCACTAATTTAAAACGATCTAACCTACATCGGTTAGATCGTTTTAAATTAGTATAATAGAGCCGCTGATCTCAAGTACCATTCTAATATCAATCTTAATACCGATTGCGATCCGATCTTAAACTAAATCTAATTTTTATTATGTAACCTATTTCTATACCGTTTTCAATGTAATGAAATTAATTAGAGCACCAATAATATAGGCTCAAAGTCAAGGAAGATGTATCCCAAAAAAACTGAGGCATTTTAAAAATTTAGAACTTTCTTGATTCGCTGTGGATCTTTGGTTATTTGAATTGTGTATATATTTTGTTATATTGTTTCCAATTTTTTTTCCTATTTTCATTAATAATCAGTTGTCACGGCTGTAAGTATCATCCACAAATGATAGATGTGAATGATCCACAACTGACAAAGAGACATCCAGAAAAAGCTGTCTCAAGTGCTGAAACAAACCTATTTTTAAACATAAATTTTCATGCGCCTATAGAATGAAAATGTTTCACAGACACATCAAATTGAAAACCTGATGGTTCAAAAAATCCACCCCATAAATAGCCGTAAATCAATCTCTAATCACACTATAATTTCTATATCAATCTTGGCAAATTAGGTGTAATGATAACTTTTAGCATCTCGAACTTCAAAAATTAGGAATGAAACTCTGGTATAGACTCTCAACTCCTTAGGTCGTAAATTTGAAAAAAATCCTGTTTTTGTTATTTGCTTACATCATCTAAGGAAAATTTGCTTTTTTTTAATAAACAATAAATGTGATGTCTTTAAATGATTATTAGGTAGTCATCATTAAAGGTATATGCCTGCTACGCAATAAAGTGATTTTGTTGAGCTGTTATTTCGTACGTTTTTATCAGTGCACATAGTATATCATATACTATGCCTTAACTTAAAAATCTTTTTAAATTAAAATGGTCACCTCTCCATGCAGAAGTTTGTAAAATAAATAACATAGTATTTGGTATCGGCTGAAATGGTAATATATAAGCCCAAACAGTTACTGTTAAAAGCTTATGTATTTTGGTCGCTGATATTGTGATGATATCGATCATTACGATGGTCCTAGCTGCGTCGTTTTGTGATCAGACCATATATGTTTTCGTACAGCAATTAGATCAAAATACATATGTATACGACCTTTTTTTCATGAGATTACGATTAGCTATTTTGATTAGTCATTGATAGAGATAGAGATTAGCTATCCCATAATCGATACCGCTTATTGGAAACCTTTTCGAATTCTAGAAGACGAAAATTCAGGTGTGATTTATTACTAATTTTAAACTGATACTAATAAGTAGACTATAAAAAGGCTACATCATAAGTGATACCATGCTTAATTCTTTTTATTACAAAAAGTTTGTTAACTATAAAAACGTTATCTTTCAATAAATGGTCTGCGTTCAATTTATGACAACAGTCAACTTAGGTATATACGAATCTCCCGTTTTTTTTTAACCATATAAGCAGTATTATAAATATGCTAAATATAACGAAGTATTCTTGATTCAACAATTAGTTGCGCATGGAAAGTATTTATATAGCTTTTGCTTAATTTATTTAATTTAATTTCTGTAACATATAAATACGTGATAAACGTAATACTTTTCAATCGACTAATTACGTATTAAGAAACGTGATCTACTAGTTTCGCTGATCAATATTTTAAAAAGCTAAAAGAAAGCAGATCCACTTAAATGTTTTACATGCTGTGTCTATAGCATCTGAATCTATGAATATAAGAAAAAAAAAACATTTACAAATCCGAAAGTCTCAGTTGGTCTTATCGATGCTTATTTGATACTGTATTGCTTCTGGTAATGAAGTAAGAATCGAGAGACAGAAATAAAGTATCAAATCGTAAGAAGTGAATAAAGCTACTGGATACGTGTCAAGCACGCGTACGCCTAGGGTTTAGTATTGTATTCTATTTCATGTAGGCGTACTTTATAATTTAAAACACAAGTTATATATTATAAACTAATATACGCTAAAATACTCTTTTAACCGAAACTGTAACTCTCTTGACACAAAAATCACTACGACTGCAAGTTATGCTCTTAAAAGTGTAATAAGTAATGGCATAAAGAGAAAAATATATTTTTCTGTTAACAAATTAATGTATGAAATGTAATAAACAATGAATTGGTCCCTTTGACGATGCAAAGCTTTTCAATATAAAAGGGTATTTAAAAAAAAATTAAGTTTCTACGAAAATCCTTTTATAAAAATTAAAATAAATGGTAATATTTTTATAAAGTTGTATTATTCATTAATCCTTTTTAAAATCAGTTATACCTTAATACTTTTAAATAAAGTTGGCAAATCTAGGTAAGTCATTTGTCAACATCTGCCATTAATAATGTATTCTTTCTATCTGTTTATTTTTATCTACTATCTTAGTATAAAAGGAAAAAAATTTTTTTTTGTTTGGGCATCAGTTAAGAACTGCCGAACATATTGGTATGGAACCTTTTGACCATACGAAATCGCTTATAAATTGTTTTAGGTTATGTATTTTTAGGGTACCGTGTCTCAAAAGGAAAAAAGAAACCAGTATAAGATCATTTCGTTGTTCGTGTGTCTGCCTGTTTATGAAGGCCCGTTTATCAAGGCATGCGTGGATGTATTAAGTTGAAATTAATATCAAATATTTAGTTTTATGTTCCCTCGCAGCTATAAAAAACCAAGAATCAATTAATCATTCAAACAATCAAAAACTACGGTCATTTGTACCTCATATTTTGATACTTGCAATTAAATAAAAACCTAATTGCATTAAAATTTTATGAATAACATTAAGTGAATAAGTAGAAATGTAATTTCGTGTTAAAAAAGAACATAAAAAACCGGCCAAGTGCGTGTCGGACTCGCACAATAAGGATTTCGTACTACGGTACAATATTAAAAATTGCTTACTTTTCTTATTAATAGTTAATGAAAAATAAAAACAAAAATTAAGATTAAAGAAAAAACTCCGAAAAAAATCATTTTTTGTATGGGACCCCTTTTAATTTTTAACTTTCTTTCATTTGTATTATTTGTTTTTATAGCGACTTTAGTAATATACATTACGTGAAATGTCTATCTATTGCCATTAATAAAATAAAACAAAAAATGACCAAAAAGAAAAACACTTTTCTTGTATTAGTGTAGTTTTTTTTACAAGAATAGTGTTTTTTGCGGTTAATTTTACTTTTATCATTTGTTATTATTGCGATAATAGAAATACACACTCTTTAACTATTTTAACAGTCTACCTATCACAGTTCATGAAATACAGCCCGCTGAGAGACAGACAGACAAATGGACAATGGAGGCTTAGTGATAGGGTTCCGTTGACATTTTTGGGGTACGAAACCCTAAAAGTAACCTAACGACAACTGATATCACCTCGCTCGGCGAGGCTACGTACTAGCTTGATGACCATTTAATTTTTGTTCTTATCATATCGTTAAATATAAGTATATTTGTTTCTTAAAGTGGTCGTGTAAATATATAATATAATTATTCTTAAGGACACAGAATCACATAATTTTATTTTAAAATGAATTTAGTTTTTACATTCCTTGCGATTTCACATTTTTTTTATACATTCACAAATGAAGGACAGCTAACGGGTTAGTGAATTGCCAAACAGGGTTATCGTAAAATAAAACACAACAAAAGCTTATTTCAAATGCTTATTTTTTTTCCTCAAAACAACCTTTTGCGAATTTGTGCAAATTGTTTTATTGGCGGGCGGCTTTCGAAAATTCGCCATTTTTTATTTTTTGTATTTTACGACTCCATTTATAGGGTTTCAATAGCTTACTCCCGCCGGATCGTGACTTTACGAGCTGCGCCCTAAACTGTACAAACTAATAGAAATCGGCGCGGGCGTCGTGGGGCGCGACGCGGGGGGAAGGGAGGGCGGCGCCTTTCCCCAAAACGTTCATTTTTATGGGCGGCAAGTTTCTTTAACTGGCTACCCTTTCGTAATAGGTGGGGTTGATGGTTGGATTTAGATTGTTTATGCTGCTTGCTTTTGCTGTTGAGGGGACACGTTACGGAAACTAATATAAGCTTAAGGTTTTGAGTGAGTATGTTATTACGGACCCTTGTTTATGTATACAACTAAAGTTCATTAGCAATTTTCATCTGCTACATTTTGAAAATTAACTGATCTGCCAGTTACACACATTTTTAAAGAAAATATAAAAATAAATTGTATTCTGTTACATCACACTCTGGGTTAGTTTGTTCACCTGGATTCGGATAGAAGATGAATGGTATTATGGACATCCATCTATAATCATTTTTTCTGTCATACTGGTTGACTGGGCCAGCTAACTTTTGACATTGAATAGTTCGCTTCTACGCACATAATTCATAGTTGTAAAAACACCCTCTCTGATAAGTTTGTCTGCCTTTTTCTAACCTCTCAAGACCTAAATACTGTTATTGTGATTGTTGCAACACTATTCGCGACTAAATTGAACCAAGTCAAAATATTTTGCGGGTACATTACCCCCTTGTCGTAATCTGCTATAGTTCACGCAATCGATATTATTTATATATGCAAATGTTACATTTTGCACTAAGCGGAAAAACTGAATTAACAAAACGTTTCCATGGAATACCGAGAAACCTACCTGTGTCGTAAAATGCACTGTTTTTAGATAAATCGAACAATAATGTAATTCAGCTAAGAATATTTTTATTTAATACATTTAAGAAAAATAAAGCGGATTAAGAAATCGCTAGTAAAGCGACATTTATCATCGGAACCTATTAACGATGTCGTCAATGACAGCCGACCGAAACTATAAATATTTTGAGCTTTTTTCCTTGACGTCAGCCCCAGAGATAAAGTCGTTTGTAACCGCAAAGCTTTGACCGGTGGGGGGTGCGCCGAAAGCCTTTTTTTTTCTCTATTTCTAAGTAAAATGTCGAACGAAATCAGTTCAATGTGTCAAGGTGAGTGAGTTGTCAGTAACAGGTACGTGAAGCGATTCCGAAGTCATTGTATGAATTCGTTTTGTGGTTGTGATATGACAAAGACCGAATTACAGACAGCGATTTGCGATGTGCGCTTATTGTCAAACGTTTTAAAATGAGTGGACGAGAAAGAAGGATATTTTAAATTTGTTAGTACACAAAATTTATGGAGAACTTTGCCTTTAAAGATTTTCACAAAAGTGTAAAAAAATATCGAAGGAATATTTTAAAAAATGAAAAACGTATTTTACGAAATCAAAACAGCACATTTTCCGTTAAAATGACAAGAAGCCTTAATTCTAAATTTAAAACTAACATTGAACCGAATAATACATTATAACTCACGAAACTTTGCCGCTGTGAAGTTAGACAAGAAAACGTCGCAATGACTTAAAATAGGAATGCGAGGAAGAAGGAATGGTCAGGGAACGTTGAACCTGCGCATTGTATCATACGAAGGCAATTCAGAGCGGCAGAGTTTCGTGCGTTGTACTGTACGTGTAGTTAACTCTCAGTAAAAGATACAATATTAAAGCAGTATTATTGACGTCTTCATTGTTTTCATATAAAAAATATATATATATATATATATATATATATATATATATATATATATATACTTAACACATTATTTCAAGATATAATACACACTTTATCTCCACAATTTCTAACAGCACAAGACGGTAAAAGGTCCAACTCCCAATATGCAATATTTCAAATTAATATTCCCCTTCATGGCCCAAAATTAAACAGAAAAACTATAAAAGTCAAATAAATCCCAACAGCCGTATAATCATGGACCATATTCTTTAGTTTCGCTTCAAAAGTATTAAATATATTATAGTTTGGCAAGTCGCCCACAGTGATATTGTTGAACCGAAAATAACCTAATCTAACTAATTCCTCACTCTAAGGACACGGAGGTAAACAATGGTGGGGGGAGGGCGTATAATTAGGCGATTTGAGAAATAATGGTCTTCGAAATGTATTTTATATTTAGCGTCAATATTAGTCTCGGTTTACATGCCATAGATTTATTTTGGTAAGAAATACGTCACATGATATGTGACGTAATGACGTGTGATATTTTTTTCATTATTTTTAAATCAAATATGAACCGAAATGGAGAGCCAAGTCTCATATACATTCCGTTTCGAAATTATATTAGAAATTAATTTACAAAGTTTCTAAATATGAATGACCGATATCAGAACAGTTTCCGATTTTAACATTGTTTGACCATATACAACTATTTTATAAATTTCGATTTGAAGAGGAATAGAACAAAGTATAATAAAACTTAAAGAACATAACAATTTACGTTGATCTCATAGAAAAAGTATAGACTAAATAAGTACATCTGTAAATAATTTTTTAAACTGCAGAGTTATAAATGTTAACAGAAATATAAATTTATTCATGTCTTCATATTTCAATTTTTTTTTTATTAGATCATTTAGCAAGTAAACGTCACTTGCAATTTCATAATTGAAAGATTGGATTTAATGTAACATTTTGACTATTGACTGCACTTCGGTATTAAGCGCTATAACTTGTACATTTTAATATAAGACAAATATTTTAAGCAAGTTAGAACTTAGCACTTAATTGCATTATTTTAGTGGACCAAATGAGAGGGCATTAGTAAACTGTGATGTCATTGTTTAACAGCACCTTATACAATATACGTCAAACTCCGTTTCGCAAGAAAAAAAATAATTATTTGGTGGCTTATGATTTCTTGTTTTTTAACAGATTTTATTAACAATTTAAATAAAAACCGTTATATCTATTCGACTTCATGAAAAAATATAATTTTCTAATTATAATTAAATTGCCCTATTGTGGACCCGTAAAACTATGAGTTATTGTTGAAACACAGACGGATAAAACAATATTATGATTGTGTTGATAAAATTAATACTTTTTTTATCTTAAAGTTCGAATATATTAAAATCGAAAACATTGTACATTAGATTGTATATAGAGAGCGTTTCTGTTTGTCATTTCAATTCGATATAATTAAAAAAACCCAACTCATGTAATCCCGCGATTACTTCACAACGTGGTTCGGCGACACGTCGACGGCGGGCGGCGGTGGCGGCATTGTGTGCTCAGAAAGTAGCGAGCAACTCGTAAAATTTTATCACCTCTAATGGGCGGACCCTGATTTGTTGGAAGGCTACGGGCCACGCAGACCTACGGAACAGTCGTGCTTACGGTACGGATTGTTTGGAACTATACTGAAGTATACTGTGGGATGCGTATTTAAATGCCATATCATTTGTACTATAATGCCCTGGATGGGTTTGCTCAGGACTATTGCTACCATCGACAGATATGGGTAACGTTCGTGTTCGTAAATGAAAGTACGAGAACTACAAAAGCATTATAACTTTGTATTTTCACCAGCTCATCAATTTCGTTTTATGTAATTTTAATAACCAATAATATAATATTTCCAGAAATCAATGAAATCTGTGGCGTATCCGACTCCGTGTGTCGCGACGCTGTGAAGAATAATAAAGTTTGGCAAGACAGAAATGTCATGACACAGACGTTTACGCGAACTATATATTTTTTTGTTTTGAATTTCATTACACAATATATGATATATCTTTAGGTAAAATGCGGAAGAAAAACACCAAACAGTTTGTGTCAACCTCGGTGTGGCACTGTACATACTACATAAATTGATAAACACGTAAACAACATATTGTTTAACTAAAATAATTATAATCTTGTCTTGATAAAGATAAAGTAATTAAATACGAAAACACAAAAATATAGTTCGCGTAAACGTCTGTGTCATGACATTTCTGTCTTGTCAAACTTTATTATTCTTCACAGCGTCGCGACACACGGAGTCCGGATACGCCACAAAATCTATCATCGTATTTCATCGGTGAGTTGGCAGGTAGTAATATACAATTATGATTATTGTGAATTAGTATAAATTACAATGAGAGTAATTACATATTACAAATGTTAATAAATACCTAAAGTTGTTTATACGACAATATTGCATGACGAGTGAAATGGTAAGATTTCAGGGAGATTAATCATTAATTTTTATTTTTTCCAAAAGCGTATATTAAAGCGAACAATTAATACCCATTGCCGCACAAAAAGGACACACAACACAATGAAAACCCGAACGCCTATCGGCAGCTACGGAATTTCTCTCATATTCATAGTGACTAAGTAAAGATGATTCGTTGAAACGAAGCCAAATATCCGGCGCGAACGCTTTCATCGGGTATTTATATAAAAAGCGCTATAAATTGGCAAATAATCCCCCGCATAACGCAACCTTTGTTTGACCACACGTGCTTTTAATGTCGCGGACAAAGCCGAGCTTCACTCATTGTACGATAAAGTAAACACTCGTAAAAACTAAATATGGCGGACGTCCGCCGCCATATCGAGGATTAAGATGGCCCATCATCGCATACTTAGAGGAGATCGCGACTGTAATAGTAATCAGACAAATATTTGTTTTCTAATGTATTATTCTAAGTCTTAGCTGTTAACTTTATTAAGTTGGAGGTCTAGAACTACTTATAAAATAATTAAAAAAAATTTGGGTATCTACCCGATGCAAAGATAACAGAAGATGTTTTGAAATTACATATAAAGAGCAAAATTATATATTATATTTTCGTTTATTTTATAAGTTTTATTCCAACTTATATGGTAAAGCTTCGCTGTATAAAATAAATTATAAATAATTTGTAGCAAAATATTTTGAGGACAAAAATATAGTAAGAACAGTAGTGAGGCAACTATTCTCCGAACAAACGTGGACATCCTCTATGTCATGCTAAATGATTTCACTAACTTGCATTTCGTTTTTTACAACGAGAAATACGCCAAAATCTATTAGATAATAAAAATCATAATTTACTATGTAAAATTGCAACGCAAGAGTTAACTCGTTGTGTGCGATTGTCTCTTTAATCGTTAAAGAGCGTATTTGTAGTAGTTAATTTATATTACATAATACATAAGAAGACTTGATACAGTATTTTGTATGTAGTTGCTTTTCGTAGAAAGTGTTTATGTTAAGTTATAGTTGCTTAGTCTACGTTGTTATTTTTAGCGCGCATTACATTTGGTGAAGATTTAGGATTCTTTGTATATATTAGGAGTACAAATAAGGTTCCGCCGTTTTTGTCAATAAAATAATATTTATTGTGAAAGAATGGTAATTTAATTTGAATCGAAGTATTGTCCATCATTAGCAACTACTGTTTTCCATCTTTCAGGCAGTGTTCGGATTATAAGTCTGAAGAACTCCTTATCTTTTGAGGCTATCCACGAATCAACCCAATTTTTGGTATCTTCATATGATGTGAACCGCTGCTCTGACAGAGCGTGTGCTATTGGCCGGAATAGATGATAGTTGGACGGCGCAATGTCTGGTGAATATGGCGGGTGGGCTAGTATTTCCCAATCAAATGTTTTCAAATAGTTTTTCATCGAAACCGCTACATACGGACGAGCATTATCATGTAAAAGAATAATTTTATCGTTTCTGGAGTAGTATTGAGGGCGTTTTTCCTTCAGAGCACGGCTCAATCTCATCAATTGTGTTTGGTATAGAGTTCCAGTGATTGTTTCGCTTGGATTAAATAACTTGTAATACACCACACCCGGCTGACCCTACCAAATACACAGCATGAGTTTTTTTCCATGAATATTCGGTTTTGCTGTGGTTATTTACGCGTGGCCAGGTAGTCCTCATGTTTTTCTTCTTTTTGAATTATCATGATGTATCCACTTTTCATCACCGGTGATGATTCGATGTAAAAAAGTTTTAAGCTATTGCGTAGCTTCTATCGCGGGCCTTGAGCGTGGAGACCGAATCCAGAAATTCCGTAACGAAAATAACCTAACACCCCACTCTGACCGGCACAGCGGTGATACTTTTTACTTTTGCCATCTATCGATGAATAACAGAACTTTTAATGACTTTTTTGAAATATCACGCTTGTCTCTTTAGTTCAGCAACTCGCCTCTAGGTGGCATTGGTTGTATCGGCGTTACTGCGCATGCGTAATCCCCCTCTTCGCCTCGCAATCTGGTGACTCATGCCTGCTTAGAGTTTCTCCTCTTTGTATGTATTTACTTCATGGTACGACTCTACGAAGCTCGCACGAATCGAGACGAGCTGCTCCGAAATCGAACGAATACGTAATCAGCTGTTTGTGAGAAAGTATATAGGTGTATAGGTATTTATCATCTATGTACAACAGTGAATATCTGTACTCGTACAATTTGTGTACAAAGTGTTTTAAATATGAATAAACAAAGTGCATTTATTAAATTATATATTCAATGATAAATATTCCTGAATAACCTACATGTATTGTAAGATAATAAAAAAAATTTGAACAATATTAACTTCTCATTTATTTAATATAAGAAAAAAAATTGTTTTAACAAAGGAAAAAAAATACTGCATAAATAAATAATTATAATTGCATAATTTGATAAAAAAAATATGCAATAGCTTTACCGCGGCAGTCCCACGTTGTTTTTTTTTGCCTAGCTAACAATATTTCACTCGCGCATAATCGGCGTTCAACATCTCTCGGCTTTAATTCGTATGGAACCCAATTACCTTGTTTATGAATAATTCCTAACGATTTTAAACGATGCAATTCTGCTTGCTGAGTGACTTCTAAAGTAAGTGCAAGTTACTTTTGTGTTTGAAACGAATCTTCCTCCAATAATTCCTCCAATTCTGCATCCTCATAAATTTTTGGCCTTCCACTGCGATCTTTGTCTTTTGCGTCAAAATCACCATTTTTAAATTTTTAAAACCACTCGCGACATGTTTCTCACTCAAGGCAGTCTCATTATATGTTTCTACTAGTAATCAATGTGCTTCAGCTGCAGATTTTTTTAAATTAAAGAACTAAATTGAAAATTCCCGCAAATGACGTTTATTTGGCGTAAATTTAGACATTTTTGGATAAAAAAATATATGAGGCTAATATGAAGTTATTAATATGATAGGGCTATGTTGTTCTTGAATAAGCAACCTAATTTTCAAGCCGGTTATCATCTGCGAATTCTAACGTAAGCCTTGTGCCATGCCATCTCTCTCAAAACGGCGGAAACTTATTTGTGCTCCTAATATTTTAAAAGATAACATTACCGTTGAAACTAATTGTAACAATTCATACCATTTAAATTCAACTATTTCATATATAATTATATCGTATAATTAATCTAATATTGATAAGAATGATCAATGATTGCTTTTTTGTGCAATTTGGGCAATAATGATCAATTATTGCCCAAATTCAATACATTATTACAGGTTTAATCTTAAATGACGATCTGCTTGCTCAGCGGTCAAGATGCTCGTTTTAGATGCAATATACGTAGGCTTGGTTTCCGTTAGGAACGCGTCCATAAAGTATTTATTCAGTTTCAATCATCAGTTTAGATGACGCCCGATACCGTATCGTGTGATTTTCAAAAGCGTCCAAGTCAAGCCGCGCGGGCGGCTGTAAAGCGCGCCCTTAATGAGTGTTAATAAATTTTATTGAAAGATATAGGTCACAAAAGGAGTGGAAATAAGCACAATTGGCCGTGTCGAATTTGTCACGGCATCCAGCTTTTGTGCTTTTACGGTGAATGGCGTGCGAAGGAAGAAATTTCCGGTGCGCGGAGGAGCTTTTATCCGGGCGGTATCCGACACCCCGAGGCGGTGTGCCGGAATGATACACCTAATTTCCTTTTTTTTCGCGAAGTACCCATCATTTTTTGACTGTAAAGACTGGCGAGTGAATGGCGTTTTAAAATGTAGCCGCGTGGATAATGTTTCATTATAAGCGAATTGTTTGCTTTTTTTTTTATCGTCCTCAACGAGATGTATGCACAAGTTAAAACTGTAGAATCGTCGCGTCTGTGTACTGAAAATACTTGCCAAAACTGATGGCTGGTGCGATTGAGGAGTGTAATGCGATACAATGAGATTACATTTAAAAACTTTGTCTATTTGTCCGTCTGAGCACGCCATATTTCAAAACTACTAGATAAATTTTCATGGGGTTTCCACAGGTAATTTGTACGTAGCTTGGGGTAACGATGTTACATAAAAAAAGACTAGAGTCTAGTTATGAATAAATGAAAAATAATATGAATTAAAAATAATCTGAATTTAATAACTACATTAAATTCAGATTTAATACATAAAGTTTAATTTATACTATGGGTGTAGATTTCCATTTTATCATAATTATGGTGTTTTAGAAAGAAAGTGATTTTTATTTTGTATTTATATATTAAGTTTATTGTAATAATATTACATATTCATCCAAAAAAGGTTGTCAGTCGGCAAAAATTGTAGCAGTGATGACTACTACAATGCTGGTATTCCGAGACAGCGCGTGTGCGCAGCGACAATGGAGTAGCATCGCAGGCATCAAAACAACACAAAACACAATTACAAAATTAAAACAGTACACTTAGTTATATAAGTGTCACTTGAAGAATACAATTATATGTGGCTTAATAAGGTGTGCTCTTATACATCTTTTATCTATAAATATCTTATCAGCACTACATGGAAAATTAAAAAATCCTAAATAATCCTATTTTTAAAAAGATATTTTATACAAAACTTGTGTGTATATGCGACACGTGAGCTTTTAAAGACTTCTTGAAAGAGAACACAAAGCTTGAATTTCTAAGAGGCGGTGATGAGTCATTCCAGCATCTCGTGGCAGCGTAACATAAACTATCACGAAATGTGTTCTAAAACTTGAGTATATCAAACGTGTAGCAAAACAAATATGGGGATCGGAAAAACAAAGCTTCTCATATAAATATCGAGGTACTAGATTTTTTTTAATACCAAAAACATTTTACTTTTGAATACTGGTTTTGTGACTACGAAAACGAAACATTAAAGTCTATTCGTCGCGCCTAAATTAATTCAAACGGAACTAAAAACACATTAACAAAACATCAGAACGGATCCTCATATTCGCCCGGTAAATTGCAGAACGATTCGCGGTACACAGTTTTTCGGCAAAGCGAAACATCACCGACGCAAACAAAACCCTTAGCCCTGTGTCGATCGATGGATACCGCGAATTTATCGCACGGCGGGACTGCGAAAAAAAAGATGCAGCCCGGAACAATCGAAGTGCACTATCAAATATGCACCGGTGGCCGGTTCGGCTTTTGAGCGGACGCCGGGCCCGGCCGGCGCGCGTTCGCTCGTGAGAGATTTTCGCTTTGCCGTTCGGCCCTGAAAACCGAATGGAAAATGTTTTCGGGAAATGGTTTTACCGATTTACAAAGTTACGAACGTGTTACGAGACTGATTTTAATTATGTAAATGATAAAATTTGTAATAACGCGCTTTTAATTATATTGTATTACCGACGGTCACCCTCCCCGCTTCGCCGGGTGCTGAAGTTACAACAGCAAATGAACCAAATAGTGAAAACCAACGGTTCCACGTCGTGTGATCAATTCCACAGCCATACCTAGAGTTGTTATTAACTGGTGTCCGGACAAAAAAATCTATTTAATTGTATGTAGTTACAATTTTTTTTTTGGGGATACGGAGATAAAAGAAGAGATTTTAGATATGGGTGCCTCGCTCGAAATGATAACACGGAAGATTACAGCAAAAATCCTAGAAAATAATTTAATTTTTGCAAACGAATTTAAATATTTTAAATTAAAATCAGATTCAATCCCACCGACGTCAACGTCGTTTCAAATAATGTCATCAATATGATCAGATGATCATATTTCTTTTCGGGATTATGAAATAACAACATATGGGTGCTAAAAGTATGTTTAATTGTAATAGAAAACTACAAGTATCAAAAATTTTTTTTAAATAGTCTTAAATAGTTAATTTTATACCTTTCATATTTCGGAAATTATTTTCAATTATATTTTTAATAAATTTAGAAACATGCAAACAGAATTTTTGTATTCACCGAATAGCTTTGTCTACGACAAAAATCTTACTTGAAATGTGTCTTTTTTAGACTTTTCTCTTTAACGGTATTAAAAATCTTGATTTGTGCCTTTACTTATACTTGTAATACATTTATTGATTCTCGGCACCGTGAAGCATTTTACAGGTTTTTGTGATCAGCCATACAATTTCACATGTGCCTTGTAGGTCACAATTTTTAATTTACTCTCCGTTAAGATGGAAACTTTAAATTTTTACGGGGCTACGAAGCTGTTAATTTTAATATACTCTATTTATGAAATTACGAAGTGTCGACTGTTATTCTACACGCTTACCTCACGGACAGTCAGTTTTTAGTTTCATAACTGTTCATTTCAACTTGATATTGTTCTAAGCAAAATGTACTCGACAGAGAGACAGACGTAGCAAATCTGTCTTTTCTGTCGAGACAGGAGTTAGGGTTTCCAATTTCTCCCTTTGAAGTAAGGAAATCATAGAATTTCTAATGCTTCTCGTACTATACAAGACCATAAAATAATATTTGTTTGTAGTCGTTAGTACTCTCTTGTGAGCCTATTAAAATTTATGAAAACTTTAATCATTCAAATAAAATACAAAAATTATAAAACACGTATATATCTCATAAATCTTATTGACAGTCGTTTCATTGTTTACAAATAGCCGATATGCTTCTTATAAATAAACAAATGTATCGTACAATATCTCGATACACGCCGCTCTGGTTCATGGGGAGACATTAATGCAATCTCGATGTCCGGCGTTTTGTTATCTTTTATAGCTGAAAAAAAATATTGAACCATTAGGCGACGCTCATTAATTAAGTTGTTGCGCCAAAGGAGACCATGTGCCAATATGGTGACGAGAGAAATGTACGGATACCGTCAGAAAGTTGGCGCAGAACATTTGATCGAATTACATTGAAAAATTAGCGGAAAATGTGGTAAGAATTTGATTTTATGTTTATTTATCTATCTATGCAATGTTAATTTGCCATTTGATGTTATATAACCGATTACTCTGACATGAAAACGCGTATGAAATTTAAAAAAAATTTAAGCTAAAGCAAATGTGTATACTGTCTCGAGACGCATCAATGCAGGTGCTATTTCTCTTGGCCAAGAATTAACAGATCATAAAAAATTATTTCTTGATAAGTTGAGAAATTGTAACTGTTAATAATGCACGAGATAATTACGTGTATCAATACTGTAACTTCCATTCATAATGCGGTTGATTAATACTGTTATTTGTTTTCAAGACTAATAAACCTTTTATTGTGATGCGACAAACGTTGGGACATCCTATATCATTCTCCTTGTGTAAATGATGAATCAAACACTTCAAGAATGAGTCTCGGCAACATGACTAATAAGTGATTGGTAACAACCCACTGTTTGGAAAAGGGTAGGAGAAGATTATATGTACAGAAAAAAAATTACACTACTACGTTATTGTTATCATCAAGCGCATTATACTCTTAATAAATAAAGACAGATTGTTCAAGCTAAGAACGAAAAAAGCCATTCTCGTGAAAACGGCTTATCCATTCTTTTCCACCGTTAGTTTTGCCATCAAGTGTTGTGCTGCGCGAGCCCATTGTCAGTTCCCGTGTCGTATAATTAATGTGTTGCCGCAAGGCGGTGGGCAGGCGCCGTCTGCGGTGAGACTCATTTTTAAACGTCATCGCTAATTTGCCTTTGTTTATTGGCCTGTATCTTTTTATGGTGCTCCCTAAAACGGATAAAACTTTTAAGGATCGATCCAGAGCGCTTGCATGCATTGTTGTGAAAACAGACAAAAGGGATTTTTGAATTAAGCTAACAACAATATTGTAATTTAATTTTTATGAAATAATACTGTTTTAGAAATAATAACATAAAAGGAGTGCATCTTAACTTCCAAGCACAACTGGAGTTTATTTTATTAATATATTTCATATATTCTTCAAGACGAAGAATATGAAATAAATATACATTGATAGACAATATATCTTGCAAATATATATAATAAGCACATAGGGCAAACACATATTTTATAATACTGAAAAAATGTACATACTTTTATTTATATTTAATGATACTGATTTTATAAAATATATTACTTAAATTTTGTTACTTACTGAAATATTGAAACTCCATTGTTCCACATTAAACGTTTGATAACATTGGCAATAACGCTTAACACCACATACATCGAAAGCTTAATTAATCTGTGTTAAAAACAAAATATCTACAAAGCAGCAATTGAAGAAAACATATGCGTTCATTGTATACAAGATGTGATGTCGGGTACAGGGACAATATAACAACGACTTCACTTTTTTGTTAATATTCCATTTCGTTTCCCACTTAATTTGTGCACTGCTATACTAATGTATAGCCTAATGTTTATATGTAATTTCTGAAGGACTTAAGTTCTACTTCCGAAAGACATAAGTCTATGCAGACAATTCTTATAGAACATATATTATAATTTAAATTTTGGTGGTCCGATAGTCCGATCATACTAATACTATTCTTCCGCTAGTGACTCGCGAAAATAGATTTACATATTTTCGTTAAAATTGACAATCGCCTGTCTGTAACGCGAAATTCCTTACCTTACCTTCCAGCCTACCATAAGCTCTAATAGCCGCATGATGTAACAAGCTAATAATTTACCTTCGATCGCCCACTCCGCCTCCGTAGTTGCAGGCTGCATAAAGCACCGCTGCAATAAAGAGAATGGATGCAGCCATCGGAGGCCGGCAGCCTGGATTACACCGAATCGCCACTATATATCGCCCCAGGGCTGGCCAGGTGCTATCAATCTATTTAATGATCGGGTCAGCACGTACTCTTTGTCTTTTTGCACACGGAGAGCGCCGTCGGTGGCAATAAAAAGAAGCAAATATCGATGCCTGATGACCGCCCTTTGTTGGGTTCTGATGCACTCAAAAAGTTCTAAAAAAAAAAAGCAAAAGAATTTTAATATAATGGTATACGTTTTAAATACATATCAGTCAGCGAAACTTTCTCGAGTAACAGACGGAAAAAGTGAGTTTATACTAAGGAAAATAAGGTTCTGTAGTGAAAATAATTAGAAATGTACCTATAGCGACATTTTCCTAGAGGGAAATATCTTTTAGATAATAAAGTTTTGGCGTTGAACTACCTACCAGAATCATTTATTTTATAAATTTCATTAAATGTAATTACTTAATCCAAACTGGAAGTAAATGTCATGCAAGACTATCATATATAAGATTAGCTTCCCGCTCCCAGCTTTGACGGCCTGGATTAGGGATGTGTTCCTCCATCTTTTGTTTTGAACTATCGTTCTTTTTTCTAACTCCGGTTCGGATACCTTTTCTGATTTCGATCTCGGTCACGCTCCAGATTGCAATCACGGTCCTCATTCGGCTTCTAATTAATTCTAAAACTTAAGTCGCACTTAAGTAAAACTTAACTGATCGACAAAGTCGATATGTCGTTTACATGTATACAAAATTTCATTCTGATTGGATGTATAGGTCAATAGTTTTAAGGAACAAGCAAAGAAACCTCTGCACATTTCTATATTAGTATAGATAAGCCTGTTTTAATGTTACCTTAAATAATCGTTAATTTATAAAAGGTTAAAAACTCTTTTCAAGTTTTAAATCTGTACGAGATCAAAGAGTTTAAAAGCCAAACTTAGACTTTAACTGAAAATATTTAAATTTTTATCAAATTTAGATATACCTAAATTGAGTTAATATTGCATGTATTATTAAGTACAATGGAATTTGTTTTGTTGAACAATGTAAAACGTTTTAATTAACAAGAAAATACTTTAATACATATTATTCAAAAGTATTGAGGAATTTACAAAATTAACTAATAGAAATATTAAGAAGAGTATTTTTAACGATTTCTTGTGTATCTTATATTTTCAATTTGAAATAAAAATAATAAACATATTCAAACGCATACTCAGCGCCATCTGGTCCCAAACTAAGCAACGAGGCTCGTACTATGTGAATCAGACAGTTGATAGATTTTTTTGTAAATACATACACATATGTAGAAACACCCACCTTTAAATCAAACATTCATTCAAAACAAACAAACGAACATTTTTAATAAAATAAAGACATACAGTCTTGTGCGGGTCTACCCAACCCCTCAGCACGTAGGCTCGCTGCCATCCGTGCCAATCAGGCAGTCGTTAGTGCATCACGTAGCATATATAACGACACACACCGAAGCAGGTGCAATTTTATTTTTTACTACTTTTGGAGGTTTCATTTAACTATTGAAAAATGAACTGTAATTAAAAATATCCGGTCGACCTACCAGAAATAGAACATTAACATAAAATTATTGACGTTGACCATCTTGACCATCATCCAGACTAATATTATAAAGTTTAATAGTGACCTCAATTGTGGGTTGGTAAATTTCCACAGTGGAATTACTGATTCGATTAGAATGGGAATTGGTAGAGACGTAATATTAACCATTCGTGAACGAGGGTGGATACTTCAAATTTCAAAACCGTGAATGGGAGGCTAGTAACAGATATATTTATATTGTGACAACGGTAAATTATTATTGATGCCAGATTTGTAAATTACTATTCGTCAAGTCTATTGGACACGAATTATCAATTTGCAATTAATAATACAACGTATTCTTCAAACACAAAATGTTCATAACAAATCTACCTTAACAACTGAATTAAATTACTGCCCTTACAAAGCTCAAACGCTTTCGAGACTCCCTCAGGGTCCTCGAACTAAACTTTATGTGGCCACTGACATCAAAGACCTCATTGAATCTAATATTGCGGGCGTGCCGAACACTATGGCGAGAGGTCTTACAGACAGACGGCTCGGAAGTCGTTCCAATTCCCCAATTGTTTGTGTTTATAATGGCCGTCCGTGATATATGACTAACTATAGCCATACTCTATAGCATCATACGAGTACGATATGTCAACACTTCAAAACTCGGCCGATGAAATCAATATGCAGTTCAAATGTGTCGAATATTTAAACCGGTTGAGATTAAACGAAATGTGAAGTTAAGTAAAATGTTTTATTTCTATCATTTGATTCCTGAAGTGAATACGTATAACATAAAAGTTTAATCTTATTTATAGAAATACTAGTCTTTACCCGCCCACGTCGCTAGGCGTTAATTAACAATCAATAATTATTGTTTATATGATTCAAATACGCCTCTGGTTTTGCTCGCGTGTGCACAGAATGATTCCCTTCGTTTTTAATATCAGCCGTTCTCGCTGTCGGTTCTGCTCCCGATCGCGGTCCCGTTACCGATGTCAATTCTGGTTCCACTGTCGGATCCGATTCCGGTACTCCCCATAGCGATCTTGATGCCCATTTTGATCCTTCGTTGGCCATATCTGTTAGTGATAACAAATGACCATTCTCACTGGTATTTAGATTTTTTTTTTACACAAAAGTTCATCTTGTTATATAATATAATACAAAACAATTAAAATGTTAATCTTATATCCTATATAAAAATATAATTTCAAAAATTCATTACAATTCATCCAGCCATCAGCGTGACAAACATCCATAAGAACATACTTTTACATTTTTAATTTATTAAATAGCTTTATAACCATCTATAAATGTTTCCGCGTCAAATAGTCAGTCATTAAGTACAGATTCTTCAAATGTGAAAATTCTTCGAAACAGCATTAAATTCGCTTACAATTCAGCTCGCTTTGTATTATATTACAGTTAGTGAGATATTCCCTACTATAGCAATTAGTGACATATTCGCTGCTATAACAATTAGTGATAATAATGACTTTTCTACACTTAGGAAGGCGTAAAAAATACGCAAAGCTTATTCCGACTATCTCAAAAAAGGTGAGTGCGAACGAGAGTTGATCAATAATAAATAGTAGAGCATAAAAATTTACATAAAAAGGATCTTATAATAGTTTTTCGATTATTAGAATTAAAATATGAAAATATAATTGGTAGTTAAGACATGAAAAATTTGGAAAAATAATAGCAAGTGTAAAAATGAAAAATTCTATTTTCATAACAATTTATTCTGTTTTATGTAAATAAATATTATACAAATACCTTTTTTTATCAATTCTATTGTTATCATAATTTAAATACATATTTTTCCATTTGATACGTACTACTTATAAATAACAGAAATGTGCTTTTGGTTTTCCATTCTTTCTATTATCAAACGCTATAATAAACATATACATCACTAAAAAGTATTTCTGGTTATACAATAATTCCCACGAAAACGATCTCCATATTGTCACACTAGTAGCATATTTAGCGACACGTATTTATATACGACAGAGACGGAATAATATGTTTGCTATGGTCGCACGTATGATAAATGATAATGTGTTTATTCATAAATAACGCACAGAGTTGTGGACGAAAAAATGGCATTATGTGGTGTTTAATTTACAGTTTAATAAATGACTGACGTAATAATTGTAAGCTGAACTGGAAAAATATGTATCTGCAAACTACCGAACTAGTACAAACATAAGATGTATATTTGATTACTTAAATAATAATGAAGAATATACACGATATTACGAATCCTAATTTCATTACTGAAAACTGTAAGAAAGGCATATTTATTCACTTATCATATGTAAGAAACATTAACAAATAAATACACATATAAAAGTAGTTATCCCATTCAGAAATAAGAGCATAGATGAATAAATAGAGAAATAATAGTTTCCTTATAATTCTTCTCTAACAATCGTTCTAACTTCATCCGTACACACAATGCGTAGGACGAAGTACAAAAAATTCTTACAAACGCAGGATCGGAATCTTCGGGTTGGAGATCGATACAAATATATCAACTCCACGAAGTCGATAGGCATAGGGTTCGTGAACCTTGTGCGTTGCGTGGCGCTAGTGGCGACATCTGTTATCGAACGGCGTGTTTAGCAAACAAAAATTATATGTCATAACTAAAACTAGTATTTTCAATTTATTGTAATTTTTTTATTTTTCTTTATGTAGGAAATATTACTAAAACATCTATATCATAAAGGTCAATATAATAACGGCGATTTACATAGCGACAATGTTATCATCGCCTCTGGTGCTAAAATGCAGAACTAGTGTATAATCTGCTGCAAAATAATGCACGCAAATTCAAAAAGAAGTAAAGCCACGTGGGAATTTACCTAACCCTTAGAGGAATTTCTTTTTCTTGTAAAAGACAAAGTTTAATAACCTATGTAATTATGACGAATTAGTTAATGTAATAATAAAGAGATTAAAAAACAGATATATTCAAAGCTAAATTTCATTTCGGCTTAAATAGAGATGGATGACTTAGTATCAATTTGAAATAAATACAGAATACTATATACTAAGAATTAATAGAAACAATTTTCAAAAGTAAAACCTACATGCATTTTAATGTAAAGTGTCGATACCGTTCAAATCATTAATTTAAATTTAATGTAGTGTTTTAAATATTATTTTGTTAAATAATTTTATATACCTTTATCCTATTTATCACCCGCGCTGTAATAGTTCCGATGTCTTTGTTAAATGTGTTTTAAATGTTAAATTTCTCAATCCATATCTTATAATTTTATACACAATAATTTATTTTAGTTATAATAGGAAAATTCCCAAAATAAAATTTTGATCTACTTAGTTACAAAACGGTCAAATTCTATTTTTAATCACTGTCAGTGAACGAATAGCATTAGCAGCGCCCTCAAGCGAGCATTTGAGGGAAGCGCTCTTCGAACATTGTCATGTTACTGTGTGGAACGTACGTGACTATTAAACAGATAAGAGCAAAGAGTACATTAGTTGGATGAAAGCAAAGAATATATTGTGAGTGCTAGAATAAGTATTCTTTGTCAGTTTAAAATGAATACAAATTAAACGTCCTTCTTCTGCGCTTCTTGAGAAACAGACTTTAAAATGTCAGAGGCGTCTAGGTTTCTGTCGTAATTGTCTTATAGGTTTTGGTACTTCTGATGTTTTGTAGTAAAACCTTAACAGTAACATTAAAAGTTTTTTTGGCTATTTATTTTATATTCAACATATACGTATTTGCTTAATAATGTCTTCTGTACTCGAGAAAATTAAATAATGACTTTAAAATAACTTATTGTGTATATACAGAGATATACTTATTAATATTATTCCTTATTAATGGCAAATATTCAATGTCCGAAAATAAATTAAATTTAAGAAATATATATATATATATATAGATAATATATATATATATATATATATATATATATATATATATATATATATATATATATATATATATATATATATATATATATATAGTTGAAATTATCGATGTTGTGTTTGGTATTATTTATAAAATAAATTCATTGTATTGTAAATATTGTTTACATTCATTTTTGATTGCAATTTACAAACAATAAATGTTTGGATTTAAACTTAAAAATTGAAAATCATAGACTCGCATTTATAATCATAATTAAATAAATACGTTCGACCCTTACTGGAAATGTTCAGAAAGCAGTTATATATATACTGTCAATGTCAATATGTGTATCACTTACAGACTCGACTATTACTCGGTTGATTAATTATATTCGATAAGTTACTGAAAAGATTTAGAAAGTAGATTTTTCTTTTATATAAATATTTATATGCATATCAAAAATATAAATATTTATTTCTACATCGATGTTAATCTGTATGTTACTTATAAACTCGACTGCGACTCGATCGATTGATACGTCCAATACGTTACTCAAAAAAATCAGAAAGCAGTTTTTTTATCAAAATTAATTTTTATACTTACCATAATCAATACATCAGTAATGTATTGACAGTACATACAGCGATAATGCAACATGGTTTAATTGAATAATTACTAATAGGCGTAATTCGTTCATTTGCTGTTATATAAAGTCATTGAAAAGGTTTAGAAACTACATGAGGAATCGCTAATTTTAATGTTTAATGGCTACTGTTGGCCGGGGTTTATTTAGTAGAATATTAATTCATTCAGGTGCTAATCGAGTTCCCGCGGTCTGATAGAGCAATAATAATTAATTGATTGCGATTCCGTAAGCGTTCTATTTTTAGGGTTCCCTACTATCAAAAGTTAAAAAAGAAACCCTTATAGTGAAATCTTGTCGTGTATATCTGTCAGTCGCCGTCGAAATACATATAATTTAAGTGACTCCACGTTAGTTTGGCTACTTTATACAAAGGGTATTAGTGAGCGGCCACACGTCGTAGTTGTAAGTGTAAGTTCTAAGTGTATTATATGAATATGTGTTGCGAAATTTATGTTTGACACCCATTTATAGGTATCAAAAATGTATTTTATTATTATGGGACGAAAACTACTTATGTCTCGATTCTGTCTTGTCTTTTTTTGGCGATGGTTGATAACGACTTACACGCTTAGACCGAGGATATAAGAATTTCATATTTTGTTGTATGTAACCATTGAATATGTAATATCTAAAAGGCTAGATTTTTTCAATTTTTCTCGTTCTTTGTATCGTGAAAAGGCTACTTATTGTTCAGTTTACAACAACCTTCTACACATTTTATCTGAAAACATGTGAAAAGAGACGGTCCTTAAATCTCCAGCTTGCAAGTGAAACGACTTAAAATAATTATTGGCTATAAGACAAAGTCTTAAAAATTTGAAAAATTTGTAATGCCCCAAAAAGAAAAGTGCTTATATTTCACCCCTTTCTGAAAACAGCTTAATTCGTAACCAACTAGTAAAATTTTAAATGTTCTATTGCACAGTAGTCTTAGATTGTTTTATAAATATCACTTCAACTCAACTGATTTGATTTTAGGGTTCCTTACCTCAATAAGTACTCCGATAGGATCACTTTGTTGTTTGTTGTATTTTTCTCAGGAATGTGTCGCGATATCGAGTTGTAATTGATATCAATATTTAGATTTACGGTCCCTTGAAGCTTTAAAAAAATAAACTTTTGAGTCAAATAAATCGAAAATACTCCCATTTATGTCGAATATACTGGATACACACAAATAAATAAAAATATATATTTTTTGGAATCAAAGTCATACATATAGTTTCTTCCCATAACTTAGAATCATGAAATTAGCAAGAAACATGTTCTCACAGCACAAATAAAGGAAAAACTGAAAATTGTTAATTTGTAGTTATATCACTATTTTTTTTAGATTTCCTTTGAAGTTAAAGTATGGATCATAATGTAGACCGATGTATAGGAGAACATCTGTTAACTTCTCGTTATAAAGATTAGGATAGTTTCAGTTTTTTTTTTAAACAATAAAAATATTGAATTCTCATATCGATATCTCGCTAATATCGGTATCGAAAACAGGCGAAAACTGCCAAGACTTTGAGAAATGAAAGATTTACATACATAATTAAGTTTATACAGAACCTTCAAGGTGCGAATCTTATTTGCACTTGTCCAATCTTTTCTTTTAATCTCAACATGAAGCATTAAGAACTTAATTGTACGCTCTACGCATGCTCCTTTCTCCTTCTACCTAATGATACACACACATAACTAAGAATGGACAGAAGACTTAGTTACCATAAGTACACTTTACTTACCGCCTCAATAAACGTTTCCATTTTACGCCGCGTGTCGACGCAACAAATTCACTCAAAATCCTTCATCAACAAACAGCGGTCGCGAGCTCGGACTGCACGTGTCCACTTCCTTACAAGTCACGAATAGGAATTTGTCCAGTACTGCAAATGCAATAATTTATGGTGACGTGTAAAATAAACTGCTTGTAATAACAAAAAATTTAAATCTGTTAAAAGCAATGAATTACATATCATTAGAGTATTTTTATACTATATTCCTTTTGCAAAATCTTCAAAATAGTGTTTTGTATGTATTATAAGATGACATTGAAGTTTGAAATCGATATAAAGCAGCGCTCTTTCTGTCTAATTAACAATTGAAAAGATATTAACTTTATCCGTTCCTTGGAGTAGATACACGAGTTTCCATTAAAATAATAAAATATATGTGCATAATTCTACTGTAATAACTTTATTCAATCTTAAAGACTGTAGAAATGAAACTGTATTACAAAATTGTTTATCTGGATATAGATAAATTGAGAAAAATAAGTGCTAATTAAATTTGTGAACAGAGGCTAAAACGTGCAGATGGGATTAGAATATCGATGATTTTGTGCTATAAAAAAAGTGCGTGACATTCTGGACCAATAGAAAAACTATTGAATGTTTATAAAACATGCTAACGACAGAGCTTTGGCAATCTAGGTTTTAACTAAAAAGAAATATTGACGCTTTCTGGAAGGCTGTTGGAAAATATTATTTGGACTACAATGCATTGTATTCCTTTTCGTTTATGATTATGAAGTTATTTCTAATTTATTACTCAAGGATGATATAAATATTTAAATATTTCTTTCTTAATCAATCCACTATTTAAATTATTCGTTGTAGTGAAAGAAAAATATCAACCTGACGGACGAGAAGCAATGGAAACACGCAACGGGCGGACCGAGGGCGAGTTCCGGTCAAGGCGCGGGCCGCCGGCGGCTTCCGTTCGCCCAATTTGGCCACATTCAGCCGCACCCCGTCCAAGGCGGATTAAGACATTTTGGCCACCTCACCTTAATCTTCCCTTATTACCTTCACCTATGAAGTTTGGCCACATTTTTCTTTTTATTTTCACTGTAAAAAAAAAAAGCAGGATACGACTATGTACTTATACGCTTATGAATATACGCATTATAATCAAAATTATGTACTTGCTATTTCGTCAAAACCGAAATTTTATGAATACCTGTATTACTTTTTGCTGGAAATGTCAAATCAAATCAAATCAAAAATATTTTTATTTCATAGGTAATAGAAATTATACTTGAAATGCGTCATAAATGAGTTTAATGTTGTCCGTCTCACTGTCTTCAAACAGTGAATTTACAAATTATTCTAAGACTGTAACTAGATTGTTATATAAAAGAAAAAGACATATTTTTTTAATGATTGCGCTTGTCATGGATAAAAAATGCAGATATACTTTCTAAAATCATTTTCGCTTGTATCTATTGCTTGTAATAGATTTGTATAATAATAAAAGATGCAATACCTCTGTGTATTATAAACAAAGGCATATAAAAACAAATGGAAGGATATAAGAATTATTATATCATATATTGTCATTCAGGTTTTATGCGTATATCCGTTTATAATTTTGAACCGATTTCGAAAAAAAAGATGTAAGGACTCATTTAGACTGTGCTTTTTCATGTTTTCGTCAATTTTTTCGGTAATATTGAACGTGCTAAATAAATTTTAATGACTATCTTGGGCTGACAACATCCGAAAAAACTATTGGAAATGATTGGATAAAAATTTAAAAGAAGTGAAAAATATGGGTACTATTGGAGAATGCCCATTGCCAATAAATGAGGTCTTAATTGAATAAATAAGTTATAAGTTAAAGAAGTTAATATTATAAGTTATTATAATATTAAAGTAGTTCTATATATGTTAAAGAAATAAAAGGTCTTTTTTTTTATTATTATTATTTAACATTGTTCTTCATTGTGCATTCTGCTTTGTTCCTGTATAATTAAAAAAGAACACAATATTTATAGCTGTACCTCATTATACCGATTTAATGCTTAACTTTCTTGTTTTCTAGTATTTGCTAAACTTCTTATTATTTCTCATAATTCTATTACGAGGCAGCAAGAACTTGCAATACTCCTTTAAAAGAAAAAACTAGCTTTCGTTTGCGACTTCACTTGCGATGGAGTGCAAAACGGACGGTAGAAGTAGAACAATAGCATTCAGTTGACCACCACATTGAATATACTGTGGCGCCAAGTGATGCAAATAGTGTCATTAGTAAGCTTCAATGAGAACAACAGTCATAGTAGTAAGACTATGCATGTAGAATTTAAAATGGAAGTTATTGACCGAAGAAATATGGCGTATAATGAAAAGTAAAATAACCTCTTTGTTGGCAGCTTGTCGATCAACTGAATTTATTGCTACAAATATTTTTTCAAGTTAACACTCATAATTGTTAAGAAAAATCTAACAATTTATTTGGGACTAGTATACCGCCCCTGCTTCGCCGGCGTGGAATGCAGTTTGTCACATAGCTTTTTATCGCAACTCGACCCCTTCTCTCATTCGCCGGTGCACTTACACTGCATCTCTTTCCATCCCCTTGTGTATTTTCAATAAGACGAGCACATCATGATCATGAGGTTGAGTGTTGGTTATGTTTTGTTTTTGTTATGAAAGTTGTTGTTCGTTCGTATTGTAGCAGCTACAGGCCTCCGATAACAGCAATTATTATGTCTTGTTACTTGTTAGACTGGATCTTGGAAGTGAGGATAACTTTTTTCCTGACATGAAATTTAAATGACATAAAAGGTGCATTCTGTTCCAGGCCCAGCTCTATCTACTCGCGAAAACCACATTAAAATGTATTGTAATCGCAGAGTCGTGCGCGAACTAACAGACAACCAGATAAAAAATTAAAAAAATCATTGTCTTGTCTTATATTACCTTTATCTTATCGTCCCTCTTCCATTTCTCATGCATACCTTCAATGTACAAATACACTGGATTCGATTGTTTTATTATATGAGAGATATAGCTATACGTATTTTATATGAATCTCATAGTTTTTTCAAGAGACAAAAATTTAATTTGAAATTGTACGTAATTTATAAGCTTCAATTTTCACATATACAGGTTGGATTCGATCATGCAACTTTTCGTACATATTCATAATCTCCTTCCTTTTTAGCCCAAATTTGCCAAAATAATTGTAACAAAAGATGTAATTGAAAATATACTCATTTAACGGCTACTTCAATGACTATGGTTTCTTGATGAAGATGCATGATTGATTCCATACGGTATAATAAACACACACACACACAAAAACAATAATTTTTGACGTGACAACGTCTTATAAATTGGTTTGCCGGGTGACACTTCAAGAAACTGCGTTACGCTCCGCTCACGTTATGCGCTCACAATGAGAGCGAGTGAGAGGCACGCGTCCCTTCCACTCGGGCATGGTTAGCCCGCCTAAGAGCGAGAGAGAGACAGACATAAAAGTGAAAGGCACGCGTCCCTTCCACTCAGATAGGAACAAGTTAAGTTGTAGTAAACGCTGTTTCATTGTACGCAAATGTATTGCAAGTTATTGTATGTATATTTGTATATAAATACGTATGTATGTGTAAAGGTAAAATAAAATTTTGTTAATATGAAATTCAGTGCGAGATTCTTTGTATAAATTAATGTTTTAAATATAATTCTTTGTATAAATAAATGTTTTAAATTGTTACTATTATTTCATCCTTCTTCCTACTATACGAATGAATATTCACATTAAAATGATTTTACCACTCAAAGTCGTTGTCACGTAAAACTTTCGCCCGTATACCGACTTTACAGGCAACCAATTTTTTTGATTCAATTATGTCCGTGGTTTCTCTCTTACCTGCATAGAATCAATCCTTTCATTTTTAACATTAACCGTTTCCGCTATTCATTCTGATCCCGATCACGGTCCTACTGTTTGATTTGTATATGTCGATTCTAGGTTGGATCCCGGCTTCACTATTTTAATAGCGGTCTTTTGGTCCTTCCATGGCCATGGATGTTAGTCATAATAGATTAGTATTTTGAATAGTACTTATATTTTTTTATTTACATAAAAGGTAATCATGTTATATAATATAATATAATCTTAGATCATACCTATATAAAAACATATTCTACCTTTATTCAAAATTTGATTACAATCCATCCAGCCGTCAGCGTATTGCAAACGTCCACACAAACATCCTTTTACATTTTTTAGGGTTCCGTACCTCAAAAGGAAAAAACGGAACCCTTATAGGATCACTTTGTTGTCCGTCTGTCCGTCCGTCCGTCCGTCTGTCAAGACCCTTTTTCTCAGGAACGCGTGGAGGTATGAAGCTGAAATTTATATCAATTACTCAGGTCTACTGTCCCTTGAAGCTGTGAAAAATCAAACTTCTAAGCCAACGCAATCAAAAGATACAGCCGTTTATGCCGCAAATTTTCGACACTTGCAAGGGAATCAAAACCTACAGGGTGCTTCCCGTGAACTCAGAATCTTGAAATTTGGTACGAAGCAACGTCTTATAGCATAGATAAAGGAAAAATTACGAAAACCATAAATTTTAGTTACATCACATAATATATTTTTTTTAATAATTTTAAACTTACTACCCATTTCCTCATAAACGCGTAGAGGTATTAAATTGATATTCATACCAAATACTCAGGTCTATAATACCTTTAAGCTGTAACAAAATCAAACTTCTATGTCAACGCAATCAAAAGAAACAGCAATTTAAGCTGCATATTTTGAAACTCGCAAGTACTCGCAAGGGAATCAAAACCTAAAGGGTACTTCCAGTCGACCTAGAATCTTGAAATTTGGCATGAAGCAACGTTTTATAGCACACATAAAGGAAAAATTCCGAAAACCTTAAATTTTAGTTACATTACAAAATATATATTTTTAATAAATATAAACTTATTACTTTTTCCTCATGAACGCGTAGAGCTATCAAGTTGAAATTCATATCAAATACTTAGATCTAATTGCCTTTAACCCGTGAAAAAAAAAAATTCTAAGTCAACGCAAAAACGCAAAACGCAAAAGTACAACCATTGATACCGCATATTTTGAAACTCGCAACTACACGCAAGGGGATTAAAACCTAAAGACCACTTCCCGTTGACATAGAATCTCGAAATTTGGTAAAACGAACTTTGTAAACCTTGCAGGTTTGTACGGAACCCTCGGTGCGCGAGTCCGACTCGCACTTGGCCGGTTTTTTTTGTATTATCAATAACCTATAACCATCTTCAAATGATTCCATGTTGAATGGTTAAGCCTTATTGCAGTCAGCCTTCAGCGTGTGACGATTCCGCTATGATTGATCACGGTCCTATGCCGATACGTTCTATAGTTTCCGAGATCACTCAACACAAAACATTTTCATTATATGAGTATAAGAAAGCGATGATAGCTTAGTAACCACGAGCGTCGTCTTGCCTTCGAATCAAATGGTAGTACCGGGTTCGAATTTGATCGACGGTTAAATTATTACCACTTGCTCCGTGGTTTGAGGTGTACATTAAGCCGCTGGTCCTGAACATTGTCAGCGCATTGCCGACGGCGGATTTTAGCTGTTCTGCACTGAGTCAGAATGAAGAGCCAGATGGAAGTCGACTCGATTTGGTGGGTTATTTGTAAGGTAAGATAGGCAACGATTATTTTTTGAACCTATGCTTTCCGTGCATATCCATACAACATAAATACCTATTGAATAAAAATTGCTATTTATAATTTCGTAGGACTCTCAACTTTCACGGAAATTGTTTCATCAAAGGATAATGTTATTAATTAGAGCACGTACGCGCGCGCCCGACGATAGGTAGTTACGCGTGTCTCGGCCGGACGTTTCGGACATTTATTAAAAGTTACAGGGCTCGTCGGGGAAGCCACATGAGCCCTAATTAAGCCTCTTTTTACGGTGCCCGCTCCTGTGGCGAGAGGGCCCAGAGTTTTTACCCTCCTGACTCCTTAATGAGGGCCCGTCGTCCTCCCGCTGCGGCCGGCTTTGTTTTTGCACGCTGTGGTGTGAAATTGGAAAAAAAATGTACGCGGCCTGCCCGCTCGTACGTCTCTTCATCAAAGGCAGATAGCGTCAGCCTACTAATGCGCCGGCGTTGGCGGTGGATGGATGGGGGCAGGCAGGAGAGTTTGTTATTTCAATTTCTCATAGTACTCTATAAAAGGTAATGATAAAAACAACTCTATATTATAAAGGCCGAAGTCACTGCATTTCGAGTCATAACACACTGACTTGGTCCGCGATTTCGATCGCATGGATGTTAAACACTTCCTTATGCCTATTTTAGTTTCTTTGCAATTCGTGTATGGATTTTTACTGCTCAGACGCATTTGGAAGAAAATAAATTATGTATTATCATGCATGCAACTTAATGATACATAATTTATTTTCTTTCAAATAGAATACAACACCGGAAATCATGGTGAAAAAAATCTATAAAAAAGTTTTTCTACTCTATAGTCGTTCAACGCCAAAGTCTCTGCGATCATATACTCTATGCAATCGCCAGTAGTATATATCTATTATCTAATTTAATTAAATGTAGTTATAGTATTCATAGCTACGTTCCCTTGATTTAATTTGTTTATTGTATTATATCGATACCAAATTTCATCGACTTCATAATAATTTTAGTGTTCACGTTACACTACATTTAGTTTGTTGTATATACAAAGAAACTCAAATTATATAGCATTTGACAACAATAATATTGGCACGACCTAACATCGAATTTATTATTTTCATGCAAATAAATCATTAACTTCATAAAGAAACAGCTTACCGCATACGGCTTCGCACGCGTGGACGTCCGGTCTCGATCTTCATTTTTGATTATACTTCCCCTCCCGGTTTCAAATTCGATACCAACTACCACTCAGGGTTGCGATTTGTACAAAACAGGAGTAAACGCTAGTATCGAAACAAAATATACGCTATATTACTAGAGGATAGCGTAGCTTTCTATGAGTGAAAGAATTTTTAGAATCGGTGTAGCAATTCGGTTGACGGTTCAATAGCACAAATACGTGGGAAAAGCCGGAGTCAAACGCTAAAATAGATTGCATTAAAATATTTTCCATAAAAACGCATTCATATGTGTTGAGTTTGGCGATGATCGTTGCAACGTTGTTGGAATTTAGCCATTTTGCCTATTACACAAGTATTCATTTTTTTAAGCAAGATCGTTAAATCTTAAAATACTCCATTGAAAAGTTTTAAACTTATATTGTTAAGTTGTTACTGAATACTTGATTTATTTATTTCGATAATAGTTCATAATTGAGTGTACCGCATGTTGATTAAAATTACAAGCTATTCGACATTAAATGTATCTTGTTTGTGTTTTCTTTTTGATGGGACGCAAGTTCTTTGACATTCAAATTAATATTGTACAATTTGTCCAGTTTTGTTTTGTCCAACATGAAAGACTTAACCCATTTTATTGTATTAAAACTATTTAAACTTTTCTAAATGTAAGAATCATAAACGAATAATATTCAACGAGGAAGAATAATTATAAGATATTTAACAAGTGCTTCCAACAACAATTTGCTTTCCCGCGCGCTACCCGCGTGGAAGGAGAACTGATTCCTTCAACTTATGTGTCGACCTCACGCTTTCAGTGATCTCAGTCTCACTCTCAACTTATATTTTGATTGCAATCCTGTTGCTTATCTCAATCCCGGTATCGACATCGGTTCGATTCGTATCAAATATTCCAAAGCAATGCAAACCCTTAAAAGTAACACACACCCTTAAACAGAAAATACACGTATTCCCATCAAGTTATTTTATTATGAAACCTCTCTTTATGTTATTGCGTTTCCGGTGCTGTTCCCGATTTCAATTCCGGACTGGTGTTGCTTTTGATCCTCCCTTGGACATTGCTACTAACAATGTACAATTTGTATAAAAATAGTTTTATATTACTGTGAAGCCGCGGACAAAACCTAGTATATTTATGAATTGTAGCCTATGTGCTATTCTGATGTACGAGCTATATTACTCCAAATTTTAATCAAAATCCATTCAGTACTTTTTTAGTGACAGAGCAACAAACACCATTCCCACAAACTTTCGCGTTTATAATATTAGTAGGATAGGAATTGAAATGAGCCGCTGCTGACCCAGCTAAAGATTTCAGCTACTTCTCATCGTACGTACCTCTTGATTATTCGTTAAAAGGATCCGGTTAATTACTTACGGACTGAATGCGGATTTCATTTGAGCCGCTTGTAAGCTTATATCACGGGGGAGCTTAAGCCGTCGCTCGCCCGAGGCTGTGAGCTTTTGCACAGGGATCAAATCTCGTTATGACCGGCGACGGTGCAGTAGTCGAAAGCTGCTACGAAGAAAACGTGGAGAGATGAAAAAAAAGCATCCGGCTCGATGGACCGTTGTAACGTTTCCTTTGCGTGCATTAAATTTTCGGTGTTCATTTATTATGATTGTCCAATGAGATTATTAAACTAGTAATATTTTAGTTACATAAATAGGAAAGGGACATTTATATAGACGGAACAAAACGCTCACAATTAGACAGATAGTGAGGTATACATTATATAACGTTTGGCACATAATGAATCTGCATCAAGACCGTGTTTGTACATGTAAATATTATATGAAGATTATACATAAACATCGTTACCGATATAAAAGTCGGAATATCGATATCGATCACTTTTTAATTATCCGCTATCACAAATTGAAATATTGTTTTCAGTCCGATTTTAGAAAATCGAGTTCCCATCATATTTTCATGTTCTGGTGTGGTAGGAAAACAATAAATATAATCATTTTGAACAGAGACCATTTAAATAAGTGCTTTTTCCAAAATACTTACGTGGTCCGTTGGATTTTTAGAAGTCTGTTACACTTTTTTCTGTTGATGGAATTCAAGTTAAAGGCAACAATTAAAAGCAAAGTTAAAAATGAGTAGAAACGACATAAATATATTACTGACCACTCTAAGCTCGTAGATAGCGCGAAGTTTTAGGGATGGCTTAAATGGTCAACCGTTTTTGAGTCAACCGTTAAACAGAGATTCGAGTCAACACTTAAATAGTTTGTGGTTCTACATTTTCATGGCATATATTATACAGCTAAATGAAATTTGATGAATTTGTTATAGTGATAAATTATAATATGGATAAATTTATGGGATGCTCTCTGTTCGGGAGAATTAAAGACTTTATGGTGCAGGGAATGAAAATTGCTGTGAAAATTTTGATACAATTGATGACAGAGATTTGAAAACGAATTAACTCCTAAAATTTTGAGTATTCGCCTAATTTTTTTCCATATTTTGAATCAAAATCTGAAAAAAGAAGCGTTCACTCACTTACTGATGGCTCTCAAGCTCGTTTGCTCTCGATAAAGATACATTAAAAGTGCATATTCTAAAGTTGCACGTGACCAAATGGAGGATCGATCTAAGTGGTGAATGACTAACAGTAAATTCTTTTATGTATGTGATAAACTTAAAACAAATTACGTATAACCGATGTGCATTCATATCGTTTTCTTGGTCTCGATGCTAGTGTCGATGTCCGTTTCTATATCATTAGAGATTTCTATCCAATTCCTAGTGGATTACATTTACAGTTCCAGTAATGTAACTGGAACTTTTTCTTTCTTTCTTTCCCGGTTTTAATCGCCAAAAGCTCATGTGTTTGACCTTTCTCTCCGTCTCTCTTTCTCTGTGTCTGTGTGTGTGTGTGTGTATGTGTGTGTGCGCGCGTGTTCGCGCACGTGTGCGTGCTTGTACGTGTGCGTGTGATTGTTTTAGATTAGATCTTGTAAACGGAGCGTAATATATTGTGGAATATGTATACAATTTCCAGGGATGGTCAGCTGCCCTCCCCTGCTCCCCCCTGGATACGCCCATGGGTAGATATGAACAAAAAATTGCATACCATATTGAGCAACATGAACATGTCTTTCAAATTTAAGATGATATTTCCAAAGTCATCTTACAATAATAATTTCCGTATAAGGATTACCCATCCTGAACTTATAATTTAATAATAATTAATTAACAATAATGTACAGATAAAAGAAATTTGTCACAATTATTACACTGGGACACGACGTTGACGCCGTTAACGATGAGAAAGAAATCCTAATGCATTGTTAAAACAAAGCCAAAAACAAAAAAATTATCGAAGAACTAAAAAAGACGATTCCACAAAAGTGCACTAAAAAGATTGAAACACGATGATATAAAAAATCATCCAATCAAATATGACGAATGAGTGATAAATCAAGGGATCAGATTCACGTTTTAATTGATTCATGCCACACGTATGCCTCCAAATGGAAATACTTGTTGTACAAATATTCACATGTTTATTATCCAAACGAAATTGGATGATTTTCAACATCATCTTGTTTCCATACTTTTAATTTACCTTTGAGCGATAGGTTTTTTGATGTGAAACAACTATTGGCGCGCCTTGGCAGTAAAACTGACTTGAATGCCGTGACAGATGATTCATGCCGTCACGCCCTGAGGGGCGTCGTGAGGTACGCGGCCGCTTTGATACTTCTCTGTGTGAGCTGCGTTCCTATGGTTCTTTCGACTATAGTATACTTGACCACGTATACCGTTTGTATACAAACGTCGTATTGTTGTTTACAATATAATTGTTTTTTAAAGCGTTTAAAGATTTCGAATCAGTTATAATATTATCAAATCGAAATGTGAGTGATAGTGATAATGAAACTGTAATTTTCCTTTATTTTATTTCGTCCTTAGTCATAAATTTTAATTCATTATGAAACCTAATATTAACATAGATGTTTCACATCTGCCGGGCGTCCCGTGATGGTTACCTTTTTTTTGTAATTTTTAATTTCTTAACTGTAATAATCTTGGTTAACATATTTGTGTGACTACAAATAATAACGTTACGACTACGTTATAGTTTAAAGTGTCGGCCATCGGTCGCAAAAAATTACTAATAGCTAGCTTTTTTTTTATTAAACTTATATATTGATCTGCCTTCCAAAGTATATGACATCGAGATGAAACAGAGTTGCACCCACTTTAATATATGACCGCCAGATGTTTTATCATAATTCATTCATCTGTTTAGCACAAACAGAAAAATCAATAGCTGCAGGCGAATGTACTTTTTATGTGGAATCTGTGAGGGTAAATAAGATAAAGTACATTGTAGGGGTCTGCGTGATCTCAGCGGCGAGCCTTTTACGGTGGTCGGGATCTTTAATTAAACGGGCGGTCGCGATATGAACCGCTTTTATTTACTTTTAAACTCGTACGCGTTTAATCGATGTTTATGCGGTCGTTATCGAAATGAATATATCACTTCACTTTTCGTTTTATTGCGCGCAGGGTGCACATCTCTTCCCCTAAACACACCTCGTGCATTGTTTATTTTGTTTCACGGGTTGAATAAGATTTGACTATTTGAAATTTGCGAATAGAGCTAACAGCATCAAAGTTGAACGCCTCCGATGCCGCCTATTACAATTTTTATTGAAATCATGTCTTTAACTAGATCGACTCGAAATTGCAGATATATGTATATGTATTCCTTAACGTATACTACAAACGAAGTTGATGAAATATTATTTATGTTTTCTTTTTCATGATATTGGTCATTTGGTTTGTGTTTGTTATTTATTTTTGTGAAAATACTTACCACTCCAGCCGAAATCGTTTAAATAGTGATTCTGATTCAAGCTGGCTTGAACCAACAACGTCATTGCATGAAATGGATATTACAAGAAACTAGAAAGTTTATAAGGCGACCAGGTTTGGAAACAAATCTTGCTTCATAAGACTTACCCATGATGTCAAGAGCAATATGGTATATGCACCTTATTGGTGTTCAGGTGCAACAGCGATTTTTTAAGATTCTAGGAGTCAGAAGAAATAGGTGGACGGTAAACCGTGGATTTGCTTAAAGTAGTTCGACTCCACACAAAACTGCCGATGGTCCAAAATTAATGCAATCTCATCACTGAGTGCGGCTTCGATTTATTTATGCTCACATCCATTAGTCGTGATGGCTATAATTGCGTGACAGTCAATTTTTCTTTACTGGGCAAGAGGAAACGGTTAATATGGACGTGTGTATTGGCGTTTTGATTCTGACCCATAAAAAAAGTTCACATGAGGATTTCATAGAAGTCAGTTTATTTCTCTAAACACGGACATTAATTTGTGATGGAAAATTTTACAATTTAAAATTGTGGCTTCAATTCTTGCTCCGATCGAATCTTGCACGCGTGCGGTTCTCAGTGCATAGATCATAATTACAAACTGATGTGTAGTTTTGATCTGTACACACTGAAAGTACTTGCATGCACAGAAACGGAAAAGTTTGGATCATCACGAATTGGCCAAACTCTCTGAGTTTTCGATGGTTCTTGTCAATCTTGGTTGATCGTATTTTAGTTTGTCCAGAGTTGAATTGGTCTCTTTTAACGCTTTGCCCCATCTGTAGAAGTTCCTCAGAGGGCGCACCTAAGTTACGCATATTAAAATCACTGCGTAATTTGATAAGCACTAGTCACTTAATTACAGTTCTTATAGAATTTTCGTGTACAGATCGTGATGTCTGCTCACAGTTAGCGCTCCACGGTGACAGAACTCGTAAAAGTAATGCTGTTGATTGATATATCTTCCGTATCGTACCGATTTTTTGCGATTATGCAACAAGTAAATCAAATATATTTTATTTAGTCAAATACCTTGTGTAACATCATGTTTTAATTTAAAATTCATTCACAAACATTCACATGTCTAAATATTAGGATTAGAAAATATTTAATATAGCATTACTACGTCTGGGTCTGATTATCGATTTGTCCGTTCTTACCTATCTTTATTTTTTTAATGAAGAAATTTTACATAGCATTTTCGCCCATCAATCTCTGTATCCAGTTACAACGAGCCCGACGCCGAAGTACTTACAAACGCTGTAAGCCCTCGTGGGAAGGTATTAAGTGTCCGATATCGGCGTGCGCATTCAATGCCGGCCGAGATCACGGGCCGATAGCGGCCTTACATATTAATAAAGCGATGTGCAGCGCCCACTTATCGACGCCATCTGCGCCCGGCACAATGTCCTACCATCCCCATGAAGTTGTGCCGCGCGAAAAAAATAAAACAATATGAAAAAAATGGCATTGTCAGTTTAGTTCACGTTTTTTTGCAGGCAACCCCGATCTATTGTTGTTGGGCTTAATTTTATGGGGCTTTTTAAGCAAATGATACGGTTTTTATCGCACAATCTTGCCGATCGAGAGATAAAGTGGACGTCGTTCGGTGCATTGTTGATGTATATATATTTTTTTGAACCAAAAATAGCAATAGGGATTTTTTCCTGCGGTCGAACCGGAAACGAAGAACAATCTTCACGTATTATTAAGTGCAACGTCTAAATATTTCTTTTTTTAAGGTTCCGTACTCCGTCTCCGAATACTTCCGTATTCCTCAAAAGAAATCTTTATAGATAACTTCACTGTACGTGTGTCCGTCCGCCTGTCTGTCATGACACTTTTTTCTCAAGAATTGGTTCAAGTATAAAGTTGAAATGAATATCGAATACTTCATCTATGGTCTCTTGAAGATTGAGAAAGAATCAAGTTTCTAATTCAACGCAATAAAAAATACGGTTATTTATAAGACATATTTTGACTTTAGAAAAAAATTAAAGCCCACAGTTTCCGTTTGGGAAGATTTTACAGAAATTTGTAAAGAAGCCATCCCAGATAGCAAGTGAGCTTGCTGCAAATTTTATTTTTATTTGAATTTAAATTGTCAACTCATATATGAGAAAAGCAGTTTATGGCAATATTGCTACAAGCTTATTAATTTGGGGATGATATATCAGATTTATTGCAATTTTGTAGCAACCTTGCGTTTCAGGTTATGTTTCAAAGATGAAGTACCAGGTTTGTTTTTAGGTTGATACAGACTTGCGTGCTCGGCTGACGTTCGTGACATTGTGATTTGACATTTGGCGCCATCTTGTTTGTGCCGTGTGGGCATGTCATGCAATAGTTGTCAACATAATCTTATCTGTTCCGAACTCCCTCTGTGGCCATCTAACGCGGCAATGCTGCTAGTGTAATGGGTAGTTTCGGACCAGACCAGACTAGGGGCGGCATTTTTGTAACATATTCAGTCATTTTTAGGTTATTGTTTATTTGATTGTTATTTAACTTATATCATTCAGTTAAGTCATTTAATTTGTAGTCCAATGTGTATACGTATATGCATTTCTTATTTGTATAAAATGACATTATTCTTTCAGTTTCATATTGTATTCAATTTCATTATTTAAATTGTAGTCAAATTTTACTAAATATCGTATATTAGGATATTAACACAAACTATTTCTTAAATTATTATTAGGTGATTATGTGATATAATACCATAATAAAAAATATGAACATAATGTTTACTGTTTTATTTAACAAAGAAAAGCTGTTTAGTTTTTACTTTAATAATATTTAGTTTCTTATTTAATATTGTATATACAATGTCAACATTGTATATATTTTGTAAAAACAAACTCATTCACGTTTGTTAAGTCAAAGTTGTAAATACTTTATAGAAACAAATATAATGCAACTCTGTTAAGACAAAGTTGCATATAGTTTATAAAAACAAACATCATTCAAGGTTGTTGTTCGGAAACTAGAAAGTTTGATTTAAAATTTCTTCAAGTGTATGTGGATACTTGTCATGACATATTGGATCAAATTTTGATTTTTATACATCAAACTTATGGCTAGTCAAATTTTAGTTAAAATTGCTACCTGGGAGGTAATAAAGTGATTTTTTCATCTATAATGCATTTCTTTGTTGTGACGGCTACGAAACCCCACATTGAGCATGGTCCAACAAGCTCTTGGCCGGTTTTATTTATTATGAAATTGATTGAAGAAAATGTTTACCCGATAAGGCAAGCGGCATGTGGCTGCGTTCGGGATATCCGGTTCTAAGAGTCATATTTAGGGTCATAACTAAATGACACCAGTGCACTTTACTTTAGTTGGTTTTATAATTATGTCATAAAAAATATACAATTAAAATTTAGATGAAGTTGCAATGTTTAACAGTCGTGATGACAGTGACGTGTCGTACATTTTATAGTCGTAAATCGATCGTTACCGCCTAATACGGGTGTTCCTAAAAATAAAGATATAGGCTTAAAATAATCCTATCGAAGCTTGAAGTTCGTACAGACCTTGTTCGGTTTTTAAAAAGTAATATAAGCGTACTAAAAAAGGGCCAAATTTTAAGCATCCGAAATCGACGAGCTTGCACGAAAAGGTTGATGGATGTCAGTGAGGCCAGAGAGGAATGCAAAGATCGTACCATGTGGAAATTTATAGTCTCTGTCTATCCTTCTGGGAAATAGGCATGAGTTTATATTATAATATTATTGTCATTATAGGCATATTCTATATAATTAACGAAAATGCTAAAAGAGTAGACAAAACCAAGTTCCAAAAGAATTTTTTTTTGTAGTTTTCCCCTTGCGATCGGCGGAAGGAGCAGAAAAACCCATCATGGGCCGTCCGTGTGCCGGCACATAGGTGTGTCCGACTCGCACGCACTAAAAACCTCCTGAACGACTTAAAACTTCAATGTCGAAAGCTAAAAAGCTATGACGCCTTCATCTGAACGCGACCAAAAGAAAAGCCTCCCGCGTTATTATGACAGCACACGTTCGATAGCATCGGATGGCATCACGGGAGACGGCGCATCGGGAGTCAATAACGAGCGGGCCATAAACCAGCGGCGGCGGCGGCGGTGGCGGCGGCGGCGGCCTTTCTAAACGCTCTCAGGGATTCAATGGAGGTTATTTACATAGCAATAAGATTGAGATAGCGTCGCGAGTCGCTCCGCTTATCTGCGCGCCGCGCGCCGCACGTGGGGAACGAGCCAAACGAGACGCAACAAAAGTATTTATGTGATCTAGGGCGTGGAACAATGGGCGAGCGCCGTGCCTCGGGGACGGGTATCGGAAAACGTTTGTCGCGTAACGATCGCCAGAAGTCGAAACATATTCTCCGCGATGGGAGGGGAAGGAATTCTAGATCGAAAGTAATGAAGGCACCGCGCCGGGCGGGCGCGGAACGAGATTTGTGTATCTGGTTAGATCTTGGAGGGCGTTACTTCGGTTAATAAGGCTTGTTATTCGCCTTGTATATCTTATGGAGCTATGTTTTTGTAGGATGTACGAGGATAAAACGCGCAGGCGAGCCATCAGAGAGATGATCATCGCCACCCAAGGACACTCGCAACATCAGAAGAGTCACCAGCGCGTTGCCGGCCTCTTGGATAAAAATAGTATATCTGAGAGAGGAAGGAATGATGGAGGAGGAGATAACCACCGGAACTGTTATTCACCGGACGAAATGCAACAGTGAATACTGCTACTTCGCCATATTCTAAGAGAGTATGGTATTTCATTGGTCGAACTGACTTGTATTTGTGCTGCACCCAAGTTGGTCACAGTATGGTTCTAGCCATAGCAATAATTCCATATTTTTTCGTGGTTATTGTCGAACATAACAGAATTGAACTAAGATTTCTGATACGTTGAAAAAATATTAAACGAGCTTTTGTTCGCTGATAAATTGACTTCTGATGTCGTTACACAATACTAGTCAAAATTTAAGAACCCGGTTAAACATTTAAAAGATATTCTAAAATATAATATTTTTAACGATTTACGTCATACAGCTGGGCAGGGGGTCCGGCGAAAGAATATATAAATAATCGATACGACAAACATGTGGCTCCCCCGACGGGCATATTAAGATTTGTTTTGCGAATGCTGCCAGCGCACAAAATTGATATTTCCCAAATCCCATGGCGGTAATGGCTGACGGGAGGGGGGCGGGGTGACCCCAAATATTAAAATCAAAATTTATGAAGTGTGACTGCCGGGTCGCGGGGGCCCGGTGACGGCCGTGTCGAAGCGATTTGTATGGAAATTTGGCAAAATGTCTCATTCGATGGACGGTAGGTGAGCCTCGATGGCGTCGTTCGGGAGAGCGGACGTGAAGCAATCTGAATTTATGTGTACTCGTAGATTTTATGTTACGAGCTCGGGGGGAAGTCATGTTTTCGTTATAGTCCTTGTAATAATACCTCAGTGTTGTAATACGTAACGGCACGATAGACACGGGCGAATGCAAAGTTTTACGAACCAGTGCTTATTGCGAAAAAAAAATTTTATGAGTCTGTAAGACAGAAAATATGCTGACCTATTTATTTATAGCTATAATTATGGTAACTATTACTATTGCTTTTGCCGTTTTTACTGTGACAATTAATTTTTTTACGGATTATTTACAACAAATTACATAAAACTATTCATAATTAGTGCTTCTAATAAATATTAAATAAAGAAATATCACCTATAGAATAAATTTTTTATAGATCACAGTTGAATGAAGATTCATGAAAAATATGTGATAGAGATATATGCTTCAGACAGTTAAAAAAGAAAAGATTTCCCGTCAAGGCCTTTATGATTTAGAATCATTAAAAAATGAAACTGTCATTTAATCTGCCCAGACGGCGTTTTCCTGACGTACACAGACAGAAATGATAGACAAGCGTAGGCCTGTCCGGCTTTGCGTGCACGCTGCCCTGGACTCATTGGTTTCTTTGCACTCACATGTCGTCTATCCCACTTATTACTCGCCCTGGAATGACAATCTTCTTGCACCATATTTCTCTTACATCATAATTTTACTTTCTTTCCTAGTTCCTCCATAGTTTTTTAAATAACGTATATTTAAGAAAATTCCTTCACCTGGAAATAAATAATCATGGACTCGAATTTCGGCGACGAAGTACGCCACCCATCGCTCCTGGTTCCTTGGCAGGACGAAACGCGGACTAGAGATCCACTATGGTTTTTTGATTAGCACACCAAGGACCCTACTTGGGTTCTTTGCTTATATGTAAAGGAATTGGTAAGATAAAATTGATGATATCTGCGACTCGGTAAAAGAGAAACAACTCGATATGCTATGCGCGAATGAGACTAAAGAAAAGATAATGAGAGAGCTATGAACAAACTATCGATGATACGCCACGGCCTGACATCACCCCCCTTGAGTAGAGATTCATGGGGAACGATGTTCCGTTATTTACTGATCTGACATAATGATCAATGTCAACCAGGAAATAACGAAGAATCAACTTGACGTCAAGTCAACGAAGATGCCGAGGTGTTGTATTTATCCTAATAAAAACATTACTTAGTATGTAAATGGTTACAAAACTTTTCAAGACTCCTCTGGTTTCAGGTTAAAATTGGACTTACGCGGATTTTTATTTTGGGTGTTTATGTACAAAATGACTGATAAGTGGGAGAAGTTTTGGGTTGAAGTAAGAGACATGTTTTGTGTCTCAATTTTTGAACGGTGTTTTATAATTTACAAAACAAAATCGGTGTAATAGAGCCTTAGACAAAGATTTAATGAATATAGTTTTGAACAAAAGTTATTAAAAGGTTTTTCTAGATGTACACCATTTTCAGTTATCAATAGCAACAGTCTATATAATTTCTGAGCAAATATAAGCACACATAAGAGTCCGATTGTTACCTTGGTTTGTTTTTAATTATTTTTTCAAGTGAAATTTAAAAAAAAAACTAATTTAATCGACGCCACATTGAAGCCGAAAGAATAGTTGAATCTTCATTTCTTAAAAAATATCGGAATAGCAGACGTAAGAATATGTTATTCTATTTGACTACATTATAAGTAACTTTATTTCTTGAAATGGTTTTTCAGTGAGAACTTATGTTGTGCCATAGACTTATTTTTCGCTAAAGCATAAAGCCCTCATACCCCTTGCAATCTTTATATTTCAGATTTAGTTTAACTTTTTGTACACACTATGAAATCCTCGTTCCCCAAATTGACCCAACTTTTAACGGAAAAAGCATATAGAATAAAGTAAACATTATAACGATTACGGTTTAGAACCATTTTGGGCGCTGTCAGGACACGCCTACCGAGTTTGGGTGATACTGGTGGTGGTGGTGCTGCCTGAGTGGTTAAGAGTGTCGCTTTTCAATCACAAGGTACCGAACTGAAATACTGACCACAGACGAATTGATAAATAAGTCAGATTAAGAGGATACATTAAGCCGTTAGTCCCAGATATTAACATCGCATCGGCGACAACGGTCGATAGTAGTTACCACAGGATTGACATGGGATTGATGGGATTACGAGATTGATCAGTAGCAGAGTGATCCTCGCATGAACATAAAAACATGTATATATGTACATTTGCATTTACCGTATAAGAATTTGTTTTTAGCGGCGGAGCCTGGTGCGGCCGCGGCGTGACGCGACGCTGTGTCCCGTCAAATTGTCAATTAAAACGATTTCGGGGCGCGTTGTGTCGTTTATTCGTTCCTGTGACAATTTAAATACTATTACAATAAATTATTGAAGTTCTGTTTTGAATGAAATCAAATTTTATTTCCATCTTATAATCTCAGTTTCCATTCGTCAAGCTTACGAATATATAGCGATGGTGTGTTTTATTAATTCTGTTACAATTTTACACCGTTATCATTGTTAATAAATAAAAAACAAATAAGAAAAACTACCAAGAAGTATTTCAGCAATCAATCCATATAGCTCATTGACATGCCAAACGTCAGATATTGAAAATACCTAGACTCTAAATGGTAACGCTATGGCTAGTAGGGTCACAAGATTGATGTAATGTCTCTCGCTGCAGTCGCAAAGATGCTTGCAGACATTAGGGCTGGTTCTGCTAGCATATGCAGCATCTCCAGTGATGGATTCATAGAGGATAATATTGATGATGAATGCAAATATAAAAAGTAAGAAAAATATTTTATGTTCTCTAATAAGTACCAGACAGAAAATATCTTTAATGCTTAAAAATAAAGAGACATATATAGTAAATAATTATAGCAATTATTAATCAATAATAATTTCAATTAAATTTCACTTTTTTGAATTTTCTAATTTTCCCTCCTCCGCTACAGTCATCCGTCACTACGCGAGTTCATCCTGTACTTGTCCTGTTTTTTAGCATATCCTAAAATATACTGTGGTACAAGAAAACAAGAAGTGCATGAAGGGCAAATTCCACTTTTTCTTTCTGATTTTCTTAATTCACTCCACTTGTTTTAGCTTAGCTATTTTTAAAAAAGTATTATTCGATACGATATAAAACATTGATGAACAACGGTGGTACGGGACCCCTTGACCACGCACTTGACCGGTTTTTGTTACATCATCTAATGTAAAATAATAAAAGTTTTTTTTTTATATTCATTATAATAATTACTATGTACTAGCGGAAATGAAAGCCGAAGCGTAGTGCTACAGTATCAGCGATGCAAATGTGAGTGGGAGGGCGTTGTGAACGCGCAGTTGGCTTCATTGTGCATCCCCCCACCCTCTCGCCGCTCCATCATACCCCGCTAGCCCCGCGCATCCCGCGAGACTTTGTTTTTCGGGGCAAATAGCTATAGGTTCGATAATGGCCTCGCGAACTGTGACCACGACTGATAATATACTCTACTATTATATATACTCTATGATATAACTGTTCATTTAAGTTACTATCCATTCATTTGGCTCTAATTCATTAAATTTACTTAGTATCCATTTTACAAAGAATAAATCATTTGAAAAATCAATGAAAGCTTTATCAAAGCTTTCTTTTGAAATTGTCTATATAGCAGTATGATTTTTGGATTTTTACTTTACACTGTCAAAAGTTCATTGGAAATTTAATGTAAAACATTACATTATACTATTCTATAATATAAAATAATGTATTTTTGAGTAATACAATATTGACGAATCCAATTTAATGTAAAATGAAATTTATTAATTTATTAGACCTTGAAATGTTGAAAATTAGTCTAAATAATCCTGGTTAATCACTGATCCGTATGCAATAGAACCTTCTTTTCTAATCACAATATTATCGTTAATATTTACGTCTAGGTTCGATTACTGTTATGACATTTGGAGGAACCGTCTATGTACTTAATTTACATGGAGGCACTTGATAATTCAATATGTCGATATATAATTATACCTACAAATGAGTCAAAATTGACATACCCATCTGACTCTCAAACTTGGCGCGCATAGCGCGACCGGTACTCCTTTTAAGACTATAACTGTTACTCAACGTCATTCCTATCACATAAATTATTTTTTATATGACCTAAGTTTATATTTAACAGTATCTACTTGAAATAATCGATATATTATCTTACAATTCTTTACTCAATACTTTCGCGTGGTATCATGCTTAAATGTAGATCAATTTTCAAGTCGGTGCAGCTATATTCGAGTGGCGTATGGGTTTTGATTTTTGTAGTTTCGTATTATTTGCGTATTTACCCACCCGCCGGCCGGCGCATACATTTATTTGCGCCCGCCCCAACCCCCGACCCCCGGCCCCCCGTTCGATTGATCACAATATCATTGCGATAATAGGTGCGGCGCGATTCAAACCCGCGGTAGCGTCACGCGGGAAAATCGAAAACATGGCCGCTGCTGGGCGACCGGCACGAAGTCGGCGGATTGTTCGTTAGTAGCGTTTTTTTGAATGTAAGTTTGTATCAGTCATCTATTCTTCTATTATAAATAGAAAAGAAAGCAAAAAAATGATTTTAGGTGCATCGGTAAGAGTGGAAAAATTCTCTCTGTATGTATATTTAAATGACTTCATTTTTGAGACATATATAAAGGTCAGCTATGCTGTAGTTAACTTGGGTATAGTACGAAAATGGGTCGGGTCATTCTTTGAGATACCACACTCTCACACAATACAGACGTGAAATGTGAATGTGAAACAGCTTCCGCTATTGCATTTTGTCCAGGGAGCGAGAGTTCCGGTGGCCCACTCCCAACTTCATTCTCCCTCCATCAATCCTCCTGGAATCAAATATCCTGTTTTTACCCAAGAGGTTGGCAATGTAGTGGTGACACCTTTGGGGTTGCGAATATCCGTGGGCGGCGATGATGATCTACTCTGGTGACTTGTAAGCTCTTTTGCTCTACAAAATGCTATAAAAAGAGTTCCATAGCAATTATAAATTAATTTATACATTATAAATCCGACAGTGAATCTCTCTGGTCTCGTATGGCCAAACCATAGAAACGATTAGGTAGTAACATATAATTGATAATGGGCATAGCATATTATCGTCCCTTAAAAAAGTATTTTCTATAATTATACTAGTAATTGATTGCTATAATACAGAATCATTAAAATTCTATTTTATCACGATATCCATAAATAGATACGCGGGTATTGTCACCAAGAGAAGTATGACCGTGGAAGGAACTCATAGTTCCAGATAATGGACTTTATTCTTGACCACGCAGTCAAAGTTCAGGGACATAAAGCTTTAAGTGCCTATGCATATACAAATAAATTTAAAAAATAAACAAACTTTTTTAATCAAACTGAAATTTTTCAAGAATAATAATTTCTAATTTGATGCTTGATGTGTTAACTAGAGAGTTGCTTGATTTAATAGCAAAACAAGAGCAAGTTAAACGCCGAAAATTGGTGCTTATTGTAAGAATTGCTTGTTTTAAATCACTTAAGTGCTAGTACCTAGTTGCTGTTTATAAAATAGGTATTTTTGCAATATGACAATGTTGAAGGTATGAGGACAAAGTTTAAAATGAAACATTATTAAATTTAAGATTGCAATTGTGAATTTACCTTTGCGACATAACAATTCCTTTATTTTGAAATGGAATAATTCAAAGAATTGAAATAAATGAACAAGTTGCTTAATTTGGTAACCTATAAGAATTAAAAAAAAAACAAACTTAGTATTTTTAAAATTAAAAAAAAAAAAGCAAATTTGGGGCACCTGAAAGATATTTGAAGAACCATTTTGCAAAGTGCCAACAAAATGTATTTATACGTATATAATTTTTAAAATAGAAACACTACGATTTATTTCATGTTTAGTGTTTAAAAAAGAAAAATGTCTAAATGATGTAAGGCAATGCAGTTCGTTCTCAGTGAAGTTATCGCATAAGAGTCTTAAAAACTCAATAGCAATAACATTTTAAAACACATAATTTAAATGCCTTTTACTTGATGATGAAAATTCGTAACAAATATAATAAGGTTTTCATAGAAAAAACTTATAGCAATCATCATTGTCGTGTTTATCGCGCTACATAAACACACATTAGTGTACAAAACAAAAAATATCTTTGTCATCTATCACACAATATGCTAACGTTTGAGAATGCAAATCACTTTTTAAAACATCAACCTCAAAGGACCGCAGTCAAACATCTAACCGAAGTAATAATATGAAGCCGGCGGTCTATTGTCGCGTACGTAAGAATGAGTTTGGTTATCAATTTAAAAGTCGCCTTTATACGCCTAATGCCTGGGGTCGAAATAAAACATTTCAATTTGGAGATCCGGTTGTATGGTCCCGTTCCAAATCAGCCTTGTGGGTGTGCGGGACCCCATAGACTCATAGTTTGCGGTACAGTCGACCGCGTATTTAAATCGAACTCAATATGAAAACAGCCCGTCTTCTGTTATAGAGAAGATACTCTTACGATGTTTGATTATCAGTTTTTATTTGTTTATTGTGTTAATTCATAAATGTTTATAAATATTTGGAAAATAACCGAATTATCGTTTAGATTTCCGACGTTGACTAAAATATGAAAAAGAAAAGTATGTACGATTTCCTTTCAAACATAACTAATTGAAAAAAATGTTATCCTTTTTTTTTCTATGAATATAAAATATTATAAGTGGACAATGTGTGAATATTTCCCTTGATAGAACTTGGTAAAAAAAAACATTTGTATATAATAAATACCGTTAAATTAAAAAGTATAAAAACCCAAAAGTTTGGATGTCCGTTTGCATTTTATAATAAGTTTATGTATTTTTGTTACATTGTGTCTTTTCTCCAAATATCAGTACCATTCATTCACATTTCTAGACGAAAGATCGGAAAACCCGTTTTTTTCAACTGTGAGTTTTCTAAAACTGTATTGTCACGTTAGCAAATTATTTGAACTTGGTTACTTTTAGATCAGCATGACAATCTGTCCTCGTTCGCTCGTAGCCGACGGTAGATTGTAAACTTTGCCATGTGATCAGTTTATTTAGTAGTTCGAAGGCGGAAAGAAGAAGCACATCCTGTGACGTTCACAGTAGCCACTCCAAAAATTCGCATCTTGAAGTTTATCAGTTCAAGAGGCCGCGTCGAGTTCTTCGGTTCTTCGAATTTCGTCATTACGGAATTTACCTTCCTAGATATTATGGCATGTATAGATTCAAACCAAACATTTCATAAAAAAATATTTATTGAATGTAGGACGTCGCTAATTCTAACAGTCGGACTCTAATACCGTTATTTTTTTTTTAATAAAAGTCTAGAACATATTGTCCGTCCACTTTGGAGAGAATAAAAATGCCTATTATTCAATTTTATTTTCAGGGAAATGGTAATGGAGAAATTACGGTAACACAAACTAATTTAACTTAAGCAGAGTGTACATAAGCCACCCTAAATGTAGTGTACGCCTGGTTAACCCCGCGCCTCCCGCGAGCCCACCGAACGAGACCCCAACGTTTACAAGAAAGGGGTAGTTAGCCTCTATTGTCTACGGCAGCCGGGGCCTTTTGTGCTACGCAGGGCCCTGCGAGGGAAACACTCAGCCCTGTTGACACTGCACTTAACACTGATGCTGCGTAACGCTTAATGCCGCGCCGCCGAACGCAGAACAATGGGCACTTTTGGAGTTGCCCAGAATAACTGTGATATAATTCGTAAGTGTACCAAAATAGGAAAGTTAGAAAACATGTGCACTGTAAAGATGTTTCTAATCGCCTATTAATATCCCACCTACTAATATTTATAGTTATAGTTTTTTCTTTATTAATTAAATTAATTTAAAAAGGGAAATACCGATCATGTAGGTTTTGGTTGATCTTTTTTTACAATCATTTTTAATTAATTTATTTAATAGTACCAACAATATTCAGAAAAGGCATTTTATTTAAACCGAACATGTTTAATCAACATATTTAAGTTCCTATAAAACATAAATTTTTATCGATATTATATTTAGTTCGTGTAGCTTTCTTTTTAAATTGATTTTGTTTTTATTATACTATTGTATGTTGAGTTTATGGCCTAATATATAAATAAATAACTCTCTGTTTTGACCGGAATTTTGCAAACTGTTTTAAATAGCAGGTTGCATTGTATTGGGTTCAACCATGTCAGCACTATGTTTATCCTTTGAAATTTTAAACGGTTAATTTTACAAAATCAAAATTTGAAAATTGTCTGACCATTTACGACCAATTATTTGGGCTATGTTTGTGCATAAATATGTCCAATTGCTAGTTAACTTTATTTATTTAAAATGGGGTACAAAAAAGGCATCGTTGTGGTTAACATGGTGAGCGAAAAACGTGACCAACGTTTATTAATTCCGAACTTTCGAGAAATTTAGGACGGTTTAATTAAATTTAGTTTAATTAGATTTTGATTGATGTTTTAGCTTATCAGCCATTTTGCGAACGTAGTGAGGATGAAAGTCTTCGCCGGTCTCCGACTGGTATTGTGTCAGGTCGACGGTTCGAGGTTTACACGCACAATCTTAAATAGAGGCATTGTGGGTTGGCTCAGCGATGAGCCGACAAAAAGCTTTCACGACTACACATTAAATTCAAAGCATTACTATTCAACGGCGAATGATGAGAATAAATTTTAAAAAGTTTCCATGAACTAATCACACCGAATCGGATCGGTACATGGATGTCGCTGCTCCATCACGTCCTGCACGAGTGTAATGTATTTCCATAGTTTATAAAAATATATGCCCTTGAAACTTACACCACCCATACCCACACAAGGCCCAACAGCTGGATACGGATCTACTCTGACAATACAGGAATCGGGTCAAGTTTCAGCATTGGGGCAGCAGCAGCAACAGCATGAGAATTTTTTGCATTTATCGAAAATTCTCGGAAATTTTCTGACTTTTTGGGCTGAAACTTTGAATTTGAATGGTAATTAAGTAATAACCAAATTGATAACTGATTGAAATTTATCACATCAATTATTAGGCATTCAAACTTGCTTGACGCTTACGACAGAGTTAGCATCCTCTACGTAGCAGGATAGCGTGTTACTAGGTAGTAGGTCTTTGGTTATCAAAAGGTTGGCACAGCTATAGATTAAAGTAATCTCAAAAATTTCGATCTAGACGTAAAAATTGAAGTCAAATACTGAACATTGTTTTTCTATTGTTTCATTACTGCTATAGATATCTCGTCCTATGTATACGCGCAACAAAATTTCAAGTTCCTCGGACATCGATATGAATTAAGTTTTCTGATCAGACACTTTCGATCTGGATGGATTTTTTTAAACCCGCCAATATAATTGAGTTTCGTTTTTCAATCGGCCATTTGTTTTTAATTAAAATGCACACACTGTCTGCTCGTCCAGTCGTACAACACAAAAAAAAAAATACAAACACGTCAGACACAACAAAAACCATCGGCCGAGCTGGAAAACATTGAGTCGCGTCAGTATAATGAATGGCCCGCTGCCGTATTAATACCGGCCTGCAAATCTAGTTTGGTAGGGGAGTGCGGCAAGTTCGGTGAGCCTCCATGGCCAGGCTCTCACCACACTCGCGCCGGCTTTGCGCCGCGCCGCCGCGTTCGGAGAACGACCGAAGCGCCTTCCTCGTAGCGTTCCGTTTTGGATTCTATGTCACGTGACTGTTAAGGGGTAGATAGCTAGACGTGAGGGAAAAAATTGTGCGTATAAAAAATAAGCGAACTCGCAGATCGCTGTAACGTGTGCTTTGTCGTATCGGCCGCGTCCCTCTCGCACAATGGCACACTTATTAGGGATTTAGCCCCGTTATTAGTTGGGGAAGTTTGCATTGTTTGAATTTTAATAGAATTCTACTGCACCCCGCGACGGCTGATATATTGTTAGTGGGCTTAACTCGCGATCGCATATGGTTACTATGGTATTTATTTAGCCCGCGTATGCTGCGTTGTCAAAATCGTAACTTTGTTTTTAGTAGAAAAATCGTATTATATAAAAAGGCACTAAATTAAAATAATTCCAAATAATTATTACAAAAGACTTGTACAAAGTATATTCAGAATACCTTCAGTTTAATATAATGTTTCCACAGAATGCTCTTATGAAGTTTCTTAATGAATATTTGAAGTATTATCTTGTCAGTGCTCCTCAATTAACTGTTGAAATAGGTTTCACTTGCAAAACCTTCTATTGCACACCGACAACCTTCCGTATCATTTACGGCCGTTGTGACTTAATGTGACGTAACTTGCTCTCCAGGGCACTCTATAAGTAGACTTAAGTTTTATCAACTTATTGGTCAGTTTGTCCGTAGTCAAGAGTTAGCAGTATATTCGATTCAAAAGCAATGTTTTGCCTACTCGGCCACCCATGATATTACTCACTGTATTAATTGAAATTAGTGACACTTCAAATGCAAATAATAACCAAAAAATAATAACTGTATAAATTTTAGATTGTCAAAGAGGACCATAATTTACTTAATGGTGCTTACTATCGAAATGTTTTATTGAATAGATACAATTTAATTTTCTTTTATTAAGTGTTAATAACAAATTATTTAATCAATGTTATGTTTAATGTACTTTTAATATATAAATGAAATATTGAAAAATTCATAGCAGTAGATTAATTATTTAAAAGCTTTTGGATATAAAAAATGCTGCCATGCAGTAGCATAATAGCATACATATGTTAATTCGAATACCTACACAATTTTATAAAAACACAATTTTTTAAAAGAAGATTTGAATAAAAATTCAATTAGGACACATTAACATTTCTAGAGACATTGTGTTTATTAAAAAAAAACCTGATTTGGCAACTTAATTTTTGGCGACGATTGTATGTAAATGTTTATCCAGATTAGATATCATTAATAGTTAGCGTGTATTATAATATTATATAATGAAAATTCATAAGCAGAATCTAAAAGGTATTCAAATCTACATCATGATTAATGTAGGACATCTAATGCAGTGATTGATCCAAAATCTATGTATTCGATAACAACTGAGATGTTTGTTAGATTTACTAAAAAAAATATTATTTATTTTTTTAAATCAATTATGCAAAAATCGTATTAAAATATTAATGAATATGGTAAGATAACAATAATATTAACCAACGATTTTTATCAAGACATTCCAAAATTAACCAATAGAAGTAGACGTTTTATGTCAAAAACGCGGCCGTTTCCAATGCCGACCTAAAACGTCGCTTTCTCGTTTCTGAAATATTCAAATGCAGTTTTCGTCTCGCCGCACGCGTTGCAGATAGCGCACGCGATGCACCGCCGGCCGCTGTAGTTGCTGCGAATCGATCGATGCCCCTCGATCTCGCCCCTTATTGAAAATTATAACAATGGCGGCCCCGCGGCGCGCGCGGCCCGCTGCCGGTGACGCCCTCTTAACACTCACTGATTTTGATGCCATAGAGTGGATATCGCCTCTACGATAGATGACGTAATTGTCTATTTTTTTCCCCGCTCATATTATGAGGTATATTTACAGATTTAACGAATTTTTTTTTTCAAATCGTCGTGTTATTTCGACGTCGAGGTGAATCAAATAAATAATACCAAAAGTGTGACTATTTAATTGAACATGTATAATTCATAAAAAAATATTGACTGCATCGTTTTGAAATTTCTGGTTCGGTTTATGTAGATAGATAAATGACTCAATAAATATGTATATTTTTTTATATTTTTACTGTGCCACATCTAAATCGGGCCAACTCGATGTTTTTCTGTTTCTTCGCCACTTGCAGAGAGTTTTACGTAGTAGTACTTTGAGACTGATAAAAAAATGAATAGGTCAATAAAAAAATCAATGAATTGATTGAATTTTGATTTATGGTGTCGGTTTAAAACAAAATTAGATATCGTTAACATTGTTTTTAAAGTTATTGTATGGGATGCCAATGCAAACTCGTCCAAGCAAAATTTAATAAAAATATAATTGATCACATTTCAAAATTTTATTCAATCTTTCTTTGGAAAGGAAACGCTTAAAAGTGACTTAAAAATTTTTGACAATTAGGAACAAGGCGTACGTTCTAAGAAAAATTGAGGTTTCCAATACTTTTTTGTATTGAAATAAAATTTATATAGTATAAGAATATTCACTGTTCGACATCATTTTTTTGTGAATACGACGTCTTAATTTAGTAGTTTCTATGAAAATGATCTGATAATAAAAGTGATATCAGAACGTTACCAAATAAAACGTTCCAAGTACCTCATGAGTTTCACAATAGTTAGGTGTTACCATAAAAATTATAATAAAATCTTTAAATTTTAAAATTGCTTTTTAGAAGCCTATCTTTGTGTATTTATTCTTAACAAAAATAACAAAAAAACAGCTAACGTATTGTGGTCATTTAGGAAGACGAACTAATATAATTTGGAATTCGTCACGACTACGTACTTAGGAAACGAGAGCAAATTAAAAAACACAAGCTAGGCGATGGACACCATCGTTACTTTTTCCGCATTTCAATGCCATGTCTGTTCTGTTTCATGTTACGTCAGAGGGCCGAGGGCGGGAGGGTGGGATGCTGCAGGGATTATAATGAGGCGCGGCCCCACTAAGTATTTTCGACATGCGTCGCCGTCGCCCGACAAACATTCGGAACGCGACGCCCGCGCCCTCTCTCGTGTGTACGACAGTACGGACTCGTTTGTAATGAGATGAAAATTTGAATTATCCGATTCAGGAATTAACATGTTGAAATGCCACGAATGATCAGTAAATATTATGATTTTCCCGTGTTTCAAAGATGGATTTAATATTAAAAAAAATGAGTTCATACATTAATTTCAAATGTTCAATACGACTTACTGATTCATGGCGACTTTGATGGAGATGAAATATTTTTTTGAAGCAACAATAGCTGTACAGATTCAAGTTAAATTTCGTTTGATTCTTTGATATACCTGTACAATCTAAAGGTTTTTACCCATTTTAATCAATGTGATTATATTTACATCATTACTTGATAATAGAAAATATGTATCCATATTGACTTTTTTTTATTATCAATCTATAAATTATATTTATTATAAAACAATTTTGCTCACCGCAAACATATCATTTGCTATTGTATTGTATGGTTACTTAACAAGGTTGTGTGGGTTGTTTTTAACACTCCTTGCACCCTGGTGGATGTGACTATCTGCAATTTCCTGAGGATGTTTCTAGTTGGCATGAAACGTACGTAGAAATTATCATTATAACCATTAGCGGATTAAGATAATTATAGAAAATAAAATGAACACTCGCTTATGTGTACGATATTTGTCAATCTTCTCGAATCAATATTCAATTCTTTGGATAGAGATTCGTAGTGAAGAGGCAGATTTGAGGGTCAGCAGTGATTGCATGTTGCGTGTTAATGCATGTTGCAGGCAAGCGTTTACATCATTTGCTTCCCGTAATAATATATTTAAAATTATTGACTTATTTAATTGGTACTTATTATTGTAATCAACACACCATAATAGCAATGGGGTGATTAAAAACCTGATACGATTGCAAGGCTCCGTATTGCGGTACTGCGAGTGTAAGACCCTCACTCATGGGTCATATGCGTTTAGCTTAGAAAAAGGTAGAGGTAAAAACAATGACTGAACAAGTGGCCGTGTATAACGTGTTACTCTGATACCAATAGAAGCCATCGCATGACATGCAGCAGCCTTCCAAGTATTACTTAATTTTTACCTACGAAAAGAGCTACGATACGAAGCTAAAGAGCTCGATGCTCACTACCCACGAAAGACTATGAACTCGTCACAGAAAAAATTTCGCTGCTAACCGGAACTCACGGGAGCTGCCATTGGATATTTTTTTGCATCGACGATAGTGTCCTAGTTTTCACGTCACTTCGAGGAAACGCTGCATGATGTGTTGACAAAACAGTGGAACTAATTCCATTATGGTGTCGCGTGGGTACCATAAAATGAGCCACAAAGCGACCATAGTGGGATGTCATTACTCAAGCGAATATCCCATTGTGTTTGCTGAATGACCTTAAAGTATCCCGACGTGCATTGTTTCGTTTTCTGGTAGCTTTGTTCCGATATGTTTTTTCATGTTTTGTTCGAGACATTGGACGATTGTTCGAGTGTAGTTATGGTCGTTGTTCGACAATTTCACGGCGTACCGTCAAAAGTGGTACGTGTTTTAGTTGGACTGGAATTGAGTCGTGAAAAATAATTAGATGCGTTGTTGTCGATTGAGGCGTTGACGCCTGTCGGCCGCTACCGTCAATCTATATGTATTTGTATTTTAACATTTCCCTCCCTCATCTTCGGCTGGAAATGTAAATTTAACAAAGACTATTTGTATTTTATGTTTTTTTTTTTGCTCTTAGTTTGATTCTTGTGCGCATAGGATGAATTAACTCATATTTTAAATCGATCGATTCTTTTTAATTCTGTTTCCGACTATAGTCCTGATTTCGACTGCGATTCTGATTCTAATCGCGGTCTAAACCTTAACGCCGGTCTCGATGCCTATTTTAAACCTCTTATTTTATTTACAATCATACGTACTGTTCCTGAAAAAAAAAGGCATCCTACAGGTATCCTAAACATTTTTAGTTTAAAACAAAGGTTAAATTTAGCCCGATACATATAAGTACATTCCTAACCTATTACAAATGATCAGTCAAGTGCGTGTTGAATACGTGCAGCCTTAACAACGACTTAGTGTTGTACCCAACAGCGTCTATCCAACGCCATCGGAGAAGCAATAATACTTTACAGTAATGAAATGCTGTTTTAACATATTCCATAGAAGAAACGAGGAGAAACGTAACTGCCCACATCTTGTCCAATTACGATTTCGAAGACAGCAATATTATATGCAAGTAACGAATTTACATATTTCATTTATTTAAACAAATATAAATTACTTAATCTGAAAATTTTTTGAACTTTTACATACCTCTTTCTATGTGTATTTATTGTTTATTTTTTTATTGACATTGAATACATATAATTTTTTTACCTAGTAAATGTTTGATGAAGAAAGAAGTGGAGCGTTGTTATCACATTAGATATATATAAATAATAAAGTAAAATCTTATTAACAAAACAATCATGGTAACTAGAAAAACAGAAAACGACTTATTAGCGAAAATAGCAAAAGGATCTAAAATAATAAGGCTTTCAAATTTATGGAGTTTTCGTCACTTTTAGATTGTAATACACCTGCACGTTCCAAATATGTGCAGCAAATGCATTCTAATTATAAGAATAAACATGTGTAACACTATTTCTATATCTGTGCATACATCACAATATTTGACAAACGTACATTGAAATATTTGCTGAAGAATACTTCACTAAAATATGCGACGCTCGGCTGAAGTCATTCAGGCCCGTGACCAGCAGACAGCTCGTTTAACACAGGAACCGCTGTTTGTGGACGTGTTGCCTTTCGGAGATTCTCTAAAACATTAATCTAATGGGTACCGTTCAATGACAAACATAATGACAATTTAGATATCACTCTAACAATATTCACCTCAATATTTTCTATTTTTTATTGTTAAAAAATTATAAAAAAGGGTCCGCAGCACAATCATAGTCTGCACACTCTGTATCTAATTTTCAATTAAAAATTTAGTTTCAGAAGTAAAATTGGAAATGAGATTTTTATAGTTTATAATGAAATCGAGGTTTGCAAAAGTAATTACAGGGTAATTTTTAAAAATTTAAAATTTCGTAGGTTATATTTAAAATACGTCATAACAACAATTAGTACTCAATATTGAAAAAATGTGACGTAATTCTAGCTTTTTATTTATATTTTTATTATTTTACGAAATAAACTAAAGCATTTGGTACTATATAGGTTTTTAATAGCTTATCCATACGTATAAGAAAAGATAAAAACTATTTTTAATTGATTATCTGATATCTGTCTGTTCAGGCACATCTCTGAAACCACAGAACGGATTTTAATGTTATCAAGTAGAGATAGTGTTTGGTTCGAAACTGAATATAGGCTTCATTTCATTTAAATCATATGTTAGGAAATAATTAATCCTCATTCAAAAAACCAAAACCTATACCAGACCTCCTGATTGCATGGCGCTCGACTTACTGAATACAAAAGGCGAGGAGAGACTGGGGGGCAGTGGACAGTTGAATGAAGGGAGGGATTAACATTCATGTTTACAATTCCTCTTGGAGATGCAGTTGTGGATGACAACGTTACTGAAACTGAAAATGTGAATGACGACTAAAATGAAAAAGAAATAGGCATGGGCAAAATTACGAAATAAATAAGAAATTACGAAATAAATAAGAAATTACGAAATAAGTATGAAATTACGAAATCAGTTCGAAATTATCAAATCAGTACGAAAGCTGAGAAAGTTACAGGATTTGTTAGGATTTTTTGCGAATTTCTAAGGGGCGGCGGGAGTATAGTTACAAACCTGTTGTGTCCGCTACTTAATGAGTGTTAGAAGACCTGTAGCGTACGTAATGGCTTGCATAAAGTCTTTTTTTTTGCGGAGGAGGAAGGTGAAATCTTCACTGAAAAACGAACATGCGCACGGGCCGTGAACGGTGTCAGATTTTTAGTGACATTGGATTTCGGTAGTCCGAAAGCTTTCGCAGCGTACGGTGCAAAGCCGCCTTTATAACTCTTTATAAAGGGAAAGGCTCACGGCAGGTTCGCACAAATCACCGCCCTATAAGTCTTCTTAACGTCATTAGAAGTTATATGCAAAATTTGTTTTGTGAAAAATTTGAAATATTTTCAAATAAAACTGAAACCAAGTACTGCAATGTACAACCTGGGTTTTCAAAACGAATAGGACATAAGGACCGCAGGATATAAGGACCGCACTTTTTTCTTTGCGAAATATCACGAAAAAATTTTTGGCCAAGCGCCAATACGTTTTCAATATATTAGGAAAAGGTTTAAGATTGGACTTTTGATGATTACGTTTGTGTATGCTAGTGAAAATTGAGTGTGACACAAGAAACATGAAAGTAGAATCAATGCATTGGAAATGCAATCCATGCGTAGTATATGTGGAGTGCCTTTGAAAATAACGGTGATAGAGAATGGTAAGAATGAAAAAAAAATGTAGTAACTAGAGAAGAAAAAGCTATTGTTACGAACTGCGCTCGCAAGTTAAATAATTATAAATAATAAAATACCATAAATAAATGTTCGAAAATAGTGCTCTAGACGTAAACACAAGTTCTCCTCCTCGTACCCCCGCCATCAACACTGTTTGTATTTTTAAATGTATTTATTTTTGGGGTGGTATTTTCTCGAGTGCAATAAAATTTGTTTTTTTGAAGTTATACTTCTTTAGGCGCGTTATGAAAAAATGATGATAGTGAAATTTTAAGATTGGGTAACACAAAATTAACAGGTTGAAGCTGCCGGAAATTCGACATTCGAATGAATGTAGAATTTTTAAAAATTTTATTGAAATTTTCGTGCATGTATAAATCGGATGAAAATGCAATATTATTATGACATAGAGCTGATCTGATGATGGAGCTGGAAAGTGACCATAGGGACTCCGTGATTAAACGACGCAAGGCCATCGAGTTTGTCCTCGTTTTTAATGATGCCAAAGGAGTATACCTTCTCACACACGTACTTAAGTACACGCACCCATTTTTTTTAATGACAGACATGATATGTTTACAACTTGTTTGTTCTAGATAATTTATATACTCATTTATGTTTGATGAACATTCTAGACGGCTAGTCGAAGGATCTATATACCGGAGGTAGTGCCGTGACGAGTGAATAATTATTTCAGCGATCAGTGCGTTCATAAGTCAAGTACAACCAATGGCAAGTGTTAAAGTGTTTTCATAGCAATTTATTGTAACTCTGTGTTTCTGAACATGCTGTGCTTGTTATATAAATAAAAAAACGTAAATTATGGTTGACAGGCACGAAATCTTTTTTCGTACCGATAGAAAGACTAAAGTTTTCTTGTAAATGTCATTGTTTCGATAAGATGAGTATTTCTAATTGATACGACATATGTCAATATAATCAATATATTGATGGTGGTCCTCAAAATTATAAAAGATATACGTATAGGGTCGGTGTAAAAGATTTTTCGTATTTAATATATTCAATGTAATTTTTTGACATATTTTATTTACATTTAATTATAATATGTATATGCCATTTTGTTGAACAACTTGTTGCCATTTTGTAGGTAGTAATAATCCTAATGCTGTACAAATTTTGATACTGTCGATCGAAAAATTGCGACAAGTAATTTTAACAGTCCTTTCTTCATGTTAACCTAACACTACATAAAAAAATTCAAGAGACTAAAACAGGCAAAAATCTTAGGATGTTAGATCAGGGCTGCACAGTGGATGCATTAACACTTCCCAAACAAACTCTCTCAATATTTGTTGAGTGGCTAAAGATGTGTATGGTTTGGCGAAAAACCAACCCTTCCTGTTGCTCAATTTTGGCCATTTTTTATCTACATTTTGATCCAGTCTCATCAGCTGTTGACAGTAGAGAAAGGAATTGATGGTTCTGCCCGGAGGTAAAAGCTCATAATGAATAATGCCCTTCCAATCTCACCATACACATAGCATCAACTTATTGCGAGTTAATCCGGGTTTTGATATAGTCTGTAGAGCTTGTTTGCTTTTTGACCATGATCTTTTTCACTCGTTCTTGTCGTATGTAATACATTTTTCATCACCAGTGGTCACTTTTTTCATAAAGTTTGATTTCCATTAGGTTTAAATAAAGAATCGTAAATGAGTACGCGTTTCATTAAATTTCTTTATGTGAGGTCGTGTGGGACCCAAGTATAGAGCTTTTTTGTATTTCCAGCTTTTTTCAAATGGGTCAGAACTTTTTTGTGGTCAATCCCCAGCTCTTCAGCTATGTCGTAAGAACTAATATGCTGATCTTGCTCTACTTTTTCAAAAATGGTATAAACTCTATCTGTAACAGGTCGACCAGAGCGAAGTTCGTCTTGGACATTAAAATTGCCTGACTGAAAACGCTTGAACCAGTTGTGCTACTCTTACCCACACTGCATTAGGTCCATAAGCTTCACAAATTATTTTCGCGGCTTGCATCGCATTTTTCCCTTTTTTGTAATAAAATTTCAAAATGTATCGGATTTTTACTTTTGATTCACTCATTTTGATTGACAGAATAACAATAGGGAATTGGCGGGACACCGTTTTTACTCTTTATCTTTCTTTCTTTTTAAATGTCATCCATTTATTGGTATTAAAACTGGCCAGATACAAACAGTAGAACCAAAGAGATTTTATTGCAACTTTTTACTCACAAAATACTAATAAACGTTTTCTCAGACCAACGCAACAATTAATCTATAATGAAATGCCGTCGAGGTGACATAGCGCTTATTTGCATGTTGTAGAGACTGTCATTTGCTTAAAAATATATATGTATATCAAAGCCAATATTCAGTTAATTAACAAAAACTTACTATAATCGATGCAATCTCAAATCAATCAAGTTAAAGAGATTTTCAGATGTATTTTGTTTTCTTTTTGGGCCCAAAATGAGAACAAAATCACATTTTGAACATTATTCTTTGAATAATAAATCGTGACCGCTTAAGACAATGTATATTAAAATTTTCAATTATTTAAATAATACTTAAATATTATTGTATTAAAAAACACTTACGCAATTTACCCTTCAAAACTCCGGCCTCTGATACCTATTACGAAAAATGAAACCGACCAAGAGCATGTCAGATCATGCTTAGTGTAGGGCTTCGTAGCCGTTGCAATAAAGGAATGCACTACAGATGAAAAAAACTAAGTTGTTACATTTTTTCGTGTTTCCTGCACAGAGTAGATATAAACATTTTTTTCGCGTTATTTTATGTGCGTTAACACACAATCAAATACTTTCTACAATCCTAAAATGTGAAAATACGCTGTGAAAAAGTGCACCAGCAAAAAAGTGCACCTTCGTACCACTAAGTTTTTATGTTTAGAAGTGTAGTTTTTCGGCAATCATTCGAAAACGAAATTTTTAATCAAATTCAAAATAATTTTTATTGAAAGTATTTATTAAGCATTATCTTTGTAATTACTTTCATATTTTTGGACATATGGTTTAAAAAATAAAGGAAAACATTTTACGGTACTTTCGGAGTGATTATTTCCGAAAATATTTATTTCATTAAAAAAAATTCCTTAAAAATCTTAATGTTTTTATAAGATCTGGCGAAATATGTGCTACACATTGATGTTTCATAAAAAAAAATTCAGTTTTTGTTAGGTACGTGTAAATGGAATAGTAATAGATATAAATATTAATTTTTGTAGTAGCGTCTAAGTAGCGTCTTATACAAGACAAGGTTTCCGTTTTTGCCCTAAACTCTAAACCCTAAAAACGCCCTAATCTTTCGATGAATATGGTTCAATCGGATTTTTTAATTAATGTTAACAAGTCATTTAATACAAAATTCTATGAACCAAAAATAAATATAAGCAGACACCGTAGGTTCTATTTTTGTTAAAAGTATGCCAAAGATTCTATATGCATACAGTGTAAGCAAAAAAAAAAAAATGATAAAATAAAACAATAGAAATACTCTTGCGTTCCGAAGACAAATGCTGTCGGTTCGGTTAGTCATAAAATTCTGTACCAGAGAACAAAAGTGGGACAACTTTTTGTTTCTCCTCCCTGAATTGCCAATTTTATGTTGTTTAAACAATACTACGGTAACACCAGTGGCAAGTTCTCGCCTAAGGCAACTACGTTATTTATGAGGCATTGCAATTTGAAATATTTAATGTACTATATAGATTTAAACAATACAGCGAAACCAGGTTACAGTCATTAGGTGCATGGAAATATACTTTAGTACATAATTTTGTTTTCTGGTATAATAGGAGATGATTTTATTTTATTTTTATTTTTTGCATCTTATCATCATGGGTGACACTTAACATATACTATATTTGGGTAAAACTATTAGCAAGTAGGAATATCGGACATAAATAATAGAAGAAAAATTACAGGAAAAAACTCGTTTATTTTTGCTAATAGTAGTAGGTCATCTACCTTAAAAATCCGGGATCATCTACTCAAAGATTTTCATTTCAACTTTATTGCAGAAAATTAAAATATAGATATAACGCTTAACATTCATGTAATATATCTAAAGTTAAATTTTACATCTATGGGAAATATAAAAAAAAATATTTTACTGGATAATTAGTAATATTCAAACAATATGTCTGATATCTGTACTTCCCCTTCAACTAGAAAATATTATGGCACCTCGTTGAGAAATCGTCATTAAATTTCCAATGTAGGAGAAGAAACTGAAATTATGTAGTAAACATCGATATTAATTGTGAGGTATTACATACTACATTACTCTTTAAGATTGTGAATTGTTATAAGAATTAATAAGCGAATTATGGTTTTGAGACGAAAGATGCATATTTTAATTATTTAAAATATGTAAATAAATCTTACAGATTTCAGAATGATTGTCCGCTATTCGCTAAGACGTTTTCGATATGATTCATTATATTATATTGTGTATAAAATAAGTATAATCAATATCACTAATATACAGTGCATCTACAACAAAAAAGAAACTAGTAGTTATAATTATTTTTCCACACAATATTTTTATAAATGTTGATATATAAGCACCCACATACGTAAATATCTTAAATTTTTTCTGGTATAATTTGAACAGTAGATATTTTTGGACATTTAGTTAGGGGCACGGGTTTTCAACAACTCAAATTAAAAACATAAGACAGATCTCGAGTTTCGTGCCCAACAAGCATATTTTTGATTTATTTTTATTCGGCATCCTGGGTTTTTAAAACGATCTTTGGAAGTCATTGCTTACGTCTAGTTCTCCAATTGTAGGACCCAACTAGGATATAGTCGTCCGAGATGGACACGACCGCATTTATATCTAACTAGAGTAATTATGAAGTCACAATTTTAAATTGAGTTATACGTCATGTCTTAACTTGAGAATGTATGTTTTATTTCAGTTTTCGTATCAAAACAGCCCTTTTTCTATACCTAAATGTATCCTTTCTAATAAAGAAAAATCATAAAATGTATAGAAGTAAGCATTTTATAGTTAACAGTACGAAGATATATAAATATTAGTATTTTACTAAAAAGGTAAATGCGGACGTAAAATAATCCACTATTAATAGAAATATGTCGCTCAATTTACTTAGCAACGTGAGATATCAAAGTTTCCTTATAGCAAATTTTGCCAAAGTTCTGAAAGTATGTAAATTAAATCTTTTTGAAAATAAATATAGAATTTTAAATCATAATTAACAGCCCCCATTTAGATACGTATACAATATTTTCCATCGATAAGAGACAAGCAGATAACGTTTAGCTTATGCAAAAATTATCCTTACACAGATGAATGACGCAAAGGTTTCGAAAAAATCAATCATCGACAAGGGTCTCTCAGAACGCGTTCTTAACCACGGTGACGACAGCAAGCGACGGCCCACCTCCGTGCCCTGAACATAACTGTATCACGCCGCGTCACGAACGTCAGCGCGTCCCGTTAGCGGCCGTAAAACCAGAATAACGGTCCGGAGCGCACCATTTTCTTGTAACCCTTTGCACGAATTATGAATAATTACACAAAATACCGTATTGTGAACGGACCCGTTACACAAAGCACGACTTTATACTCGTCCTTGGGCAAAAGTAACAGGACGGTGACAATGGACTTTCTCTCCGTGAAAGCCTTTCTCGCACCCGCCTCATACAGACGCTTCCTTGTTGGCTGTGAACGCGTGAAGAGTTTATTGCAGCGACTGACATTTAGCGTTGATCGTAGTCGGATGTATCGTCTAAAGAATTATTTGATATTAATGGCAATACCATTAGGCAGCGCTAATAGCTAGATGTGTTGATTAATTACAATGGATAAAAAGAGCTTTAAGAATTTCGATCCATCAAAACGCAAAAAAAAAATAGTAAGAGAGGAAAGATATGAACCTTCACAGCGTCACCATGAATAAAAACTGCTTATGAACATATGCTTTTGTTATACTAAAATTGAGGAAACTGAGTACATAAATATTGTCTTCTCTCTAAAAATTATTTTAGACTTGAATGGATTCTGAATAACGATAATGTCAAAACGAATTATCGAGAAAAAGTTAACGCCACAAAATAACACATATTTCATTTTTTTTCTATGGAATTTATCTATATATGTATAGGTATGTAGTACATAATGAATTTACAAATATTCAACTAACATTTATAATAATTTTATACGTTAAACAATCTCATAATACTATGGCCACAAAATTATCGTTAACAAAGTGTTGTGAGACGACACTTTGATCATAGGTAGGTAATATACATATTAAAAATATTATTAATACGACAGTCTTTTAATCTAGTTATTTATTGCTCATTTTCTTATCTTCGGGTTGAGTTTGTTAAAAAATGAAATTAAAAGTAATACAAAATATTTGCACGTACGTGCTTCAAAAAATATACAGCATTCATAGTACACCTTATGTTGTATAATTTCTTTGTTGTCTCATGATTTAATGTTATTTCCGGTGTAGTATTTTCTAACTGTCCAAGTGTATCTTATACGTATTCTATTATGCAAGAAAAAAATTCACAGTGAACCTTCGCTGCAATAAGTGTAATTTAATAATATGCTTATCTATAAAAAATCGCTACATTATTTTACTTTTTTTTATTATCAATGTATCTATAAACATATTGCTTTTTTATACATTTATGAAGTATCCATAGCATTATTAGATATGACTTATCAAGCTATCAATTTCAATAAATAAGCTAACAAAATTTCAACCGCATTGTCGAACTAGGCGTCATCGAACTAGGCTTTGCTTATGCACGTTATTTATATTACAACGCCCGAATCGATTAGTCGTAGGTAGGCGGTCACAGCAGCCCCATTTGCGAGCGGCGGCGCCCCCCGATCTCGACAAACACCGTCTTAATGGCTGTACGGGATTCGAGATGTTTGGGGGCAGATCTTGGGCGGATTACGCCCGCCTTGTCGACTCCGCGGGATTCGGACGACAGATGTCGCGCGCGTTAACGGAGACGTGCAACAAAAATAAATTACGCCGAAGAGAGAATCGGGTTTGCTTAATCAGGGTTCCGTATAATAACTATTTGATATAAGTACTACATATATTAAAAGTCTTTTGTAAGCAACTACAAGTAGCCTAGTAGCCTAGCCTAAGTAGCTAGGCACTTAAACAAAACTGCAGATTTCTGATAATATATGACTCGATGTCTACTAATCCTAACTAAATCTAGATTTTGCTTTAGGACTTGAGTAGATCTTTACTTGAAATTATAAATAATAAAAATATTAAAACACGGTTTTTAAAAAAAAATGAGGTAATCTATTTAAAATCCAGGACCAGTATTTACATAAACATTTTTTAGGACTACTAGAGGTAACCCTTTCAAATGATACTTCACGCGATATATTAATTAAAATTTATTTTGGACATAATTTATTTCTTATTCTCCTCCTCCCATTTTAACGACTTTGTTTATTTCCATTTTGCCAGATAAATTAATACTTAAATGTATTAATATCTACGCCCACACACACGCGCGCACGCACACATGCACTCAAAATATTGATCTACATAATATACACGCCGTAGTCATTCTAAAGGTTTACTCAGCGAGAGGCTTTCGATTGTCGTACAATATCGACATGTCATAATTCGTTCCAATCATCTCTCGTTTTTGCATCGGTTTAAAAGATATAGATATAGAGAAAGAAATATAGAAGAAAACACCGTTAGGATATTTGAAAGAGACCGTAGTTGTAGAAAAATGATTTTGACAAACACACATGTGTGTGAGGGAATGCCTTTCGCTTGTCATGAAAACGTTCGAATTTAACGCAATGCGACTTCCTTTTCAATTTTATTTCAGGTAATGAAGAACAACGTTGAGAGTGACTCACGCCGAAGCCCTTGCAAAATTAAACTAAAACATATTTAGGTTTGAGAAAAGTATAACATCGTCATCTTCGAAACGAGTGGATAAGGATTTCTATTTCGTAAGAGGATCCTAAAACTAGACTAGCACAAGTCATTTAAATTACCGGCCGTCCGACTTCGATCAAATATCTAAGTTAGCGCTCGCTCGTTAATTTCGCTGAACGCGCTCGCCGACGGCCGGCGTATTCTAATGAATTTCAATTTGTTGCCGGGCGGGCGAGCGGCCGCTTTGAAAATACACGGGGCTAACGGGCGCGGTGTTGATTATGGTGGCTGTGTTTTTGCTTTTGAAAATTTAAATTGATATCTCTAAAGTACGGAGCGAATTTAGTTTCTTACAATGTTGTCTCAATATTGTCTCATATTGTAATTAATGCTGTGTAGCGGATGTGAACACGAAATATAAAGGGTTTTTTATGAAGTAATGAAAATCTATAAGAAGATTGATGATTTTGTAGAACTGGTCTGTTGTTATTTTATGGATTACTTGTTGACGTTATCAATATCGTCAAGTTAAAATTTATTTCAAATATCCAGTAAATAATACAATATAGTACAGCTGCTATTTTTACATTCTTTTAGTAAGAGATTTATTCCTGATAGAATAAGTACGATTTATTTTAGTATTTTTGACACAAATACACATACAAACAATTGATATAAGAACAACATTAATTTTGGCACACGAACACTTATCGGGCTTTGTTCGAGGTCAATTCTTATCCATTTATGTTACTCATGCAAAATTGACATTTCAAGGAAGGTTACTCTTCACGGTTCGTACAACTAACTGCTGATCACAGTTACTAAATAAACAGTAATTTTATAGAATGTCTGACTACATTTGCCCCGAAAATATTTCTAGAGCATAAACTATTTTCCACCTTATCATTACGGGCCGAGAGGGGGCAGGCGGTCCCCGGCAACTAGGCTCCGTAAAGAACTCATCAGAATTCATATCGGTACACTGGGGCAAATTGAATAATGGTACAGGCGAGAGGAAAGTTGCCCCTCGACAGGGGCAGAGGCGGCGACGCAGGTGCTTGAAAATACGAGAGGTGTATGAGACGCGCTGAATAAAAACCCTTAGCGGTTGCGGAGCCGCGCGCGCCTATGTCTTGCATACTGGATGAGCAAAGTTATACACACATTACCTGCCCATGCGTGTGTATGACTGTGTAACTGATGGATCTATCGACACGCAGCTCGGATCATCGGCCCTTAAAATTTTAAATCCCTAATGGATATTTTGCAATGAAAGTAACTACTAGATAAACGTTTTTGAAATCATGAAAAAATAAAACAAAATCTCCATATTTGAAATCAAACTTTTGATATAACATCACTGAAAATGACTTCCTTATGCTCAATAGGTAGTCAATAAATATATGGCGATGAAGTCTGACAGTAATTAAGTCGGAATTTCTTCAATATATCTTTACTTTAACAGAGAAATTACATGGATTTTCCTCAAAATACAGATCACGTTATGGACTTTAAGGCTATATCTCACTGTAATCGAAATCACTTAAAATAAACTTCCGAGAGCAAGACGTCTCGAATAGGAGGCTCATTTTTGCTTTTTAGCAAAACAATATGATATTTGAGAACAACGCACTATTCATTAGTCTTCCACTCTATATTTTATGTCCAACGGTAAAATGGCGTAAAGGCGGCCCCCAACTGTAAAGTAATTTTTACAGTGTGAAAAAAAGCGCTATGGGTTCTACTTCTTAACGATTCTAGAGCATTGCCGAATGTTTGGACAAACAGCGATATTTTTATATCGTACAATAAAAACGGTCCCGCAAAGACGTTCCGGTTTTAGCCGAAACTGTGAAAGATGGCTATTTTTTTGTTATTTAATTAGCATTTCTCATAACGGATCTTGCTTTAGGGTGTTTTTTGTTCGCTTTTGCATTACTTATTATTCGAAATGTAAATGTTTGAAGTTCAAAGGAATATCGAGTCCCAAAAGCTAGAGCGCTCACAGAGAAAGACGTGTTTTTGTTTATTGAGAATGGATTTTTTAAGTATTTGTTGATATTCGTTAGAGGTTTATAAAACAGATATATTTTATCGAATTTCTTAAACATTTAATAAGAAAAAATAATAATTTTAAATGTTATAGTCAGTATAAAAATTCAACAAAAAATTGAAGATTCACAATTCAAATATGCAATTAAAGGTCATCCTTATTTAAGCGTTGGAGACGTCCAAGAAGTTATCGATAAAAAAATTTTGATAACTGTAATAAAATTATTAAAGTGACAATAAAAAATAAAGCATCGAAAGGTGTTTCAACGCCGATAAAATGTTATATGGAAAAAAACTAATTTTACGAGAAAAAACCGACATCAAAAACCTCTTACTCTAAAAATTAAAATAGAAATAATTTTTAAAACCCGCAAAAGAAATTTCAACACATAAAACTACTATTAATTAAATACTTACAATACCTATTAATCAGTTTTTTTTCTTGTAGTTGGTACCGGTCAACGCAAGTTTGCTTATATCTCCTCTCGTTTCACGCGCTATCTTTTTGTTCGGTTTTGGAATACAAATTTTTAGTTCAACATTTAAGTTGGTAGATATATACTAAGCAATTAGATTAACTAAGCTATTACTAGTCAAAAATCAAAACGAACGAGCTCAAACTCGAGAAGTTAACTAATAAGCACTGAAAAGTTTCATCATCCACCGTTTAGCTCCACCTACGATTCTCGACTCCAATGTATTATACGGGATTTATCAAAATAAATCAAATTGTCCTCTTACTCAAAGGTTTCCTAGAAGCCATTAAAGAGAAGTTTCTGTCTACGAATCGTAGTATTCTTCTCTAATTCCTAGCTATTAAGGAGTGGTTTGGCTTCCATCATCGGCTCAGCAGCATGAGATGATGACTCCCAGATGCAAACATCGAATGTACTAAAAAAAGGGCTCAAACGCACTATATGTGCGGATAATATTTGAGGGTATCACTCGATTTTCCTGGGATGCAATCATCAGATACTGACTTGGTGATGATGAAACCATTTTGCAAGTAAACCCTTGTAAACGAAAATAATAATTTCCTAATCGGTTTACATTTGACTATCATATCGCGTAATATTTCTACACACACAAAAAAAATAAAGAGCTCGTCTGACATTATTTTCGAAAAGTTTTAAAAGTTATGCGTACCCAGTCAATCCGCAAAAAACTTGTTTAGATTAGAAAAAAAACCCGGTCAAGTGCGAGTCGGACTCACGCACGAAGGGTCCCTTAGCATTATCTATAAAACATTAGTCACTACTTTATAACCTTTTCTTTACTTTTATTTGAATTAAGTAGATATTTATTTTTAAAGTAAATATAAATTTAAATATTCTGTAAATATTACAAGCATCTACCTATTTCCGTTATTAATATTGAGCAAAAAACAAAAAAAAAATCAAGTTTGTTGTATCGGATCTCCACTCAAATATTTATTTTATTCTGTTTTTAGTATTTGTTGATATAGAGGCAACAAAAATACATCATCAGTGAAAAATTCAATTATATAGCAATTACGGTTCAAGGGATACAGCCTGGTGACACAGAGACATATGGAAAGTGGAGTCTTAGCAATAGGGTCCCGTTTTTACCCTTTGGGTACGGAACCCTAAAAATATTGCCAAGATGTTGGTGATAAATTTTATTTTGAAACAATGTTTAACAATGTATTATAATATTATACATGAACAGTTTAATGCCAAAATTGACATTGCTATGTTTCATTTCATCATGTGACAATTAATATCTCTTATAGTTTAAAAATATTTCATTTACCTATTGGTGAACCTTATTGGAATTGATCGATCGTTTTAGCGTAAGAACATAATAATCGTTTTATGTACTAGATAGTAATA